>CM042432.1:29264564-29864564 GCA_023631565.1 Gymnocephalus cernua | reverse complement strand
CCATAATGAGACAAAGAACCAGCTTTTTTTTTCCTTTTTTTTAAAAGGAAAGTAAACTTTAATTTTTTCCTTGCTTGTTCTAACACAACAAATAAAAACATGGGTTGGACATCAGTCTAAGATTCTTGATAACACTTCCACAGTCTCTACATATAGTCTAAGTGCATCAGTAACAAACTCCTGGAGCTGGCAAAATTGCAACCTCTTCATCTGAGAGCTCACGGGCCAGCTGTACCTCGGGGACTGACACAGTGCCTCCATGAAGGCAGTGAGGTCCGTTCCAATCGATCCCATACTCTTCAGGAACCTGAATGGATGACAAGCATAATCAATCTTGTACTTGAAACTAGTTTGACATGTCCTTACACAAAATTGTTATTTTTGGTCAGTGACAGATGAAATGTTACTTATTAAATTCAGTTTTGTAAAATAATACAGCTGTGAATAATATGCACTGTAGAAACTACAGCTCGCAGGTTAATCTTTAAAAGCTCGGGAGATTTTAAAGAGACAATCTATAGTAAATGTTTCATTTAAAGTATCACATTTAGCACCATTTTTTTCTCCCATAATTCCTTTGGGGAAACAATTTTAAAAAAGTGTTTAAAGTTGATCGTTAACCTCAGTAGGATCCTCCTCAGGGCCTTGCTCTCTGTAACTTCTCCAGAGTTGCTGTGGTGACTGATTCCTTTCAGTTCTAAGACCATGAAAGTTCCAAGCATCTCGAAAAGAGTCGAGGCTTTGCTGAACCAGTGGAAGGAAAATCCGGTGCAGAGCGAAAAGATGGACTTCATTGTCTGGATTTAGTGTTCCCTGATCTTCCAATGAAGTGAAGATCTGATAGAAGAGGTCCAGGGCATGTTCATAAACATCTCTCCACATCCTCTCTATTCTGTGTTTAGGATAAAATTGACAAATTGTTAATTTATGTGACATATGCTAAAGTACATTCAACTAGTATGTTAGTTGTGTGAGCCTAGTTGCCAAACATATTTCTTTACCGCTGATTGTGGACACTTCTGCCTGTGATGTGTGAATTCCTGTCGGTACATCTGCTTCTGATCATGAATTCTGCTACATCTGCATTCTCCCCCCCTTTATCAGACCGTACCCTTGATGGCAGCTCATACTGCTCAACAGCGGCGATAAAGCTCTGTAAGACCGTATGAGCTCTGTTATTGCCGGCCACAGTCAGGTAGACCACTAAACGACTGAATCCATCCACCCCACCGTGGACAACAAATCTCCACCTGTTGCAAACACATGAAAGAAATACAACTTTAATGGAAAACAATTGTAATGAAACATCTAGAAAGATGCATTGTTTATCTGCTAATATCACTGACCTGATAAGCTTATGGTGGCCATCTATATGAGTTTGGGCCAGGAACAAAATACTGCTGTCGCCTTAATACACGCAGCCTCAAATGTCTAATGTAGACTCCCTCTGCATCGACTCTGCGTAAAGACTCTTGCAGTCTTGAGACTGAGGGGAGGAAATTAAAATGAATAACCACACACTCACTGGCTACTTATTTTGAGGATATAGTGGTGTCATAATAAAATACATAATGTGTGTAAAACAGTCAACTATTACAGAACCATACTGTATGTGTATATATATATATATATTCCACATGCTCGAAAAGACATGACCTGAGATTTTTTGCCTCCTATGATTATTTCCTTTTCTATGATTATATTATACCCTCTACAGCAGGGGCGGGGGCACATCCAGACAGCTGAGAATATTACTGTCAGATATTGTTCCACCTCTATTAAACAGGAGGCTAAAAATCACAGGACGTCTATCCTGATGACAAGTCAGCCGTCCTGAAATGTGTGTTTCTCTTCTATTATACACATTCTACATCTCAGAGGCGATGTCTTTCCATAAGCGGGCTTCCTTCAACTTTCAAAGGGGTAGAGCTCCAAATTAAAAATACATTTAAATAATGCCCATATTATTATACTCACTTGGAACATGCACACCTCTTGCATTCAGGTGACCACGCATTAGCTTGTAGCCGGTGTTTGGATGACTTCTGTGAATTTCACTTACAATACGGTCTAACTCCTCATCATTCACAGCTGAATAGAGATCTGTCTTTCTGTACAAACAAGAAAAACACAACATCAAGTAATGTTACCTTAAACGTGATATTCTTTCCGAGTGTATGAGAGCAGCAATTCATAAACAGAAAACTCTTGAATTAAGTGTAAATACCTTAAACTGTATTGTTGCATGCGCCTCCTGATGGTCCTCTTTGACACTCCGAACATCGCTGCAATTTGAACTGCGGAAACTCCACAAAGAAGTTGATGCTCCAGAACTGCACTCGGTATGTCAAACGCCAAACGCCCCGGTCCCTGTGTGTGTTGGGCCTGATGCGCCCTGGTACCAGAGAAGCGGTGGACAACTTCTTCTAGATTTGCAATCACTCTGTGGTCGATATCTTCGTCGGAAAGTGCGGAAATGACTCCAACAAGTTCAATAACTTCCTCTGCTTTACTAGCTACATGCTCTGGGTCAGCAGGTCCTGCTTCTACATCCTCTGCTAAGTTTAAAATGTGTCTAACCAACTCTCTGGAAAGTTCACGGAGATCCTCCATTGTCTCTATCCAGGTACTCTACTTCAGACCAAAGCAATGGATCAGACTAGATTTGCGCTAGCCCCGCCCACTGACTTTGATGGGTCAGTTTGACAGTTTTAAGTAATTCATGAAGCACTGCAACGCAGGATCATGAAATGTAAATGTACATAGTGAAATTATTATATATGTATTTTACAAAAAATGAATCGGTATTTGAATTAATTAATGACACATTTAATTACACATGTATGTATTTAATTCTAATTTTAATTAATTAATGACACATTTAAGTAATTATTTAATGGTGTATTTATTTATTTAATTGTGACAAATAATTATATACGCATTTTACATCAAATGATTCGGTATTCGAATTAATTAATGACACATTTAATAACACATTTATGTATTTAATTCTAATTTTAATTAATTAATGACATATTTAAGTAATTATTTAATGGTGTATTTATTTATTTAATTGTGGCACTTTTAGTCCTCCATACACTTTAGGCTGTAGCATTTGCTGCCCGTGAGGCGGATGCAATTTTCGGCATGCAAATAATGCAAATGGAAGTAGGCCTGCCTATTGTTGCAAAACTCGGCACAGCCTCATCCGAAATAGAAAATCACAATAACATGTCTGTTTAATATATATGCGTCGCTAGGCCACACACACCCTTAGATATCAATTCCCCTGGGTTTATGGAGAACGGCTGTAAGTTTTAGCTTCTAACGTTAAGTGAAGTTTCAGTTGGTGTTCGTGGCAACCACAAGTAAGTGTTATATTTTTGTAGAGATAATATTTACTAACTGTGTTTGCCAACTATTTATGGAGTAATTTATTTGAAATTGTGTATTGAGTGGCAGGATCTATCCCTGGATTATGTGTAGCCTGTAGATTGACATTCTCCTCACCGTGATTATAACTAAAACGATGTGAGCATCCAAACCTGATCCACGTGCCTTGCTGAACTATAACGATCAGCACGGCTTGTTGAATAGTCGATTGTGATTAGTCAATCACGGCATTCTACTGTTGGTAAGTAGCCTATAACAGACCGTTGATATGGACTTGAGAGACTCTGGCGGTCGGACCATTTTAAAATGAATAAAATCGTTAATTGAAATAGCTATCTGTGCTCAGTGGATCACAAAGAGGGAGAGAAGGTGGAGGAAACAGGGATCGCTAACAGCGCTAATGGCAACAGTGCAAACAGAGCTGAGTGAGCTCCATGTTGAACTCAGTCCCCGGGGCGACCTGGCCCTCCTGAGGTGCTCATTAGCGGTAGGTGTAACCGGGACGGGAATATGCGTTTCTAGGATGGCGAAGTTCAATTATATTAGCAAAGAACAGTGGAGAGAAAATGTATAGTTTGATGCCTAAACCGAAGTGCTGTAGGCTACTAAAGCTAGTTTGTGGTAGGCTATAAAGATCCAGATCATCTATAGGCCTACTAAACCGTCTCTGGTATAGCTAGCAATACAACACATGTTCCCTGTGGGGAAAGTTGTCTCTTTCAGGGCAGTTGTCAGGTCAGTACCCGATCCGTTCCGCCTGCCCGATCCGTTCTGCGCATGTGCATAAGATCTGCGCATGCGCAGAAACTCATACTCTTACGACCCTACCCGATCGGTTCTACGCATGCGCGATTGCCGGTCTGTGCATAAATCTGTGCAGTCTTAGAAGCCCATGCTTTTACGACACTACCTTTAAACTTTATTAAATCTTTACGAAACATTCCGCCAGTTGCTGGAAGAAAACATTAGACATTGACAGTACAAGTTGTTTGCTGGAGTTGCCTAAAGTATCTGTTAATGATATACGGAGGGTTGTCCGGGCATCCAGTACGACACCACGTAGCAAATTAAACAAAGACTTAGCTACGTTGCTTTATTTCTTTGCAACTTTGAAGGTAATTTGCTAACGCTAGCTAGCCTGAGCTAGGAGCCTTGCTCCGTCATGCTTCAGGTTAATCATGCTTTAAATAAAGTGTAATCATGTGTATACACCTCACTTCATGTGTTTGTACTTTTATAAGAATATAAGGTAAAACAGGGTTACAAATGAGATCTCTGTGAGAGCCCAGCTTGCTGCTAACTAACTATTATGTAGCTGCATGCTAACGCAACACAGCTGCAATCTTGGCTAACGGTGGTGATTTTTCACGGATCACAATCACCAATAAAGGCTTCTAAACCAAATACTACACAATGTCCCATGTCCCAGCAAAGTGACCGGAATTTTGGGAGGAATTACCATCATTGGCCAAGATAACAGCTAGCTATGTCGCGTTAGCATGCTACATAATAGTTAGCCGCTAGGAGTATGCTAACGTTAGATTGTAGTGGAACAAAGCAGCACTTTCTAACGTCAGAAATCTCAGATAAAGGCTTCTGAACCAAACACGACCCAATCGGACATGTTTCAGCAGGAATGAGACCCAGAATTGGGGTGAATTTAACAACAATGGCCGACAAGATGACACGTTTACTGCCGTTAGCATGTAGCTACTATAGTGGTATACAGCAGTGGTGGCTGGAAGAGCTGTCGTCTCGTCTTTGAAAGGACACTTAGGCTGTGTCTCAAACCGCCTACTTGCACACTTCACACACTTAGTTTTAAGTATATAGTGTAGATAACGAAAAAGTCAGTGCACTGAAAGTACCCGGATGACCCCCTAAAAAAAGTCAAAAAGTTCAGTGTAGAACGATGGACACTACGCACACTAAACCTGCGCCATCTTGACTACAAAGCGGAAAGGGGAGGGACCAGGGACGTCGACCGGCAGCTGATTGGACGAACGCGTCACGTGCATATTAGCTCTCGCAGATTTTACATCCGAGCTTAATGGCGGCCAGATGGCGGCTCGTTTGGAATACGATCTTGAATTTTACGAAAATAGTTCACCGAAACGTGTTTCTGAAGACATTTTAAGCGAGAAATAGGCCATGCAGTTGCTGAATCTGTCTTCATTTCAGATCAACTAAGGTCAGTTTAGAAGATTTTCATCAGATTTTGAGAGGCGGCGAGCCGAGCCGACCGCTCGTCATTTCCGGTAAGTGCTTTATCATAAGTGTTCCGTTTGGGACAATACTAACCATCGACAGTGGGCACTACGGCAGTAAGTGGTCAGTGTACATTAGCAGTGTACTGACCGCAGTAGGCGGTTTGAGACACAGCCATACTTTATTAGTCAAGACCATAGACAGGTATATTAATAATTAATGAATGGTCTATGGTCAAGACTATGGATGGGCATTCGATTAAATTTTCTTCGTCGATCTTCGGGAGAATTAATGATCAATTATCGATTAATCATTAATATTTTTATATTAAAATTAATTATTTATTTAACTTTTTATAAATTAAAAACGCAATGAAAATACAAAAATACAGCATGTTTTTACCTCGATGAGATCTTAATTACAAGAACAACAACGTGTGACAGTTAAACTGGAGGTTTGGCTAAACTTAAAGATATATGCGCTGCGGTGTTTAATTTAGCAGCGGAACCGTTGCTGCGAGCCGGCGTTGTTAAACAGAGACCCTTGTTTGTTCCAAAATAATAAATAAAAATAATCATGTTCAATAATAACTTAACCACAATTTAACCAAAAACATAATACTACTTAGATCTGACAGGTTTTGTCAAAATGTAACTCAAAACTATCCAAGGCACGGACAAAGCCTAATACAAAACAACCAGTTACTCACATAGAACTTCTGCACCATACTGGTTTTTGTTGAGAAAAATAAGCAGGTTGACATGATACTGGGGTCTGAGGTTCCCTTAATGCATCCATGGGTCAGACGCGACCGCTACCTGGTGATAATCCTGGTGGGGGTAAGTACATTGGCACGACACCGGCACGGGATGCAGGTAGCTACCTCCGCGCTAACTTGGCAGCCCGGCCCAGGGAACCTCATTCCGTTCTTCGTTTCGTAGTGAGTTTCTACCAGTCTGGTGATGGTACGTCGTGACGGAATGTGAAATGCTGGTTCCAATATCCATCTCAATGAACGTGCAGATCCCTCGGGTAATTTTACATACCGTCTATGGTAATTTCCCTCTGCTCGTTGTGCATCGCAGCTCCTCCGTGCTAACGCCGAGTTGATGCTAGGTTGAGACTGAGAGCAGGACGCACCGCCACCGACGTTAACCAGGGTCGGATGCACTTTGTTTAAGTGGTACATCATTTGAGTCGTGGCCGTGTTGTACTTCTACACGGCGTCGCAGTGTTTGCAGTGAACTAAGATGTTTTTTAAATCAAAATGGTCCCACGCTACACTTCGCCGTGACCTCTTCATGTTTACTTTGAATCAAAACGTAACTCGCAGCTAACTGAGCAGCCTATGGCGCCCCCGGGTGGTAAAATGTTTAATTACTGCTGACACACTGGAAATCATTTCATTGCTGCAATCACACTACCCAACGCAACCTGCATTAGTTTAATCGATGACAAATTAACGTGATCGACGAAATTCTTAATGATCAATCTGTTACGAGTAGCAAGGAAAGTTGGACCCAAAATGCAGAGAGAGCAGGCAAGCAGACAGGAGTAGTGTCACTGGAAGATTTAATAAACGAAACGAAATACAAAACCAAAGGAGTCCTGGAAAAAGCAGGCAAAAAGGATAATCCAAAAAATAAAGTCCAGGACAAAAATAGAAACACAGGAACACTAAGACTAACACACAGGAATACGAACTGGAGACGAAACACACTAACACAAACAGAATACAACGATCCGACACAGGACAAGGGAAAACACAAAGACTAAATACAGAGGATAACGAGGAAACAAGAGGCAGGTGACACAAGGGCTGGGAAACAGGTGGAAAACATCAGACAATCACAAGAGCGGGAAAAACCAAAAGACAGGAAGTAAAACCAGACAAGACTAGGGAGAAAAACCAGACTTCAAAATAAAACAGGAAACTAAATACAAAACAGACTACCAAAATAAGACAAAAACCCCAAAACCATAACAGTACCCCCCCCCAAAGGACAGATCCCAGATGTCCCAAAAAACAAAAACAAAAAACAGAGCAGAGAAACAGTCAATCCAGGGAGGGCGGAGGGGGTCCGGAGGAGGGACAAAGTCACTGGGCATAGGGAACAGAGGGCCCTGGGGCACAGGGAACAGAGGGCCCTGGGGCACAGGGAACAGAGGGCCCTGGGGCACAGGGAACAGAGGGCCCTGGGGCACAGGGAACAGAGGGCCCTGGGGCACAGGGAACAGAGGGCCCTGGGGCACAGGGAACAGAGGGCCCTGGGGCACAGGGAACAGAGGGCCCTGGGGCACAGGGAACAGAGGGCCCTGGGGCACAGGGAACAGAGGGCCCTGGGGCACAGGGAACAGAGGGCCCTGGGGCACAGGGAACAGAGGGCCCTGGGGCACAGGGAACAGAGAGCCCTGGGGCACAGGGAACAGAGAGCCCTGGGGCACAGGGAACAGAGAGCGCTGGGGCACAGGGAACAGAGAGCGCTGGGGCACAGGGAACAGAGAGCGCTGGGGCACAGGGAACAGAGAGCGCTGGGGCACAGGGAACAGAGAGCGCTGGGGCACAGGGAACAGAGAGCGCTGGGGCACAGGGAACGAAGAGCGCTGGGGCACAGGAGGCTGAGAGCCAGAGAGGCCCGGGGGAAACAGAGGGCCAGAGAGACCTGAGGGAAAACCAGAGAACCACTAGGGACAGGGAGCTGAGGGAGGCCTCGGCAAGAGGGGAACTCCCAGGCAGCTGACGGCAAAGATGGAGCCCCTCAGGGGGCAGAGCAAGATGTCGAGGGCTCCGAGGCGGTCTGCAGCGACGGCGAAACCCCTCAGGCGGCAGCGCAGGACGTCGAGGGCTCCGAGGCGGTCTGCAGCGACGGCGATATCCCTCAGGTGGCCGAACTGGACAGCGAAGGTGGAGCCCCTCAGGCGGCCGAGCAGGACGTCGAGGGCTCCGAGGCGGCCTGCAGCGAAGGTGGAGCCCCTCAGGCGGCCGAGCAGGACGTCGAGGGCTCCGAGGCGGCCTGCAGCGAAGGTGACATCCCTCTGGAGGCCGGCGGCGAAGACGATATCCCTCTGGAGGCCGGCGGCGAAGGCGACATCCCTCTGGAGGCCGGCGGCGAAGGCGACATCCCTCTGGAGGCCGGCGGCGAAGGCGACATCCCTCTGGAGGCCGGCGGCGAAGGCGACATCCCTCTGGAGGCCGGCGGCGAAGGCGACATCCCTCTGGAGGCCGGCGGCGAAGGCGACATCCCTCTGGAGGCCGGCGGCGAAGGCGACATCCCTCTGGAGGCCGGCGGCGAAGGCGACATCCCTCTGGAGGCCGGCGGCGAAGGCGACATCCCTCTGGAGGCCGGCGGCGAAGGCGATATCCCTCTGGAGGCCGGCGGCGAAGGCGATGTCTCACTCTAGGCCGGTGGAGAAGGCGATATCCCTCTGGAGGCCGGCGGCGAAGGCGATGTCTCACTCTAGGCCGGTGGAGAAGGCGATATCCCTCTGGAGACCGGCGGCGAAGGCGATGTCTCACTCTAGGCCGGTGGAGAAGGCGACATCTCCTCTGAGGCCGGGCAGGCGAAGGGCCTGCTGGGGAGCAAGACAAGTCAGCCGGACTGGAGACAGGCGACGAGTCAGCCGGACTGGAGACAGGCGACGAGTCAGCCGGACTGGAGACAGGCGACGAGTCAGCCGGACTAGAGACAGGCGACGAGTCAGCCGGACTAGAGACAGGCGACGAGTCAGCCGGACTAGAGACAGGCGACGAGTCAGCCGGACTGGAGACAGGCGAAGGAACTGCTGGACCGGAACCAGGCGAAGGAACTGCTGGACCGATGACAGGCGACGGGTCAGCTGGACCGATGACCAGTGCAGAAGTCGACCGGACCGCCGACTGGACACGGGGGGTAGTAGTCTCAGGGAAACCGCTAGCCGGCCGGGGTTGAAGGAGGCTGCTAGCCGGCTGGGAGGCAAGGGACTCTGGGGGCTCGCTAAACGGCCGAGACACAGGGAACTCTGGGGGGCCGCTACACGGCCGGGACTCTAGGAACTCTGGGGGGCCGCTACACGGCCGGGACTCTAGGAACTCTGGGGAGCCGCTACACGGCCGGGACTCTAGGAACTCAGGGGCGCTAGAGGTCAGCAAAGTCTCAGGGGCGCTAGAGACCAGCAAAGTCTCTGGGATGCTGACCAAGGGCAAAGTCTCTGGAGCGCTGACCAAGGGCAAAGTCTCTGGAGCGCTGACCAGCGTCAGCGGAGACTCTGGGAGAAGCGTCAGCGGAGACTCTGGGAGAAGCGTCAGCGGAGACTCTGGGAGAAGCGTCAGCGGAGACTCTGGGAGAAGCGTCAGCGGAGACTCTGGGAGAAGCGTCAGCGGAGACTCTGGGAGAAGCGTCAGCGGAGACTCTGGGAGAAGCCTCAGCGGAGACTCTGGGAGAAGCCTCAGCGGAGACTCTGGGAGAAGCCTCAGCGGAGACTCTGGGAGAAGCCTCAGCGGAGACTCTGGGAGAAGCCTCAGCGGAGACTCTGGGAGAAGCCTCAGCGGAGACTCTGGGAGAAGCCTCAGCGGAGACTCTGGGAGAAGCCTCAGCGGAGACTCTGGGAGAAGCCTCAGCGGAGACTCTGGGAGAAGCCTCAGCGGAGACTCTGGGAGAAGCCTCAGCGGAGACTCTGGGAGAAGCCTCAGCGGAGACTCTGGGAGAAGCCTCAGCGGAGACTCTGGGAGAAGCCTCAGCGGAGACTCTGGGAGAAGCGTCAGCGGAGACTCTGGGAGAAGCGTCAGCGGAGACTCTGGGAGAAGCGTCAGCGGAGACTCTGGGAGAAGCGTCAGCGGAGACTCTGGACGGCTGGACGTCAGCGGAGACTCTGGACGGCTGGACGTCAGCGGAGACTCTGGACGGCTGGACGTCAGCGGAGACTCTGGACGGCTGGATGTCAGCGGAGACTCTGGACGGCTGGACGTCAGCGGAGGCTCTGGACGGCTGGACGTCAGCGGAGCCTCTGGACGGCTGGACGTCAGCGGAGGCTCTGGACGACTGGGCGTCAGCTCAGGAACAGATAGACTGCACGTCAGCTCAGGAACCAAAAAACTGCACGTCAGCACAGGAATTGAAGGGCTGCACGTCAGCACAGGAACAGAAGGGCGGCATGTCAGTGGAGGCTCTGGGAGGTCGGACTGGGTCTGGTGACAGGGACCATGCCGTTTCTTTCTCCGCCTACGGCCTCCATGGGTAGACCCTGAGATGACGGTAGGCGGAGGTTCTGGAATGTTGGACATGAGTGTGGGCAGAGAAACCGGTTGGGTGACTGACAAAAACCCTTTAGCAGATGAATGAGCTGGGGTGGAAATGAAGCGTTTAACCCAGTCCGGAATAGAGTCAGTAAGCCAGGGCTTTTCAGACAACAAATCTCGTGCAAATGACAGAATTGCCTCCTTCTGGCATAAACGGTCGGCCTCCTTCCACATAGTTTTAAGTTCAATAAAGTCACAGACCAAGTCACAAAGTTCATCTGACATAGTCAGTGCAGACTCCATAATCCAAGTAACTTGAAGCGACAAACAAAAAGAAATAAAAACAAAAACTGCGAACCCACTGGAAAAAAGGAAGCCTCTCTGCTGGGTCCAATGGGTCGGATCGTTCTGTTACGAGTAGCAAGGAAAGTTGGACCCAAAATGCAGAGAGAGCAGGCAGGCAGACAGGAGTAGTGTCACTGGAAGATTTAATAAACGAAACGAAATACAAAACCAAAGGAGTCCTGGAAAAAGCAGGCAAAAAGGATAATCCAAAAAATAAAGTCCAAGACAAAAATAGAAACACAGGAACACTAAGACTAACACACAGGAATACGAACTGGAGACGAAACACACTAACACAAACAGAATACAACGATCCGACACAGGACAAGGGAAAACACAAAGACTAAATACAGAGGATAACGAGGAAACAAGAGGCAGGTGACACAAGGGCTGGGAAACAGGTGGAAAACATCAGACAATCACAAGAGCGGGAAAAACCAAAAGACAGGAAGTAAAACCAGACAAGACTAGGGAGAAAAACCAGACTTCAAAATAAAACAGGAAACTAAATACAAAACAGACTACCAAAATAAGACAAAAACCCCAAAACCATAACACAATCGTCGATCGTCGATTAATCATGCCCATCCCTAGTCAAGACGAAGTATTACCAGTAAAACTATCAACATAAACACAACAATCACGTCGCTAGCGGTTTTGTATCGGTGGCAGACAACAAGTCTTAATTTAAATATCTTTATAAAAAAGAAAAATTGCCGTAAAGTGTTTTTTTGCTACGCAATTATGCACATGCGCAGAACGGATCGGGCAGATGGAACGGATCGGGTACTGACAGCAGTCGTCCCATTGACAACATGATGATACAATATCTTTTTGTAGGAATATGCAAACAACGAAGAAGAAAATAGAAAGGAAGGAAAAAGGGGAATCTTTGAAAAGGTTTCGAAATGATAGAGGAAAGATCAAGAATGGCATGATACCACCCAAAGCCAAAGATTCAACATTAATTACAGAACCCCCGAACTGAATGTGGAAAGCCTTCCTCTGTATGTTCTTATTTGTCGAAAAATATGAAGTGACAATTTCCCACACATAGTGTGACAACTTACCTTACCCTATGATGGGGCAACTTGTCACAAATACACATCTTAACCATTTATAACTAAAGTGAGATATACAAATATAAAGTCTACACATTTGTGCACAGTAATTTATTATTTATATTTAATATGGAAAATGAGTGACTGTGATACTGAGATGGAGAAATTGGAGTAAAAGGAAAAAAGTGTGACAAGAAGCCCTGGTCTTCCCTAATGTTTAAAACATCCCCCAAAAAATACGCAGAGGTAGGCTACCCCTCAGAGTGGAAAATTTAAGCCACGCCAAGCAATGTTTATTTTTTATAATTATGTAGAGTTGTTAGTCCTACTTGTTGGGTTAATGTTAACATTGATGTTTGTTCTCCTTTCCTTTTCAACCACACACACACTTCTACAAATAGTGGGAATAGTGCCTGTGAATCTGTATATATTTGAGTGTATATTAAACATTATTATTAAAAATAACTTTCCTAATCACCAAGAGCCCCAATACAATATCAGTGAGTAACATTGGTATCTATCATTTATAACAATAGGTCCCAAGATGTTTAAGGACAGGCTCCAGTTGCTACTACAGCAGGACAGGAGAACAGCTTTGTTTTTATTCAATTCAATTCATAACAAGAGATATCTCAAGACACTTTACAGATAGAGTAGGTCAAGACCACACTGTATAATTTACAAAGACCCAACAATTCCAGTAATTTATAGGGGCACTAATGTCAGAAACCGGGTCATACAGCAACAGCACGAACTAACACATTTAATAGATGTTTTTATCATAAATATATTAGTAATAAGTCAAATAAATTGACATTTAAAATAAAAATGCACGTAAAGAAGAAAGGATAAATAAAATAAACTGGTAAAAGCAAGCTTACTGTAAACACAATATGAAGATAACTTGCGGGCTGAGCCTATACCTTTAAGTGCACTGAATAACTAGTGTTGCTCTCATCTGCTCTTTGACGTTCACATCTACGCCAAAGTACAAAAACTCTGAAAAGCTTCCGATTAAAAAAATATACATAATAAAGGTAATTCTGTTGTATTAATGTCTCTTCTTTAACTGAACAGTGGAAGAACAATTAGTATAATCTGTATTGTAATCAAACACATACTGTACAAGAAGGGAAAGTTTCCTATAGATAGATTCAGATTTTACAGCATTTTTTCTCAGCGTCTCACACACAACATGCCACTCCTAATCCAAAACATTTTCTTTCCTTCTTTCACAGCTTCATAGTAGCGAGCAGGTGCCCAGCTCAATCAGGTAACACATGAAACACCTTTATCCGGTTAAATGAATGTTTAATGAAATGCTGTAAAAGTGAATTTACAAGATAAAGATAAGTGGGGGTTCTGAGACTAAAATGATTGATTTCCACGTTCTCTGTAACACAGCCGCATGGGCATCCTGGGTCTTTCTAAACTAAAGTCACCAGTTTGTTTGGCTTGTTTTAGAAACATACTATAGGGATATAATGGTAATTAAGAAATTCTTAGCATCTTAAATATATTGAAATATAAAATTCTAATTGTATGAAAATTATGTTTTTATTTTTCTATAGACACTGTAATTTTCTGTAGAATATGATAAGTAATTTGGTTTCTATCTGCAATTTGGAGCATTATTTTGTTTATCATGTCAAGCCCTGTATAATGGTCTTGAATGTGTATTACATTACTAAAGTCACTATTATTTTAAAAATGCATAGTAACTATCAGTTTGCAACTGTGTGAATTGTATAACCAATGCCCCAGGCTTTTGTTGCATTTTATTTTGCCAAATCAGTGTGCACAACCTTTTTCAGAGGTTCTCTAAAATAATCAAGAAGATGGAAGGTTTGAATTCAAAGACTTAGTGGCAAACGACATACAATAAGATAGGAACTTTCTGTAATCTTTTGACCAGTTTATAAGCTTTTTTGCTGAGCTCTGATTTTTGTATTAACAGAGTTATTGTTCACTGTGTGTGGCTATAGTCTAACATCCGATGGCAGCAGAACCCTTGATAGAGTGGAGCAGTGGTCTCCTTGACTGCTTTGAAGATGTGGCGACTTGTAAGAATCAATATCACAACTTAACACAATCGTATATGTATTTGGATTAAAGGTCTTCTTTAGTAAGACAACTCTGTTGGTGTATCTGTGTTTTTCAGGTTGCTATGGTTTCTGGTGCTGCCCTTGCCTTGCCATCACAGTTTCAGAAAGATTTGGAGAGAGCCGTTGGCTCCCATTATGTGACATATGCCCCATTATTACCGCATATAGTGGGTTCCTACCTCTGTGTGTGGCACCTCCTGCCGTCCTGTCTCTAAGGGCTGCCATGCGAAACAGATATGGTATCAAGGTATTATGCATTTAAAGCTGACGGAGACTGGATTTCACACACATGAAAGTGAATCAATGTTGAATTTAAAACATTTTTTTTTCTTTGCAGGGTTCTATCTGTAAGGACATTGCAGCTGCCTGTTTCTGCCAGACATGTGCCTGGTGTCAGATGCATCGTGAGTTAAAACATCGCAAAAAAACTCCCACTGTCATTGTCATGCAAAATCAAGTCAATGTCCAAATGCAGCCTGCTCCTGTGATGATGATTCCTGGATACCCGCCCCAAGCTGGTTTTGTGAACCAACCAGGAGTCTCTGTGATGTCATCCTGAGCTCTGTGGCTTCTTGTTTGTGTGTTGTTGTCTTCTGAAGGAAATCGTATGCAGCTCAGATCCTGCTAGTGTTTGTTTTGTTACACCAAAGACAAAATGTAAGTGTATGTTTATGAGTGAAAACCAAAGTTGTAATCAAAGTGATTTGTGTCCCCTTGGCATCAGAGTATGCTGAATCAGTTTCAGTCTATTAATATAAACGACAATTATTGTTCCAAATCCCTTCATTTTAATTTTAGTTTTTGTTCATTTACAGCCACCATGGGCAAGGATGAAGGAGACATTTTTAGTCCTTTAAGATCTTTATTTATAGTTCAAGAAATAATAAAGTTGTATTAGGATAGGAACTACAGTACTACTCAGCAACATCACAGTGCAGTTTATCCTAAAGCCCAACAGAGGGCACTGATGTTATATGACCACAAATTAAGTTATCCATCCATTGCAATCCTCCTCTTTGGTTAAATAAAACACTGACAACTCATGCTAGTAAAGAACTACTACTAACGATTATGGCACAAAAATAGACCCCAAAAAAGTATAAAAAGCCACATATACCGACTGTACATACAGTTGCTCCGGCGTTTTCAACAATTGTAGTGTAATTACAGTGATAGCTGGCTACTTGATCATAAACTACCTAGGGACGAGCACGTACGACGGCTTTACGTAAACATATTAGCAGAATGATTGACAATTAGGAGGACCAATAATCTTGATGATTCACCCGGAAAAAGAAAATCATCCACTATACCTTTAAGAGATTTTTACAGTGCAATCTAAAAATGAAGTAGGCTAGGCTATATGGGTGATTCTCCAACTAGGAGCACTTTTGGCACTGTGAGCTTATGGAAAATTCACTCTCTTAAAACACACTTAAAACAATCTTCCTAGCTTCATTCATTTGTCTTCTAACACAATATGACAGGGGGCAATTTTAGAATTCCATGGAATATTATTATTTTTAACAGTTTTTCTGAAGAGTGCTTTCAAAGATGTCATTTCCACCACTTCAATTTATGTATTTTATTACAATATAATATTGTAAAACTGATTATATAAGATTATGTATCAGTCAACAACATCAGTGGCTACCTAATCATGTAACAAAATAAATCTTAATACTTCATGAACTTAATACATTTTTATTTAAAGTTGCTAAATGCCACAAGTTGGGATTTTTGCCTACAGCATTTCATTTTTGCTCAGGTGTATGTTTATTTTTAAGTCACTCACACATATATTGTAAGTAATGAACTATCAGTTCTTGATTTAAAATGCATTTAGATCCACATCATTGGTTATTCTTATTTTTTTTCTTAACTGTGTAGTGGTGGAAAGTGGTGGAAATGACGGTTTATGGTGGAAAGATTGTTTGTTTATTTTTACTTAAATTGCCAGTCCAAAATATTTTAAAACCATGTATTTTATTATTTAACATATGAGTTGAACAATATACCCAGTTTAAAGATGTTGTTTTTAGTTTAAAAAAATAATGATTACAAATTATATGAACCTCAAAACATTAATTTCATTCAAAAAAGCTATAAACTGTGTGTGTGTGTGTGTGTGTGTGTGTGTGTGTGTGTGTGTGTGTGTGTGTGTGTGTGTGTGTGTGTGTGTGTGTGTGTGTGTGTGTGTGTGAGAGAGATAGAGAGACTGAATGTAGTGTCATAGTGTCTGTGTGCATGAAACATCAAAATGCATGGAATGCCCCAGCTTATCAATCATGTTGTGTGCATTAGACATTAAAATGCTACCATCATAAACAGTTAAAAACAGTGTAACATCATAACCATAATCACATAGGCTACTTTAAAACAGGGTAGACATAACTAACATGTGTTACATAAACAACACATGGTCCCTCCACCATTTGTCTTGCTGCTTTACTCCGTGGTGAGTCATTATGACTTTTTCTGTAGTCTCCTTTTCTTATGTTTTTCGATTTTTCTCAAGGCATCACCCAGCTGTATATTAACCACAGACAAATCTCTGAAAAGCTTTGATCTATCTCTCCTCACTTTCTTCCTACCCCTGGATGTAGATCTTTCCACTATGGGGGGATTGTCTGGGGGGTGTGTTTGGTGGCGTAGTGGCTAACACAGCGTTTGCAGTGGCTATACGTTGTCGCCGGTTTCGCTGATTGATCTTCCACTGTTTTCTTTTTCTTTCCTTCTCCTTACTGGAGACCTCTAAGATTGATTTCACTATTCCTCTTTCTTTTTTCCTGCGATATCTTTCTCTGTCCTTTTCTAGTTTCTGTTGATATTTAACTGGATCGGCTTTTATTCTGTCCCTGTATTCCTGTGACTTCTTGGCCATCGACTTTGGCATCTTAAATATAAATATAGATAAATAAAAATAAATATAGAGTGTACTGGAATGGTGATATATAAAGTTCTCAGTCCAAAAGCACAAATATTTCAGAAGAACATGCAAATAGCGCACAAAAATGGCATAAATATCATGCCCAAAGCCATGCCTGTAATTTCTCAGAGGTGGAAATGACATTTTAGCAGTTTTTCTGCAGTATTAGCACACCCTCATGTCAGGCTAGGCTAGTTTTGGACTTAGCATGTTGTTTACTCGTAATAAACATAAATACATTATTTTCATATTTGTTGTACATAATTCAACCGAACTACAGCCAAGGTGGAAATGACGCTGAATAAAAATACTCTGTATAAAAGCTTGAGTTACCTTGATTTATTTTCTTGTGCTAAAGAGCACATGTGCCTGAAGTTTCATCTTCAACTTACACTTTTTTTCACAATTATTTCCATGGTTATCAAGTAAATAAAATATTTAAGGTGGATCTATTAAGGTGGATTTTGTTGAGGGAGGTGGAAATGACGGAAAACCTGGGGACAGACTTATTTTATTCCAAAAATAGTTTAAAATTGTGATATAGGCTACATATGGAATTTCGATGGTATGATATTATTTTATTTGTCCTCAAGACAAACATGTTAAAAAATATTTTTAAATCGACCCTTCAATAACATTTTTTAACATTCAAAGAGGGCCAGTCTGGGTTGGGGACAAGCATAAAACTGAAAAATCTGCTAATAAACAGCCTTGCAAAAGCATTTTTAAAAGAAAACAGGGGCAAGATTTGGTGGTTACTAGGATGTTGGAGCATGAACTTCATAATGACAATGTATTGTGCATTTGTTTGTTTATTTATTTACAAAAAAAAGGCCAAGGACATAAAAGTGCCTGTAGTTGGAGAATCACCCATATACAGTTTCTACATAAATAAATATAAGCTACAGTAACCTATTTTGATGGAGTCACACTGCACAAAAGCAGTAACTCAAAGTAACACCACACTACACACAGAACAAGAACACTGAACATCCCTCCCCACCCCCAAGGTGATGGGTATAGGTGGTTCAGACACAAACACAATGTGCCAATCAGAGAACATACCGACTGTACATACAGTTGCTCGGGCGTTTTCAACAATTGTAGTGTAATTACAGTGATAGCTGGCTACTTGATCATACAGTTCCAAATATACCAGATTAAAACTTCCATATAGGCCTAACTAATATTTTTTTTAAGGCCATAGGCTATTCTTGTTTTTCAGGTTGATCAGTGGTGATCACTGATCCGAAGTCTAATTTTTGAACATTAGCCTACGAGTCAATGTTTCATTTGACTCACTTTAGGCTGTAGCATTTGCTGCCCGTGAGGCGGATGCAATTTTCGACATGCAAATAATGCAAATGGCAGTAGGCCTGCCTATTGTTGCAAAACTCGGCACAGCCTCACCCGAAATAGAAAATCACAATTACATGTCTGTGTAATATGCGTTGCTAGGCCACACACACACACCCTTAGATATCAATTCCCCTGGGTTAATGACGGCTTTAGCTTCTAACGTTAAGTGAAGTTTCAGTTGGTGTTCGTGGCAACCACAAGTAAGTGTTATATTTTTGTAGAGATAATATTTACTAACTGTGTTTACCAACTATTTATGGAGTAATTTATTTGAAATTGTGTATTGAGTGGCAGGATCTATGGTTATCCCTGGATTATGTGTAGCCTGTAGATTGACATTCTCCTCACCGTGATTATAACTAAAACGATGTGAGCATCCAAACCTGATCCACGTGCCTTGCTGAACTATAACGATCAGCACGGCTTGTTGAATAGTCGATTGTGATTAGTCAATCACGGCATTCTACTGTTGGTAAGTAGCCTATAACAGACCGTTGATATGGACTTGAGAGACTCTGGCGGTCGGACCATTTTAAAATGAATAAAATCGTTATTTGAAATAGATATCTGTGCTCAGTGGATCACAAAGAGGGAGAGAAGGTGGAGGAAACGGGGATCGCTAACAGCGCTAATGGCAACAGTGCAAACAGAGCTGAGTGAGCTCCATGTTGAACTCAGTCCCCGGGGCGACCTGGCCCTCCTGAGGTGCTCATTAGCGGTAGGTGTAACCGGGACGACCGGGACGGGAATATGCGTTTCTAGGATGGCGAAGTTCAATTATATTAGCAAAGAACAGTGGAGAGAAAATGTATAGTTTGATGCCTAAACCGAAGTGCTGTAGGCTACTAAAGCTAGTTTGTGGTAGGCTATAAAGGTCCAGATCATGTATAGGCCTACTAAACCGTACACGTTCCCTGTGGGGAAAGTTGTCTCTTTCAGGGCAGTCGTCCCATTGACAACATGATGATACAATATCTTTTTGTAGGAATATGCAAACAACGAAGAAAAAAATAGAAAGGAAGGAAAAAGGGGAATCTTTGAAAAGGTTTCGAAATGATAAAGGAAAGATCAAGAATGGCATGATACCACCCAAAGACAAAGACTTCAACATCAATTACAGAACCCCCAAACTGAATGTGGAAAGCCTTCCTCTGTATGTTCTTATTTGTCGAAAAATATGAAGTGACAATTTCCCACACATAGTGTGACAACTTACCTTACCCTATGATGGGGCAACTTGTCACAAATACACATCTTAACCATTTATAACTAAAGTGAGATATACAAATATAAAGTCTACACATTTGTGCACAGTAATTTATTATTTATATTTAATATGTAAAATTAGTGACTGTGATACTGAGATGGAGAAATTGGAGTAAAAGGAAAAAAGTGTGACAAGAAGCCCTGGTCTTCCCTAATGTTTAAAACATCCCCCAAAAAATACGCAGAGGTAGGCTACCCCTCAGAGTGGAAAATTTAAGCCACGCCAAGCAATGTTTATTTTTTATAATTATGTAGAGTTGTTAGTCCTACTTGTTAGGTGTAATGTAACATTGATGTTTGTTCTCCTTTCCTTTTCAACCACACACACACTTCTACAAATAGTGGGAATAGTGCCTGTGAATCTGTATATATTTGAGTGTATATTAAACCCTTCAAGGGATATTCCCTTCCTCCCGTGTCCTGACTAGACACCCTATATTAGGGGATAACTTTCCTAATCACCAAGAGCCCCAATACAATATCAGTGAGTGACATTGGTATCTATCATTTATAACAATAGGTCCCAAGATGTTTAAGGACAGGCTCCAGTTGCTACTACAGCAGGACAGGAGAACAGTTTTGTTTTTATTCAATTCAATTCAATTTTATTTATAGTATCAAATCATAACAAGAGATGTCTCAAGACACTTTACAGATAGAGTAGGTCAAGACCACACTGTATAATTTAAAGACCCAACAATTCCAGTAGTTTATAGGGGCACTAATGTCAGAAACCGGGTCATACAGCAACAGCACGACCTAACACATTTAATAGATTAAAAAATCCGATTAAAAAAATATAATAAAATAATTCTGTTGTATTAATGTCTCTTCTTTAACTGAGCAGTGGAAGAACAATTAGTATAATCTGTATTGTAATCAAACACATACTGTACAAGAAGGGAAAGTTTCCTATAGATAGATTCAGATTTTACAGCATTTTTTCTCAGCGTCTCACACACAACATGCCACTCCTAATCCAAAACATTTTCTTTCCTTCTTTCACAGCTTCATAGTAGCAAGCAGGTGCCCAGCTCAATCAGGTAACACATGAAACACCTTTATCCTAACAGTTAAATGAATGTTTAATGAAATGCTGTAAAAGTGAATTTACAAGATAAAGATAAGTGGGGGTTCTAAGACTAAAATGATTGATTTCCACGTTCTCTGTAACACAGCCGCATGGGCATCCTGGGTCTTTCTAAACTAAAGTCACCAGTTGGCTTGTTTTAGAAACATACTATAGGGATATAATGGTAATTAAGAAATTCTTAGCATCTTAAATATATTGAAATATAACATTCTAATTGTATGAAAATTATGTTTTTATTGTTCTATATACACTGTAATTTTCTGTAGAATATGATAAGCAATTTGGTTTCTATCTGCAATTTGGAGCATTATTTTGTTTATCATGTCAAGCCCTGTATAATGGTCTTGAATGTGTATTACATTACTAAAGTCACTATTATTTTAAAAATGCATAGTAACTATCAGTTTGCGACTGTGTGAATTGTATAACCAATGTCCCAGGCTTTTGTTGCATTTTATTTTGCCAAATCAGTGTGCACAACCTTTTTCAGAGGTTCTCTAAAATAATCAAGAAGATGGAAGGTTTGAATTCAAAGACTTAGTGGCAAACGACATACAATAAGATAGGAACTTTCTGTAATCTTTCGACCAGTATATAAGCTTTTTTGCTGAGCTCTGATTTCTGTATTAACAGAGTTATTGTTCACTGTGTGTGGCTATAGTCTAACATCCGATGGCAGCAGAACCCTTGATAGAGTGGAGCAGTGGTCTCCTTGACTGCTTTGAAGATGTGGCGACTTGTAAGAATCAATATCACAACTTAACACAATCGTATATGTATTTGGATTAAAGGTCTTCTTTAGTAAGACAACTCTGTTGGTGTATCTGTGTTTTTCAGGTTGCTATGGTTTCTGGTGCTGCCCTTGCCTTGCCATCACAGTTTCAGAAAGATTTGGAGAGAGCCGTTGTCTCCCATTATGTGACATATGCAGCCCCGCCATTACTGCATGTTGTGGGATACCTCTGTGTGTGGCACCTCCTGCCGTCGTGTCTCTAAGGGCTGCCATGCGAAACAGATATGGTATCAAGGTATTATGCCTTTAAAGCTGACGGAGACTGGATTTCACACACATGAAAGTGAATCAATGTTGAATTTAAAAATTTTTTTTTCTTTGCAGGGTTCTATCTGTAAGGACATTGCAGCTGCCTGTTTCTGCCAGACGTGTGCCTGGTGTCAGATGCATCGTGAGTTAAAACATCGCAAAAAAACTCCCACTGTCATTGTCATGCAAAATCAAGTCAATGTCCAAATGCAGCCTGCTCCTGTGATGATGATTCCTGGATACCCGCCCCAAGCTGGTTTTGTGAACCAACCAGGAGTCTCTGTGATGTCATCCTGAGCTCTGTGGCTTCTTGTTTGTGTGTTGTTGTCTTCTGAAGGAAATCGTATGCAGCTCAGATCCTGCTAGTGTTTTGTTACACCAAAGACAAAAAGTGTATGTTTATGAGTGAAAACCACAGTAGTAATCATAGTGATTTGTGTCCCCTTGATATCAGAGTATGCTGAATCAGTTTCAGTCTATTAATAATTATGATAATTATTGTTCCAAAGTTCTTGGGAAAATCCCTTAATTTTAATTTTAGTTTTTGTTTATGTACAGCCACCATTGGCATTCGGTCAAGGATGAAGGAGACAATTGTAGTCCTTTAAAATCGTTATTTATAATTAAAGAAATAATAAAGTTGTATTAGTATAGGAACTACAGTACTACTCAGCAACATCACAGTGCAGTTTATCCTAAAGCCCAACAGAGGGCACTAATGTTATATGACCACAAATTAAGTTATCCATCCATTGCAATCCTCCTCTTTGGTTAAATAAAACGCTTTGACAACTTATGCTAGTAAAGAACTACTACTAAAGATTTTGGCACTAAAATAGACAAAAAAAGTATAAAAAGTCACACAAATACATATATACACATATTCTAAGTGATGTGCCATGTTAATAATCATAATAAACAGCTAGCATCTTAACTATGTACATTTACAGTGCAATCTAAAAATGAAGTAATGTATATACAGTTTCTACATAAATAAATATAAAAGCTACAGTAACCTACTTTGATGGAGTCACACACTGCACAAAAGCAGCAACTCAAAGTAACACCACACTACACACAGAACAAGAACACTGAACATCCCTCCCCACCCCCAAGGTGATGGGTTCTAGGTGGTTCACACAGAAACACAATGTGTCAATCAGAGAACATATACCGACTGTACATACAGTTGCTCGGGCGTTTTCAACTGTAGTCTAATTACAGTGATATTTGATCATACAGTTCCAAATATAGATATACCGGATCAAAACTTCCATTTATATTAATAATACTTGTTGACTATCGGGTCAAACTATTTTAATTTTAGTCTCAAGTTTCCCTGTTTATAACAGAAGAGAAAATAATTCCTAATTTTTGTATTCTTATTCTAAACCTTGTTCATTTTTTTCAAGTCAGATTAACCAATCTCTCATAATTGTATTAAAATCACTCATTTCAGCCTGATCAATGCCACCTCTTCATGATGAAGTGCTCCTTAGCTTACATCATAGCGCCCCTAAAATAACTATATACTGTAAGCCTACCTGTTACTGTTCTGACTGTTTGTGGGCAAGTTCTATTCACAAAAATGTTAACAAAGAATAATAGATAAATAACAATAACAATCTGATCTCAAAGAATTCCATGAAATGAACATGGCCCCTTAAGTTAAGGAAAAGGTTGTGGGTGGGCTTACGTTTCCATGACACGTGGGACAAAAACGGGACGGTTGGGTTAAAGAAGAACGGGACGGTTGGGTTTAGGAGAAGAAGAACAGGACGATTGGGTTTAGTAAAAGAAGAACGGGACAATTGGGTTTAGTAAAAGAAAAAAGCGACGGTTGATTTTAGGAAACGTGACACGCGGGACATGATTCCCGTTCTACTGGGTGAAAGTCCTGTGTTTGACCCATCCACCACCCCAACCAACCTCCCTGTAGAGATTTTTGGCCTTTCATACAACTCGCTACCATAGTCGCTCTTAATGCTACGTCATCTTCTCATTGACTTTACATTGGCATTGTTTTTCGTGGTGGCCACACAGAATTTTCACACATTTCACTCATGCCACCACCATGTAATGTGGTGTTAACAGTTTGTGATAATTTCACGGAATTCTGTGAGACCAGGCTGAACAATAAATAGAAGAATTTCACACTGCAGAGATTTCTTAAAGATGAAAGAAAGCTTGTCCACCAAGAAGTTTACAAAACCAAGGGCACTAAATATCCTTTAGGCACTCGTATAAAGTAACTATTTAAAGTCATTTAAAGTTGTGGTAGTCCTATTGTCTGTTCTCTGGGAGTGAGATTTTCTTTGTTTTAGTGATGTGAAAGCTGCTGTGTTCTTGCTAACTTCAACTGGATACTGAAGAAATCCACCCACCTTTAAATTGTGACCTTACTGTATATTATACATAGTGTTATAAGTGCTATTTTCTGACCTATTGTTAGAAATTGTTTAATTTTTCATCTTGTAATGTGCCATGGTTGAAATAAGAAAATGCTAATTAAATTCTTATTCTTTACATTTTTGTAAAATGTGTTTATTTTAAAAAGACACTACAAAGTCCAAAGTCATTGCATTTCTATATACAAATCATATTTTATATTTAAGTGGTCAAATAAAATCAATCAATCAATCTAATAATGTTAGTGAGATACACATTACTACACAACACTAGTATCACTCTTTTATCAGTGATGACAAGAGGACCCAAGATGTTTATGAAGTGGCTCATGTTGCTACTGACTGCTATTTGACTTCACCAAATTCTCTTAATTGCATGAAAATCACTGGTTTCAGCCTGATGAATGCCACCTCTTCATGATGAAGTGCTCCTTAGCTTACATCATAGCGCCCCTAAAATAACTATATACTGTAAGCCTACCTGTTACTGTTCTGTCTGTTTGTGGGCAAGTTCTATTCACAAAAATGTTACCAAAGAATAATAGATAAATAACAATAAATAAAAGAATTTCACACTGCAGAGATTTTTCATAGATGAAAGAAAGCTTGCCCATCAAGAAGTTTACAAAGGGCACAAAATATCCTTTAGGCACTCGTATAAAGTAACTATATGAAGTCACTTAAAGTTGTGGTAGGCGATTAGTCTTGGTGTTGTTGGGCAAAAATGAAACAATAATCTTTCAGCATATCGTAATTCAAGTGTTCTGAGAGAAAACTAGATTTCTGCATCTCCTCTTTCCTCTGTTTTAGGCTTTATAAAATCTATCCTGTGACACCAATCACAGGTCATTTCAGAGAGAGAGAGAGAGAGAGAGAGAGAGCATTCCTATTGTCTGTTCTCTGGGAGTGAGATTTTGTTTGTTTAGTGATGTGAAAGCTGCTGTGTTCTTGCTAACTTCAACTGGATACTGAAGAAATCCACCCACCTTTAAATTGTGACCTTACTGTATTTTATATATACATAATCTTATAAGTGCTATTTTCGGACCTATTGTTATAAATTAATTAATTAATTTAATTTTTCATCTTATAATGTGTCATGGTTGAAATAAGAACATGCTAATTAAATTCTTATTCTTTACATTTTTGTAAAACGTGTTTATTTTAAACACACATGACAAAGTCCAAAGTCATTGCATTTCTACATACAAATCTAATAATGTTAGTGAGTTCCACATTACTGCACAACACTAGTATCACTCTTCTATCAGTGATGACAAGAGGACCCAAGATGTTTATGAAGAGGCTCATGTTGCTACTGACGAGAGAACAGTTTTGTGTTTATAAGGCCTCAACTGTCATTAAATGTCAGAAACTCTTCTCGCCTGATGGATGTTTTTATCCTGTTGACTCTTTCGGTCAAGTTGTTGTCACCAGGCATTACATCATGGGTAACACCTTGCAGTGTCTTTAGGGGACAGACAATGAAGGGATTCAGGTTTTACAGCATTTTTTTGTTAAGAAGTTGACAAGATACCACTCCCAATCCAAGACATTCGTTTTACAGCTTCAGAGTCACCAGGGTGTCCAGCTCCATCAGGTAAGACCTTTAAAGTTAGCTAATAAGACTTCTTTATCCTGTTCATCTTTAAACAGTTGTGTGACAATTGAATGACATGGTATAAAAGTGAACCTATACAATGAAGAGAAGTGGGGTGTCTGCAGATCAAAATGATTTTCACTTTCTTTTTATCAGCCACATGCAACAGTTTTTGACAATACGTATTTACTGTAATGGGGCTCTTACTGGTTAGGAAATATTGGTCACCGATATGGGGTGTCTAGTCAGGACATGGAAGGCAGGGATATCTTTTGAAAAGTTTAATATATACGTAAACATATACAGACGCACTATTTGTAACAATGTAGATGTGGTTCTAAAGGAGGGAAATAAACATCAATGTTATAACTAACATAAACCTCACAATTGAGACTAATACACCCCATAAATACTGAAATAAACAGTGCTAAACATGTACTACTAAATGCAGTACTACAATAAGTGCCATTCCACAGGCTACACATACAACATGTCTCAGTGGTTAGCACTTCTGCCTCACAGCAAGTTGGCACTGCAGAGTTCAATCACCGGTCTGGACAGGATACAATAAGATGTGAGCTTTCTGTAATCTTTTTGCCAGAGTTTGAGTTTTTTGCTGAGCTCTGATTTCTGTGCATTAACAGGTTCATTGTTCACTGTGTGTGGCTGAAGTAGTCCAACATCCGATGGCAGCACAACCCTTAAAAGACTGGAGCAGTGGTCTCTTTGACTGCGGTGAAAACGCGAGTACTTGTAAGAATCAAGACCACAACTTAAGAAAACAATATTTGTTGAAAGGTCTTCTTTAGTAAGACAACTCTGTTGGTGTATCTCCATGTTTTTCAGGTTGCTATGGTTTCTGGTGCTGCCCTTGCCTTGCCTGCACAGTTTCAGAAAGATTTGGAGAGAACCGTTGTCTCCCATTATGTGACATATGCAGCCCTGCCATATTATCAGCCTTGGGGATACCTCTGTGTTCGGCGCCTCCTGCAGGCCTGTCCTTAAGGGCTGCCATGCGAAATAGATATGGTATCAAGGTATGATTCTTTAAAGGTGATGAATACTGGATTTCACATAAAAACTTTAATAAAAGGGATGCAATGTTGAATTAACAAAAATAAATGTCTTTGGTTCTCTGCAGGGTTCTCTCTGTAGGGACATCGCAGTTTCCTGTTTCTGTGGGTGGTGCAACTGGTGTCAGATGCATCGTGAGCTAAGACATCGCGAAAAAACTACCACTATCGTCAATGTTACAAACGTGAACGTGCAGCAGCCTGCTCCAATGATGATGGCTCCTGTATACCAATATCAGTGAAAACCAAAGATTGAGAGTATAGATGATGAATAACTTTCAGTTTCTTAATAATCATGACAATTAGTCTAATAATTGTCGACTATCGCGTCAAATTCTTTTTTTAAGTTTCTGTTTACCCCTTGTGTTGTCTTTCTGTCGACCATGCAACTTTCTGTTTTTCCGGGTCAAAATTAAAAAATAAATTCAACTTTTTCGTCATCTTTTTCAACACTTTTGTCGCTTTCCATAATGTTGTTGAAGCTTTTCCTGATGTGTTGTCACCTTTTTCAACGTTTTTGTTACTTTACTTGATGTTTTTAAGCTTTTTCCGATATTTTTGTCACTTTTTTCAACGTTCAAATGCAATAAAATTGAATATAACACTCACATTTAATGAAAGATCATTTATTTTACTTATGAAGAGTTATAGTTGTATGGAACCATCCATGTTATTTCTTTTTGACAATTTGGTTGAAAGAAACCCACATTTCTGATGAAGAAACATTTTGAAAATGGGTCAATTTTGACCCGAGGACTAGCCTGGTTGACACTAGACGCTTCTCAGTTGTAATTGAGAGTGGGTCTGGGAAAGATTTATTCACAGCCCATTTCCAAAGGGGCGTCACCAATGGACGCCACTCAAATGCCTCTGGGTGCAATTGGATAGTCCTTCAACCAATCAGACCAACAATCCGGGTGACGTAGCAGCGACAGCGGCATCAACGGGTTCCCTTCAAGGGATATTCCCTTCCTCCCGTGTCCTGACTAGACACCCTATATTAGGGGATAACTTTCCTAATCACCAAGAGCCCCAATACAATATCAGTGAGTGACATTGGTATCTATCATTTATAACAATAGGTCCCAAGATGTTTAAGGACAGGCTCCAGTTGCTACTACAGCAGGACAGGAGAACAGTTTTGTTTTTATTCAATTCAATTCAATTTTATTTATAGTATCAAATCATAACAAGAGATATCTCAAGACACTTTACAGATAGAGTAGGTCAAGACCACACTGTATAATTTACAAAGACCCAACAATTCCAGTAGTTTATAGGGGCACTAATGTCAGAAACCGGGTCATACAGCAACAGCACGACCTAACACATTTAATAGATTAAAAAATCAGATAAAAAAAATATAATAAGGTAATTCTGTTGTATTAATGTCTCTTCTTTAACTGAGCAGTGGAAGAACAATTAGTATAATCTGTATTGTAATCAAACACATACTGTACAAGAAGGGAAAGTTTCCTATAGATAGATTCAGATTTTACAGCATTTTTTCTCAGCGTCTCACACACAACATGCCACTCCTAATCCAAAACATTTTCTTTCCTTCTTTCACAGCTTCATAGTAGCGAGCAGGTGCCCAGCTCAATCAGGTAACACATGAAACACCTTTATCCTAACAGTTAAATGAATGTTTAATGAAATGCTGTAAAAGTGAATTTACAAGATAAAGATAAGTGTGGGTTTTCCCAATTTACTCCTAAACCTCTCTTATTTTGTTTCTGTGAAGTCCGTTCCAAGTCGGATTCACATAGCTAGTCTAGTGAATGTTCTTCCGCTCATGTTCATTGTTTGTGTTGGGAGTAGAGGAGGTTCTTCTGTTTTTCTATAGTCTAGATTCAAGATAATTAACTATTTTAGAATGTCTGGAACACACTGCTGTGTAAAAAACTGATTCAGTTCCTCACACGATTTTCGTGGAAATCGTAGGAACCACGTGTCACAGTTTTTTTGTATAGTGCAAATTTTGACATGTCAAATTAGTTTACTGACTAACATGTCCTTCATCTAACACATTTACATGACAGGGGGTTACACAGTTTAAAATATATAAGATGCCATGCATCTTTAAGGTGCTTTAGAATGAACAGTGCATTAATGTAACTATCAGCACAAATATCTTATGTGTTTTGGGGCTTGTAGATGACCAAGTCTTGCACCCAGCCGCAGCAGAAAGTCTCGTAGCTTTCCAAGGATTTCATGCTTTTGAATTCTTGCATAGTGTTTTGTTACAAACAGTAGGCTATTAGTAGGTTAGTGCACTCCCCTCTGATCATCGACGACCAGGCAGTGGAGAGAGTGTCCAATTTTAAATTCCTTGGCACCACCATATGTCAGTCCCTGAAGTGGGAGGTTAACACCAACCTCATCATAAGTAAAGCCCACCAGAGGCTTCACTTTCTGCGCCAGCTCAGGAAGTTTGGTGTAGCTAGGGATGCAATGCTCCAATTTTACAGAGCTACAGTGGAAAGTGTGCTAGCCTTCTCGATTACTGTCTGGTACGGCAACTCCACCTCTTTAGAGAGGAAGCAGTTGGAGAAGGTGGTGCATTCAGCATCCAAAATCATTGGACATGCAATCCCATCAGTAGCCTCTATCTACGCCACTCGGGCCAGCCATAAAGCCCGGAAAATACTGGATGATCCCTCGCACCGTGCCAGGTACCTCTTCAAACTACTGCCCTCTGGTAGGAGAGTCCAAAGCCTTGGGGGTAAAAAATCCCGGTTCTGCAATAGTACTTACCCTGCCACTATTAGGCTCCTGAATGCTTCTAAACGACCTCTTTCAAAAGCACTTTACTGAACTGCACAAGACACTTTATTGGGTAGTTAAAAGTAGCACAAGTTTTTTAATTTTACAGTCTTATATTGGTTTGAATGATTGTCTATGTGATTGTTTTTCATGTACTGTATGTTATGTGTATGTATATGTATTGCCTTTTTAACTGGAGTGGCACTAAGACAAATTCCAATCAACTGTGTTGTTGATATGGCAATAAAAAATTACTTATACTTATACTATTAAAGTTCGGACTGATAACGATGACATTAAGGGTAACGATTGCGCGAGAGTGGCTGTATTTGCAGACTTTGACATTTGATGATATCTGCACAGTTTTAAAGGCAGATTTTTAGTTATTTACACGGTGTTCTGCCATTATCTAACGGTAGGGTATTTGATGCTATCCTGTATTCCATGAAGTCGGGCCATCTCCTCCTCCTGTGCTCCGTAGCAGACAATGTGACGGTGAGACAGCGCCGATTAAATATTAAGAACACATTTTTAGTTAAGATTTGAGGTGGAGGTGTTTATGGAATAATTATCACTCAGTACAAGCGCAAATAACACTGCTGGATTTAATCTCCATGGTAACGTGGATGATATGGAGTGAAAAAACGTGCTATTTTGTCTCCAAAATGTGCATACGCATGGGTCAGAGTTTGCGTGGAGGACCTCACACTCCTGTCTAGTTTGTTTTTTAGCCTATAAATCACAACCTTTGCCTGGGAAGTGGCGTACGCACATTTCCAGCCCCGTTTTGTGCTTACACCACATTTATAAATGAGACCCCTGAAATGTACACTACACTTAAACAGCTTTTTCACAAAAACTGTAATATAGGCCTATATCAAACTGATGAGATATAGCCTGATAGCTGAATGCTTTGTGAACATTTTAAAGTTTGTCTGGCGTCTGTAGGTGAAAGTATGAAGGAGCTGAAAACTTTGGGAGTGGAAGAAGATGTTAACGTTTTTAAGAGGGTTTCCATTGACTTTCAATGTAATATTTTTATTTTTTAAATATGCTTACTATTTGAAAAATTATAAATAGTAGAACAAAAGTTGAAGAAGAGCACACATCTGCTGAAAGAGCTGAACAGTTTGATAGTTGAATGGTTTTTGTAGCTGAACGTAAGAACAGGATAAATATTGTTGGAATGCTGCTGAACAGTCTCAGTGGTTAGCACTTCTGCCTCACAGCAAGTTGGCACTGCAGAGTTCAATCACCGGTCTGGACAGGATACAATAAGATGTGAGCTTTCTGTAATCTTTTTTGCCAGAATTTGAGTTTTTTTCTGACCTCTGATTTCTGTGCATTAACGGGTTCATTGTAAGTAAGTAAGTAAGTAAGCTTTATTTATATAGCACCCATCACAGAAAGAATCACAGAGGGCTTTACATGTAGCAAGCATAAACAATATAAGAAGCATCATACAAACATAAAAACATGAAAGCTCAATCAACTAAAAGCTTGTCTAAACAGTAGTGTCTTCAGCTGTTTTTTAAAAGAATCAATAGAATCGGCCACACGCAACGACAAGGGCAGTGCGTTCCACAATTTTGGAGCAGCTGCCTGGAAGGAGCGGTCTCCCCGAGTTTTAAGGCGGGTTTTAGGTACCATCAGGAGATTTTGACCTGAGGAGCGAAGAATGCGAGAAGAAGAGTAGGGGGTCAACATGTCTGCGATATATTGAGGTGTCTGTCCATGTATTGCTTTAAAAGTTAAAATTAAAATTTTATAATCAATTCTGTATTTTACCGGAAGCCAGTGGAGACTAAATAAAATTGGAGTAATGTGTGCCCTTCTGTTTGTTCCCGTTAAAAGCCTGGCTGCAGCATTTTGAACCAGTTGGAGACGTTTGAGAGAACATTTGTTAAAACAAATAAAAAGAGAATTACAATAATCCAACCGTGAAGAAATAAAAGCATGAATGATCATCTCCATATTAGTTTTTGGCAGTATTGTTCTCAATTTAGAGATATTTTGCAAATGATAGAAACAGATTCTGACCAGCTGTCCGGAATGACCATCTAGAGACATTGATTGGTCGAACAGAACACCAAGGTTTCTTAGGCTCGTCTGGACGGAGGAGTCCAAGGAGTGTAGGTGTTGTTTAATTTGGGGAATTTTTTGTTCAGGAGCAATGATCAGAGTTTCTGTCTTTTTTGTATTTAGTTGTAGATAATTGTTATATAACCAAGTCTTAATGCAAGACAGACATTCCAATAAATCTGTTAATTTTCCGAACTCTGATTCATTGAATGTGCAGTACAACTGAATGTCATCAGCATAAAAGTGATAAGACACAGTATTAAAATTTCTAATTATTTCACCAAGAGGGCTAATATATAACAAAAACAAAAGAGGACCTAAAACCGAACCCTGAGGAACTGCATACAACAGAGGGGTCATATCTGACAGAATGTTGTTGATAGACACACAAAATGATCTGTCAGTCAGGTAAGAGGTAAACCATCTAAGAACATCACCAGAAAACCCCATTTCATTGCGTAACCGATTTAACAGGACCGTATGGTCCAATGTATCGAACGCAGACGATAAGTCAAGTAAAATCAGCCCCGTGTACTGTCCTGAGTCAGCAGCCATCAGAATGTCATTTGATACTTTAAGAAGCGCCGTCTCAGTTGAATGACTTTTCCGGAAACCTGACTGAAATTTATCAAGTATATTTTTTTTTTCATCAAGAAATGTAGTCAGCTGGCCAGCGACCACTCTCTCAAGAATTTTAGATAAAAAAGGCATTTTAGATATCGGCCTGTAATTAGTTGGTACAGAAGAATCCAAATTTGGTTTCTTTAGTAAGGGGCTGACAACTGCTTGTTTAAAATGACTGGGGACTGATCCGCTGAAAAGGGAAAGGTTTATCATTTTAACAACAAATGGTCCAAGTAAATCAAACACATTTAAGAGCAACGAAGTCGGCAATACATCGAGCGGGCTTGCAGATGGTTTCACTTTACTTAATAGACTCATAATATCCTCTAGAGTGATAGGTGAAAAAGTATCCCAAGAGTATGAGGCAGCTGACCCACATGATATGACATCAAGAGATGGATTTATAGTCATTCTAATATCTTGCACCTTGCTTACAAAAGCATGTAAAAACCTATTGCAATCACTCTTAGAGTGTACAGGCACTTGGGAAGCAAGGGGAGCTACTATCTTAGATATTGTATCAAACAGGACCTTAGAATTATTCTTGTTCTGAGTTACAAGATTAGTAAAATAATCTGACCTTGCCTGTTTTATCTTAACATTTAGCAATGTGATAAGCTCCTTCAGATGCAATCTGTGTACTTCCAGACTTGTGGATTTCCATAAACGTTCAACTTTACGGCACGTTCTCCTGAAAGACATTATTTCATCATTCATCCAAGGGCAAATATTATTTTGGAATGTGCTTTTACTTTTCAAGGGAGCAACTAAATTTAAAACCGACAGACAATGATTATTAAATGACTGAAGAAATCGTTCAGCATCACTACAATCAATAAAAGAACTAGGGTCAAATGACTCAGAAAATTTTTCAGCTGTGGCTTGAGTAATAATGCGTCTTTGCAGCATCGGTCTACAAGGAAGACAGTCAACATTAGAAGACAGATTGAAAAATATGCAACAGTGATCTGTCACATTAATGTCCATAACACTCAATTGGTTGATGCACAGACCTAATGAAAAAACAAGGTCCAGAGTATGACCTTTTATATGTGTAGGACCAGAAACACATTGTTTAAAATGAAATGATTCAGTGAGTGTTAAGAACTCAGATGCCACAGAACATGAAGAGTCATCAACATGCAAGTTAAAATCCCCAAGTATCAATACTTTTTCAAGTTTGATAATTGATGATAAAAACTCTGCAAAATCATCTAAAAACAAGCGAGCAGAACCAGGAGGTCGGTAAATTAAGACACAGTAAAATGAATCAGTATTTCCAACCTTAGTCATCTGTAGCTCAAAGGAGTCGAAAGAGTCTGAATTTATCAACCTGCAACAGAAACGATCCCGGTACACGAGTGCGAGCCCGCCTCCTCGCCGCGACACACGCGGTGTCCCATACACAGAACAGTCCGGAGGACACAGTTCATTGAGATGAGTGTATTCCATATCTTGCTGCCAAGTCTCAGTTAGGAACATAAAGTCAATTTGTTCCTTTGTAAATAAATCATTGAGTATAAACGCCTTGTTGGCAATGGAGCGCGCATTAAACAGAGCAAATCGCGCCAGCTGGGCACGTTCCGATGGGTCGGCATTTGCTCGCTGGTATGTCACAGCACTCAGAATCCGCTCACGCGGCAATGGATTTCGGGGCCGCCGAGTCAGGAAACTCAGGTCCGATTGACTAACCTTACTCCAAAGCAACGGAGGCGCACACGACACCTTGCAGACAGGAATTGACCGCAAGCACCTCTCGACCCAGAAAGCTCCGGTACCAATTGGATATGGTGGCCCTCCACGTTGTTTTCTCCCCCTGGCCTGGACACCAGCCCTGGATCCCCGCTTCCTCCTGCCGTGATGCTTGGTGACTAGCAGGTACACCGGCGATGACGTAGAATATTCAATGTTAGGAGGGAAAAACTTCGAGGACCCAGCCCAGGTAACTGAGAGGTCCTTCATAGTCTCCTTAATGCGGAAAAGCGTGTGACGATCATATTTTAAAACAGCTGAGACACAGCTATTTGTTATCAGTGCTGATAAAACAAAGAACAACACTAGAAAAACCACAGATACACGTGAGGACAGAGACCGAGCAGAGGCAAAGCCGAACACAGGCGCCATCTTGCTTTCCTGCTTTTTCTTGCTTGTTCACTGTGTGTGGCTGAAGTAGTCCAACATACCATGGAAGTACGACCCTTAATAGACTGGAGCAGTGGTCTCTTTGACTGCTTTGAAAATTTCGAGTACTTGTAAGAATCAAGACCACAACTTAAGAAAAATATATTTTTTGAAAGTTGTTTTAGTAAGACAACTCTGTTGGTAAATCTCTGTGTTTTTCAGTTCGCTATGGTTTCTGGTGCTGCCCTTGCCTTGCCTGCACAGTTTCAGAAAAATTTGGAGAGAACCGTTGTCTCCCATTATGTGACATGGTTGGCCCCAAAAAAACTTCCAGTCCTATAAGACAAACCATACAAGGCTTTAATCTTCTTTCCCCGTCACCTCACTGGCATGGTCTCTCCCAAAGTGTGAACCAGTTCTTCAGCTAAGATTGCCACCTCGTCCACCTCACTGCCCTTTTTGGCAAGCGGACCCCCTCTTTGGTTGACAACACCTCAATGGCTACAGTGGGAATACAGGTTACCCCAAGACCATAGCAGCCCATCTCCGCAATACTAGGCTTGTTCTGGGCATTGCTGAAAGTGGCATTGAATATATCAGAGTACTTTTTACCCAGGTAAAAGATGTGGCCGACCTCTATACCCTTTGACTCCACCAGTGTTTTGCATTGTGGGCATTCAATTCTGTCTGATGACATGGTTTCTACATTAGCAGAGAAGGAGCAGATCCCACGGACCAGAAGCCGGTCCTCACCAATGTCTGCTGGCAGCTGGAACTCGTGGGAGAGTTTACCGCCGATGTTGCCCATGTCCGCCTGCACCTGAACACATGGCTATTTTTTATGGGGTCACTGTTGTAGAAAAATCTAAGTTACTGCCGACTCAAGGTCAGATAACGGCGGGGACTCCCAACGCCAGCTGCTAGCGCTCAAATGCCTCCGTCTAATTTGTACAGAGTAAAATACAGCTTAACGAGATTCAAAAATCCACACTGAAGCCAGGGAATCAGATGAGAAAAATAAGTTTTAATGTGCACAAAAGAATAACACAGAAAAACTCCGAGCAAGGTCAGGACAAGCTTGCCAACTTTTCCTTTGTCTGTTACAGCTTTTTATCGCTTACAAGGGAAACCCTCCCCCAGAGGAACTCTCCAATAGCCGTTTGTCAGAACATGCGTGCAACACGTCAATTGGCTACTCTCGAAGTAAAAAACGTCCCTCCTTTCAGGGATGTTCCGTCAGCTAGAATTACTTGCTGACTTAGCGTGTTTTTTAGCTAAACTTGCAACTAGAGTTCAGACTTATAGGCATTGGCAGTGTGCATGCCTGTGTTTTTTGTGGCCATGTGGAGACCCCTGGTGGTGACAGAGGAGAAAGAAGGTCTTCCAAGTTTCAAACCAGATGCATGTCTGTTCCTGTCCAACAGTACATTAGTATGAATTGCATGTTTTCCCATAATTCAATTAGAATAACCAGATTTTCACATTTTTCTTTTTTACACAACATCACAAACCAAAAATGTTGGGAACGTTTGCTCTAATGTGCAGTCATGGATGACTTTGGAGACATATTATGTGACCTATAAACCAGAAACTGAATAACCTTATGCATATGGTTTATTTTTTTGAGAATATATACTTGTATGATTCATGAGTCTTTTAATCAGTGTCTTATCTATATATAGCTGGGTCACAGATTCTTGTCAGAAGAATCTAAATTTTCCTCAAAACTGTGACATTTTTTTATAAAATGTCCCTGGAAACAGTATTACATAACGTAAATCAAGTAGAGCTTCAGGAGATTTCAACTGTGAGTTTTTTTTACCAACAAAATACAGCCACAAATAAAAGAAATATAGATATATGACACAATGCGAAACACATTGGACCTACTGTGAAAATTACACAACCATATAATTAAAACATCGCAAAAAACTCCCACTGTCATCGTCATGCAAAATCAAGTCAATGTCCAAATGCAGCCTGCTCCTGTGATGATGATTCCTGGATACCCGCCCCAAGCTGGTTTTGTGAACCAACCAGGAGTCTCTGTGATGTCATCCTGAGCTCTGTGGCTTCTTGTTTGTGTGTTGTTGTCTTCTGAAGGAAATCGTATGCAGCTCAGATCCTGCTAGTGTTTTGTTACACCAAAGACAAAAAGTGTATGTTTATGAGTGAAAACCACAGTAGTAATCATAATGATTTGTGTCCCCTTGGCATCAGAGTATGCTGAATCAGTTTCAGTCTATTAATAATTATGACAATTATTGTTCCAAAGTTCTTGGGAAAATCCCTTAATTTTAATTTTTGTTTTTGTTTGATTTACAGCCACCATTGGCATTCGGTCAAGGATGAAGAAGACAATTGTAGTCCTTTCAAATCTTTATTTATAATTAAAGAAATAATAAAGTTGTATTAGGATAGGAACTACAGTACTACTCAGCAACATCACAGTGCAGTTTATCCTAAAGCCCAACAGAGGGCACTATATAGTCATATAGTAACAAATAGTCGCCAAAAGACTGTTAATAAACACAGTATACAGCTATCTTAATGTACATTTAGAGATTTTTATAAGGCAATCTACAAATAAAGCATATACTTACAGTTTCTACATAAATCAATATAACAGCTACGGTAACCTACTTTGATTGAGTCACACACTGCACAAAAGCAGCAACTCGCAAGGACCAAGGAACACAACACTATACACAGAACAAGAACACTGAACATCCCTCTGGTGATGGGTTCTAGGTGGTTTAGACAGAAACACAATGTGCCAATCAAAGAACATGATGCTGAATGTAGCCTACTGATTCAGTCATTACAGAGACCTGCACATACCTTTGCTCTGGCATTTTCAACAATTGTAGTCTAATTACAGTGATACTTAATGATACAGTTCCAAATATAGATTTACCGGATCAAAACTTATTGTTATATTAATAATACTTGATTAGTTTCCATGTTTGTAAAAGACGAGAAAAGAATTCCTATTTTTTTATTGTTATCCTAAACCTTGTTAAATTTTTTTTTTTGGAGTAAACAAAGTCTGTTAATTGCACAAAAATTGCTTGTTTGTTTGAAGAATTTCACACTGCAGAGATTTCTTAAAGATGAAAGATAGCTTGTCCACCAAGAAGTTTACATAACCAAGGGCACAAAATATCATTTAGGCACTCGTATAAAGTCACTATATAAAGTTACTTAAAGATGTGGTAGGCAATTTGTTTTGGTGTCGTGCATTTGTCAGAATAATCTTTCAGCATATCGTAATTCAAGTGTTCTGAGAGTAAACTAGATTTCTGTATCTCCTCTTGCCTCTGTTTTAGGCTTTAGAAAATCTATCCTGTGACACCAATCACAGGTCATTTCAGAGACAGAGAGAGAGAGAGCATTCCTATTGTCTGTTCTCTGGGAGTGAGATTTTGTTTGTTTTAGTGATGTGAAAGTAACACCCTGCAGAGTCTTTAGGGAAGAGCCTGAGCAGTGGAAAAACAATGGAATGATAATAACTTTCCTGTAATTAAACATACAAAATGGGGAAGTTTCCTTTTTAGTTAATTTTAACCATGTATATGTACAGTATGTTTCTGTTTCTGTTTTTGTTAAATGGAAAGACGTAACACTTTGTATTGAATCTAAATAATAAAACGACAGACGTACTATTCTTAGTATGTAGGCCTACTGTAATTTCGATTTAATTTGTTTGTGTTAATGGATTCAGGTTTTACAGCATGTTTTGTGTGAAGCAGTCTGTCATACACAAGATGCCACTCCCAGTCCAAGACATTCCAAAAGACTTTGTTTCGTTTTACAGCTTCCGAGTCGCCAGGGTGTCTAGCTCCATCAGGTAAGTCCTTTAAAGTTGGTTATCCTGCTCATCTTTAAACAGTTGTGTGACAATTGAATGACATGGTATAAAAGTTAACCTATAAAATGAAGAGAAGTGGGGTGTCTGCAGGTGTCTAGTCAGGACACGGAAGGCAGGGATATCCTTTGAAACGTTTAATATAAACTTAAACATACGCACAGGCACTATTCCTTATTCACTATTTGTAACAATGTAGATGTGTTTCAAAAGGAGGGAAATAAACATCAATGTTATAACTAACATAAACCTCATAATTGAGACTAATACACTCCATAAATACTGAAATAAACAGTGCTAAACATGTACTACTAAAGACTTAAATTACAATAAGGCATATAGGCAATAACAGGCACTGCAGAGTTCAATCACCGGTCTGGACAGGATACAATAAGATGTGAGCTTTCTGTAATCTTTTTGCCAGAGTTTGAGTTTTTTTGCTGAGCTCTGATTTCTGTGCATTAACAGGTTCATTGTTCACTGTGTGTGTCTGAAGTAGTCCAACATCCGATGGCAGCACAACCCTTAATAAACTGGAGCAATGGTCTTTTTGACTGCTTTGAAAATGCGAATACTTGTAAGAATCAAGACCACAACTTAAGAAAAAAATATTTTTTGAAAGTTTTTTTAGTAACACAACTCTGTGTATTGGTGTATCTCCATGTTTTTCAGGTTGCTATGGTTTCTGGTGCTGCCCTTGCCTTGCCTGCACAGTTTCAGGAAAATTTGGAGAGAACCGTTGTCTCCCATTATGTGACATATTAAGCCCCGCCATAATGGCCATCTTTGGGATACCTCTGTGTGCGGCGCCTCCTGCAGGCCTGTCCTTAAGGTCTGCCATGCGAAACAGATATGCTATAGAGGTATGATGCTTTTAAAGCTGAAATACTGGATTACACATGGAAACTTTAATAAAAGTGATGCAATGTTGAATTAACAACACATTTGTTTTTGATTCTCTGCAGGGTTCTCTCTGTAGAGACATCGTAATTTCCTGTTTCTGCGGGTGGTGCAACTGGTGTCAGATGCATCGTGAGTTAAGAAATCGCGAAAACACTCCCATTGTTGTCAATGTGCACCATCAAAATGTTACAAACGTGAATGTGCAGCAGCCTGCTCCAATGATGATGGCTCCTATAAATCCTGCTCCAATGATGATGGCTCCTGAATACCCTGCTCCAATGATGATGGCTCCTATAAACCCTGCTCCAATGATGATGGCTCCTGAATACCCTGCTCCAATGATGATGGCTCCTGAATACCCTGCTCCAATGATGATGGCTCCTGAATACAAATTAGTGGAAACCAAAGAGTGAGAGTATGATGACGATGGCTTTCAGTTTCTTAACTCTTACAGGTCTAATCCATTTTTTCCCATATTTGGTTCGGCTGGTCACCTTGTGTAATAATGCTTGTATAACCTCAACCCTGTGATGCACAATCACGTCATAGACATCTTTTTTTCAGGACGACCTGGGCTATCAGGATATGTATGCTGCAGGGATGTCACATGAATGTATGCATTCTTATATGACTATAAAAGATGACAGAAAAGACTAAACAGAAATTGAATCTCACAAAAATGTATTGAAATCACACAGAGAATAATAAAAACTAAACCTTTTGGCTTTTGAAAATTGTTAACCCAAGTCTTGGCAATCAGGGGAAACAAAAATAAACTCTGTAACTAACAAAAATATAAACCTATTTAGGTTTTTCCCCAGAAGAGTAAATACAGTTTTATCCAAATTAAAATGTTTTCATCTCAATTTATTTTCTATCTGCTATTATTATATCAGTAGGCCAAATTACACTAATTTCATCCTTCAGGCTTCATTCTGGCTTGTTTAGGGCTTCGCACATACTCATAGAACTGGAGTTACTCACGTAACTGCTATTTTCCAATATACACACACATACAAGGCCCACCCCGCTAGGGTTTTCTATTGGCTGACTAAACGCCTTCTTTAGCTGACAAAACTGCATGTGATTGATCCTTAGAGCCATCAGTCAGCAGCCATCTTGCTTTAGGGCTCAGAAAAAATATTTTAGTTTCATACAGAAAGATGACAAAATAGCCGTTCAGTCGTGGATCTATCGCTCCAGAATTATTGTGCAAAGTCACTTAAAGGTCACTGTCTTCCCGGCCGGATTACTAAGCTACTGGAAGAGCTACAAAGACATCAAAGTACTTGCTGAATAGCTGGAGCTATCAGCTAATGAGCTAAAAACATAGCGAAACACTAGGATGAAAGTTCGCAAAGCAAGACAGAGATTACGTGAGGTGATTTTTGGATTCATAATTATTTATTTGTTTGTTTTGCATTTTATTATTATGTTACAATGACATTGTAATTCCAAAATGGATTTAAAAAGCTTCTGGATGGCCTACAACTGTTAGAGGACCTCCTTGAAACGGCTGCTTCTAAACGAAAAAAGTAAGTCTCAACACTGTATTGATCTGGAGATATTAAATATGATATAAAGTATATATTGTCCTGTTGCGTGCGAGCGACAGTGTCGACTTTAGAGGGTTTTAATAATCATTATAATTAGAGTCTAATAATTGTTGACTATTCAGTCAAATTATTTTCTGAAGTTTCTCTATTAAAAAACAAATCTCATTTACTGTATTTATCCTAAACCTCTCTTTTTTCTGTGAAGTTCGTTCTAAGCCAGATTCACCAAACTCTCTTAAGTGCTCTCTCTTAAAGGTCCAGTGTGTAACGTTTTTAGTTGTTCATTATCAAAATCTGTGTTGCCTGTTCACAAACTTGTCCTTTTAATGAATATTCACCACCACCATACATTTTTTTATTTTAGTATTCCTATTGGCTTGAAAGTTTACATTTGCATTTGCATGAACTGGGGTAGATGCTTCATATTCATGCACCATTTTGAAATACGTTAGCAGGTAAAGGACATACAGGATATACTGCTCCGCCTTTCACGTTTTCGCTGTCACATGATAAACTCACAGGTGCTGCAAATGTGTATTGTCCCTTCCTGGCCCCAGCAAGTTTGAAGAAGGAAACATGGAGAACCACACATATTCAAAATCCAAATTTCAGGAACAGGAGTCTTATTCTTCACACAGAAAGCGAAAAAGGATATTGAAAAGAGCAAGAGACCAGCGTCATCAGAAAAAAGCGGGAAGGCTACAGTAGCTGTAGTATGTACTTTGAACTTTGTGGCGCAACTGTAATTTATTTGACCACTAGAAATTAATATTTTATGCACAAATTAGATGAAGAAAATATGATACATTGTTTTAGCTTAAAAGGACGCAATTGTATATAAAGTAGTTAAAACAGACTTTTAGCAGCAACAATAAAATGTCACTTTCATCAGATTAAATAACTTACGTATAACACTCTTGAATGTACCTGCCCTGCAGATTGAACTTTTATTTTTGACCTACTACTTCTGTATTTTCACAGTAATGGAGTATTTACAGTACATACTGTTGTTGCTATTTTTGCTGAAATAACTGACAAACGGTCATTATTTCTGTTCACGAGTCATGTTTTTATTTGCATGAGAACATGTAAGGCTGCAAAAAATGAATTGTGTATTACATCATGGTAACCAAATAACATAGGGCCCATTATCAAGCTTTTGTTGTGACAGTAAATGTATGCCATCAGCAATGTCACCCAGTATGTAAATTATAGGTTTTATAACTTTATACAAAAAAACTTCCAGTCCTATGAGACAAACCATACGAGGCTTTAATCTTCTTTCCCCGTCACCTCACTGATTGCATCATACACACTTATTACAAAGTACACACAGACATATAAAACATCTATTACATTCAGAGTTGTTACTCATACAGTTTCCACTCTTCCCAGAAGATCTAACAGTCCATCTTTACTGAGAAACATCATCTCACCTGTCTGCTGAAAGATCACCTCAAATCTGGGGGTTTCCTCCAGAGCGCCCTGTCCTACTACAATAACATACGGGTAGCCCAGTCTGCTGGCATCCTTCAGCCTCTTCCCAATGGTCATCTGTGTACGGCCATCAAGAACAACTTCCCCTCTCAAACGAGGCATGTTCTCTCATCCAGTTCCTCAGCTAAGATTGCCGCCTGAAGCCGGTCCTCACCAATGTCTGCTGGCAGCTGGAACTTGTGGGAGAGTTTACCGCCGATGTTGCCCCTGTCCACTTGCACCTGAACACAACGCAGACCCAAACCGGGCATTTCCAGCTTCTGCCCACCGGTCCACAACATCTCTTGGTCAATTACTCTCACCTGTTGATTGAAGACAGCAGTTATTACATGTTCAGGACCAAAATAAGAATGTGTATACATTTATACTCAACCTTGCTCCTACAATAGCCAATAAGCACAATATACAGCTAGCATCTTAATGTACATTTAGAGATTTTTATAGTGCAATCTAAAAATAAAGCATATACTTACATTATCTATATAAATCAATATAACAGCTACAGTAACCTACTTTGATGGAGTCACACACTGCACAAAAGCAGCAACTCGCAAGGACCAAGGAACACCACACACAGAACAAGAACACTGAACATCCCTCTGGTGATGGGTTCTAGGTGGTTCAGACAGAAACACAATGTGCCAATAAGAGAACATGATGCTGTTTTTCAAGATGGAGTAAACAAAGTCTCTTAATTGCACAAAAATCGCTCGTCTCAACCTATTGAATGCCACCTCTTCATGATGAAGTGCTCCTTCGTGAGATTAGCCTACTTCATAGCGCCGCTAAAATGACTATATACTGTAAGCCTACCTGTTACTGTTCTGTCTGTTTGTGGGCAAGTTCTATTCACAAAATATGTCAGAAATTGTTTTAATTTTTCATCTTGTAATGTGTCATGGTGGAAATAAGATAACAATAATTAAATTATTATTCTTTACATTTTTATAAAACGTGTTTCTTTTAAACAGACACGACAAAGTCCAAAGTCATTGCGTTTCTATATACAAATCTAATAATGTTAGTGAGTTACACATTACTACATAACACTAGTATCACTCTTTTATCGGTGATGACAAGAGGACCCAAGATGTTTATGAAGAGGCTCATGTTGCTACTGACGAGAGAACAGTTTTGTGTGCATAAGGCCTCAACTGTCATTAAATGTCAGAAACTCTTCTCGCCTGATGGATGTTTTTATCCTGTTGACTCTTTCGGTCAAGTTGTTGTCACCAGGCATTACATCATGGGTAACGCCTTGCAGTGTCTTTAGGGGACAGCCAAAGTCAGATGTTTTTTTAATTTTCCCACATAGAAGCTTTAATGACATCAATGTACAAGACTTCTGAAATGCTTCAGGTTAAACATGCTTTATCAGTTTATCTTCTCTTAACTGAGCAGTGGAAGAACAATGGCATGATAATAACTGTCCTGTAATCAAACATACAAAATGGGGAAGTTTCTTTTTTGGAACTTCTCAACCATATACAGTTTCTGTGTTTAAATGGAAAAGAAGTTATATTTTGTATTGCATCTAATAATAAAACGACGGACATGCTATTCTAAGCATGTACTGTAGTTCCGTTTTAATTCATTGGAGTGAATGGATTCAGGTTTTACAGCATTTTTTGTGTCAAGCAGTTGATGACGCACAGGACACTTCTAACCCAAGACATTCCAAAAGACTTTTAGTCGTTCTACAGCTTGAGAGTCACCAGGGTGTCCAGCTCCATCAGGTAAGACCTTTACACTTAGCTAATAAGACTTCTTTATCCTGTTCATCTTTAAACAGTTATGTGACAATTCAATGACATAATGTAAAAGTGAACCTATAAATGAAGAGAAGTGGGGTTTCTGCAGCTCAAAAAGATAGATTTTCACTTTCTTTGTGTCAGCCACATGCAACAGTACAATACATATTAACCTTGCCACAAAAATGGACATCCTCTAAATTTCACCAGTGGGATTGTTTTTAGGAGCATACTGTTACTGAGTTTATATATATATATATATATATATATATATATATATATATATATATATATATATATATATATATATATAAAATATGACAGTCAGAGTCATATTCATCATGAGAAGTCAGAGTATAGTATGTCTTAAAAATGTCAAAAAAGTAAAAGTATAGGATGTCATAAAAAAGTCATAAAAGACATACTATAGTATGCCATAAATAATCATAGTATAGTATGTCATGAAAAAAGTCATAAAAGACAGTATAGAATGTCAAAAAAAGTCATAAAAAGTCATAATATAGTATGTCAAAAAAAGTCATAAAAGTCATAGTATAGTATGTCAAAAAAAAGAAAAGTCATAAAAAAGTCATAGTATATTATATTTAAAAATAATCATAGTATAGTATGTCGTATAAAGAATCATGGAAAGGGCCAGCCCAGACTGGGAATCAAACATGGGTCAGAGTCTGCAGTGATTACCTGCTGGATGTCAGCTGGAGCAGTGCAAAAAACTGAGCCACTGTTTCACAAAGGATTATTTTGGAAATAGTCATAGTATTGTAAAAGTCATAGTATAGAATGTTTAAAAAAATCATAGCATAGTATATCGATAAAAAAGTGATAAAAACATCATGGTATGGTATGTCAAAGTATAGTATGGCCAAAAAAGTGATTACAAAGTCATAGCATACTATATTGAAAAAAAAGTCATAAAAAAAATCATAGCATAGTATGTTGAAAAAAATGACATAGTATAGATTGTTAAAAAAAAAGCATAGTATAGTATATCGAAAAAAAGGTCATGGTATACATATGTCAAAAAAGTGATAACAAAGTCATAGTATAGTATGTTGAAAAAAGTGATAAAAAAGTAATGGTATAGTATGTTGAAAAAAGTGATAAAAAAAAGTCATACTATACTATGACTTTTTTTATCCGTTTTTTTAACATCCTATAATATGACTATTTGATCACTTATTTCGACATACTATACTATGACTCTTTTCCAACACGCTATACTATGAGAATAGAATGATTGGAAGACAGAAGGTTGAGTGTTTGAATGTTATGTTTTGAGGTCCAATATTCTAAGTGAAAGAACCAAATATGGCAAAAACAGCAGTCTTTGTCAGGTCAGATAGTTTAGGGTGATAAAAGAATGATTGGAAGACAGAAGGTTGAGTGTTTGAGTCCTGTAGGGTGCAATTAGTTTCAAGACCTACTTTACAGGGATGAGAAAAGAGAAAAGATGTGTTCTAGTCAATCTTTCCCATCACTTTTTTCAATATACTATACTATGACTTTTTTTATTACTTTTTCCAACATACAATACTATGACTTTTTTTCGACATACTATACTATGACTTTTTTATCACTTTTTTTGACAAGCTATACTATAACTTTTTTTTTACATAGGCCTACTATAACATGACTTTTTTGACATACTATAGGCCTACTATGACTATTTTTTACATACTATACTATGACCTTTTAATCCGTTTCATTTGACATACTATACTATGACTTTTCTAGTACTTTTTTCGACATGCCATACTATGGCTTTTTTCAACATACTATACTATGACTATTTTTGACATACTATACTATGACTTTTTAATCCGTTTTATTCGACATACTATACTATGACTTTTCTAGTACTTTTTTCGACATACTAAACTATGACTATTTATCCATTTTTTTTAACATGCTATTTTATCACTTTTTTCGACATGCTATACTAACTTTTTTCAACATGCTATACTATGATATACTAAAAAAGTCATAGTATAGTATGTAAAAAAAAAGTGATAAAAATGTCATGGTATGGTATGTCGAAAAAAAGTCAAAGTATAGTACGGCCAAAAAAGTGATAACAAAGTCATAGCATAGTAGGCCTATATTGAAAAAAGTCATAAAAAAATCATAGCATAGTATGTTGAAAAAAGTCATAGTATAGATTGTTTAAAAAAAAGGAAAAAAAAGGTCATAGTAGGCCTATAGTATGTCAAAAAAGTCATACTATAGTAATCAAAAAAAGTGGTAAAAACGTAATAGTATAACAAAAAAAGTGATAAAAAAGTCATAGCATTTCGAAAGAAGGGATAGAAAAGTCATAGTATGTATGTCGAAAAAAGGCGTTAAAAAGTCATAGTATGGAATGTCAAAAAAAATTGAATGGAATGGAACCTGGGTCAGAGTCTGCAGTGATAACTCACTGGTTGGCAACTGGAGCAGTACAAACCACTGAGCCACTAAAGTCCAGAAAAAGCTGTTAAAAAGTCATAGTAGGCTAGGGTTTGTCAAAAAAAGTTCTTAAAGTCATAGTACAGTATTTCTATCTGGAATTAACTGAAAGAGCCCTGGTAAACTTCCCATTGAAAAACTGCTACTCTGTGCTTTCGTCCAGATAATAGAGTTTGAGTTTTTTTGCTGAGATCTGATTTCTGTGCGTTAACAGGTTCATTGTTCACTGTGTGTGGTTGAAGTAGTCCAACATCCGATGGCAGCACAAGACTGGAGCAGTGGTCTCTGTGACTGCTTTGAAAGCTCAAGTACTTGTAAGAATCAAGACCACAACTTAAGAAAGATTGTATATTTTTTTATTAAAGTGGACACATTATGCTTTTCCGTATTTTCTGTAATATCTACAATGTTATAATGTCAGATTTCAAATAATGAGGGAAACACATTTACCTCAATATTTATTGTTGTTAAATTCTTCCCAATTTCGGGTTGCATTACTGCTGGTAGTATTTGGTTCAGAAGCATTTATCTGCGATTTTTGACAGTAAAAAGTGCTGCTTCGTTCCATTACAATCTAACGTTAGCCTACTGCTAACTAATACATAAGTAGCTGCATGCTACCGCCAGATAACTGTATCATTTCTCCCCAATTTCGGGTCACATTACTGCTGGGACATGTCCGGTTGTGTACTGTTTGGTTTAGAAGCTTTTATTTGTACTGATATATACTCCGTTAGCTCCAACTGCAACTAGTAAAAAAAAGCGTAGTGGCGATCCCAGGAAACACGCTGGGCAATCAGAGCAGACTGGGCTTTCTCAGGAGGGGGGCTTAAAGAGACAGGCGCTCCTCTCAGATAGAGGGTGAATACAGGAGCAGCAGTCATGGGCAGTATCAGCAATGGCCCTGACACACAAAGCTGAAAATTGGCCGTCGGACAGTCTGGCGAGGTCAGTGACTCGAGTCTGTTCGGTGTGTTCCGTGCCGTCGTCTGTCGGAGGAGCTGTCGGCCTTTATTTTGGCCAACCCGATGTGCTCAGTTGGAGACAGGGCAGTCAGGACTCACCCGGAAATGCCGACCTGACAAATCTGACAAAAATCTTTTAAACTGATCTTTGTCGATCTGAAATGAAGACCGATTCAGCAACTGCATGGCCTATTTCTTGCTTAAAATCTTTTCAGAAACATGTTTTGGTGAACTATCTTCGTAAAATATGAGATTGTATTCTGAATGAGCCGCCATTCAAAAATCCAAAATCCGGAAGCAGCAGCCAGACCCACGTGACGCGTTTGTCCAATCAGCTGCTGGTTTTCATTTTTTTGGCGACAATACAGAGTAGCGCCGCCTACTGTTACGGAGACGTATTACGTCTCCGTAGCAGCGTCGCTTCGGTGTGTTCTGAGGCACTTTTTGGACCTCGGGGAGCCGACTGATCAACTGCCTTTTCTGCCAACGTACAAACACACAACGCAAGTATGAACCTGAAAATGCTTTATAATAGTTCTCCTTTAAAGGTCTTCTTTAGTAAGACAACTCTGTTGGTGTATCTCCATGTTTTTCAGGTTGCTATGGTTTCTGGTGCTGCCCTTGCCTTGCCTGCACAGTTTCAGAAAGATTTGGAGAGAACCGTTGTCTCCCATTATGTGACATATGCAGCCCTGCCATATTATCAGCCTTGGGGATACCTCTGTGTGCGGCGCCTCCTGCAGGCCTGTCCTTAAGGGCTGCCATGAGAAATAGATATGGTATCAAGGTAGGATGCTTTAAAGGTGATAAATACTGGATTTCACATGAAAACTTTAATAAAAGGGATGCAATGTCGAATTAACAAAAATAAATGTCTTTGGTTCTCTGCAGGGTTCTCTCTGTAAGGACATCGCAGTTTCCTGTTTCTGCGGGTGGTGCAACTGGTGTCAGATGCATCGTGAGCTAAGACATCGCGAAAAAACTACCACTATCGTCAATGTTACAAACGTGAACGTGCAGCAGCCTGCTCCAATGATGATGGCTCCTATAAACCCTGCTCCAATGATGATGGCTCCTATAAACCCTGCTCCAATGATGATGGCTCCTGTATACCAATATCAGTGAAAACCAAAGACTGAAAGTATGATGATGAATAACTTTCAGTTTCTTAATAATCATGACAATTAGAGTCTAATAATTGACTATTGCATCAAATTATTTTCTGAAGTTTCTGTTTTAATAAAAATCTAATTTACTGTATATATCCTAAACCTCTCTTATTTTGTTTCTGTAAAGTTCGTTCTAAGTCCGATTCACCGAACTCTCCTAAGTGAACAAACCTGAAGTAAATTGATCAGTTCATCATGCATGTCACCTGTTGTTTGTGAGCATATCACAAGCATAATTGACCATGTAAGGCTACCTGATCTGATCTTCTTGTCAAATCACCAGACAAAAACTTTAGCAGTCAGTAATCATATTAGAGAATCAAAAACTATTAGAAAATATTAATAATACAATGTTTCATCATAAGAGTCAGACATAAACAGTGAATGGTGTGACATGAAGTCCTATGCTACAAACCATCTTTATGAAGCAAAGCAGTCCATGACTAACATGTGAGGTGGTCAAGACGATGTGACAACTCCCCCTGTGGATGAAGTCTATCTGTTGAGAATTTTGTTCGTACCGATGTGAAAATTGTTAAAAGCCACAAAATCCCTTGTACGACCCACTTAATAACAAATCTGTTCCTGAGTGTTTATGACTATGTATAGTGCTATCTACATTGCTAGATTGCAGTTGGCTGTAGTCTTTGCTGGGTCAGGAAAGAGACAGGAAAGAGTCTTCTATGTTCATGAGGTGACAGAACAGTCGGCCTTCATCTCCACTAATTATTTGATGTTTGATTTGTTCATATCTATTAAATGTTTTGTTCTGTTTAATTACTGTTTGTACTGATTGTCATTTAATTGTCTAATTAAGCAGTTGATTAACGCTGTTTTCAATCTGCAGTTTTTTGTACAGACACATACACACAAAGAATCCACATTTAGAGATATTTTTTTATTTTATTTTGATATATGGGGTCAATGTGTCTTGCTCTTGACCACTAGAGACATACATATTTCTCATTATCATGCCTTTTTCAAGGGGAAATTCAGTCTTCTGGGGTTGAAAAGAGAATTTAGTGTATTAAAAGTCCCAAGATTTGCAGGTTTTTACAATCCTTGTATTTTCTTTTCTGTTAAAAACTGCTTCCTGAATGATGAACCCTTCACCAGAACAATGAAGCTGGGAGTGCCTGCCTTGACAAAAAACCTGTTGACAGAACAGGAAATACAGATAGTCAGGAACGGAGTGTCAAGGAAGTTAGTATAAAGTCACACGGCATAAATATATTCACAGATAATTTCCTCTGATAAATGTTTCTCAACTGTACTGGAATACAGCAGCAGAAATACATGACAATGGAGATCATTCATATAATTTGTCTTCAATCACTGGTTGCTTGCTTAACAAGGAAACACAAAAAGCTGACAGCAGGAAAATATTTTTTTTAAATAATTTGCATGGTTCTTATAAAATAGGTGCCTTATAAGACAAAAAAGATGCGCAGGTATGATGTAAATTACAGAAAAATGATAAACACCTGTCAGCTAATCAAAATCTAAGAATTATTGGTGACATAAATAAAAAAGAAATACACTATTAGACTCAAAAGAATCCTAGTTAGTTTATTTCATAAAAAATCCTAAAGAAAAGTCATAGTATAAGAAAGTTATAAGAAAGTCTTAAAAACTCCTATTATGAGTTTTTAAGACTTTCTTATAAATTTCTTATACTATGACTTTTATTTGATATAGAACCTTTAGCAGACAAAGTCCCAAAGTGCTTCACATGATATACTTGTTATAGTATAGTATGTCATAAAAAGGCATAGTATAGTACGTCATAAAATCATGGTACAGTATGTCATAAAAATGTCAAGAAAACCTAAAAATAAGACTTTAAATCAATGGATGTACCTTTTATGCTGCAACACTTTTAAAAGCGACATCTCTGGGTTTACTTGGTAGAATGTCTCCTTCTCCTCATCTTCAAAGTACAGCTAGAACGTGGAGAAGGGTCAAATGAGGTTATTAGGATTAAAAATGTATTATCATTTTATCTGATTCACGCTACATTTTTATAAAACTGGCCTTTTAGGTAATAAAATATACCTCTTGTCTGACTGCTGTACTCTTGATTAATTGTACTTGTGTGTGTATCAGAAAACAGTATTCTACATAATAGTTGTGTCTACATAATATTATGACTAACATAATATATTGCTTAATGCATTCACATCATTAGAATGTTGCCCTCTATAGTTTGCATTTCTTATACTTTATTATTATAAGTTTAGGGAGGCAGAATATAATATTAAAACTGACGCAGTATTATTCCTGACATTTCTTGCACAAAATTATATTTCATGTGCCTTTTGCTTAATCTTCTTTATTTGTCATGAGGGACCAATAACATTTAGGAAAAACACACAAACCTGCAAATTTTGTGAGTGGTATTTTCTGTCCTCGTCCCAAGGTGGGAGTTCTTCTCCAAACATGACCGCCAGGTGATCCATGAAACTGAACAAAAAAAAAAAGAGACAGTCATACCACAGCTGGGATTCTGATTAAAACACTCCTGACGTATTTTGACATATGAAGTATCCCAAAGAAATACAACAAATCAAGACAAATTTGGGACCAAAAGAAGGAGTGAGGTTACCAGTTGTTTTCGCAGAAAGCTGAGATGAAATCGGTCTGCTGGTGTTCAGGATAGAGGAAGAGAACAGGCCAGTGCAGAGAGCGCTGCTCATCCAGGAAGACCTGAGCCCCCGTGACCTCCTGAGAGCTGAGGCCGTCCAGGCTCAGCGGGGATAGCGCTGCTGAGGAGCCTTCGTCCTCACTGTCTGAACCGCGTCGACGAGGCTTCGCCGACTGGAGGAGCTTGATGCCTCGATCCTGCATAAAGCACACAAAAACATATCTGATAATCATTTGAAATAAAATCAGGCTTATTGAATAAACAATAAGTGTCAGATTTAACAAATTGTTTCAGGTATAAAATAGTGATTTTCAAACACAAATGCTCATACAAAGTTCCACAGGTTTGATGCTTAACTGAGAGCACGTTGTAGTTTCATTTTCCTCTCAATTTAAAAAAAAAGGATGCTTACCTTTATAGCAGCCAGAAGAGCTTCTTTCTCGCCATGCAGCTTTTTTTCTTTGATCTTGTTCTTTCTGGCATCTCTCTCTGCTGCTCTCTGAGGCACACAAAACAAACAGGGCTTTGGGCTTGACGGGAACCAAAACCTCCACCTTAAAATCGCTTGAACTCATTAGTGATTGTACCTTGTGTTTATCGGCTGCTGCTCTCAGCTCCTGGAGCTTCTTGTCAGTGGGGTGGACCTTGAGTCCCTCATCACACCACTGGACGGCCTCTGCAAAGTTACGCAGCTCTATACAGCTCTGAGCCCCTGCAGAAACACACACAAGATATGTATACAGGATTGTTTTATTGTTATCATTTTACTTTCTCATTATTACCATGTACTTATGCTACTGTAATATTTTAGAATATCTAACTAGTGCTGGGCGGTATGACCAAAAATTCATATCACGTTTCTTTTCAAAATTATGCCGGTTTTCCGGTTTTTGACGGGGGTTTTTTTCATGCATATTCAGATGTTCAATGCATTTTCTACTCGTTGAGAGAGGAATTACTGCAGTAAATTGACTTAATTGACTCATTACTCACCACTGTATTAAGCGGGACCATGTCTTTAGCTAGGTGGTTGGTGATGGAGTTTGTAATCTCGATCCACCGTTTGCTTTTTCTGTCATAGCAAGTCCCTCTAGCAAACGCGTCTTTAAGTGACATTTGGCTCGACTTTTCTTTTGCTTTCCCCGTGTTACCTGCTGATGTGGAGGGCGCTGAGCCTGCTGACTTTAATTTCATACATTCTTGATATTCCAAGACGTGTTTGCAGTTGAGGTGGTGGAGCAAATTGCTCGTGTTGCCGCCTTTCGCAACTATTTTAGCCCGACAGCACTTGCATAAAACGGTTGTTTGGTCAACGTCGGATTTTTGGAAACCAAAAAACCTCCAAACAACAGACCCAGCGGCTCCTTTTTTTGGCACAAGTTTGTTTCTACTACTTCTGCAGCATCCATCTTCCGTGTGACGTCCCTCTGGTGCACTGCTGTTTACCGTCGCTGCTTAGAAGTGCAGCATTTTAAAGGGTCCGTCTAAAACAGTGTCGCGCGGCGCAGCGCGAACGTTCGTTCCGGACGTTGTGTTATTAAACACACCGGCATGGCGGTATATTAAAAATGAACATCGTGACGAAAATATACACCGGTTTTCGGTATGAACCGGTATACCGCCCAGCACTATATCTAACCACATTTATTGTGACATTATAGTACAAGTTATGCTTATATTACATACCTCTAATCAAGGCTTTAAGGTGGTCTGGCTTAATCTTTTTTGCAGCTGCAGCATCGTTCAAGGCAGAGCGCATGTTACCTGTGTGATATAAACCAGAAAAAAAATGAGGATGAAATTAAGCAAGAAACATATGCAGATGCATGTAAATAATAAACCTTACTGAGGTGGAAGTGCGCTGCTGCCCGGTTGGTGAGGAGGACAGTGTTGAGGTCCTGGTCTCCACATTTCTTCTTTAACCCTGCTGTGTAGGACAGTATGGCCTTCTCGTAGTTCTTCTCTTTGAAAAACTCATTGCCTTCATCTTTCAGGGTCTTTGCTTGCTCTGGGGAGGAATGATGGGAAATTAACAGGAATTATTAATCGATGTTCAAGTCTACAAAAGCTTGTTTCACTGAGGACAACTGATGTTTCAAAAGCTTGAGGGACTGGTGGCCCACCTACCCTCTGGGGGCCTATCTTCATCATGGATAATGGCCTGGAGACAAGCTAGTTCTGGGTATGAGTGTGGGTCAATCTCTTCAGGGGCTGTCTTCATGAACATAGGTACTTTATTAAACTCCTGAATGACACAAAACAGGGCGTCACTGCGGATGGACAGAAAATGTAACGTTACCTCTGTCAAATTATCGGTTAGCTTGCTGGCTAACAACAAAGACATTAAAGTTAACGCAGCTCATTTCCGTATGACTTTCTTTTTTAATGTTGGTAACCGATAGCTTCTACATGTTAGCGTTACCTCTTCCCAGTTGTTTTCACTGAAGCCTTTTTTATATCTCTGGGTCTTGAATTTGTCCATGAACTCATCCATACCATCGTCGCTGTCATGTTGCACCTCAGAGGACGCCATTTTTTGATTAAATATGTGTTTGAAGCGCTGTTATTTTTTTTATAAATTATCTAATAACTATGACATGGGATTACTGCCTCCAGCATCAGCCGTAAAAACGTTAACTTCTTTCCGCCAAGCTTCTTGTTTACACATGTGCATGGGCGGTACGACATGTATAAAGATCCGTGAGGAAACATAGTACCGATATATTAGTTCCGAAGTTGCCTGACCAACAATTACTACAGTTTTTCACAGGACTTCGCTTTGGTACATTTCGCGAATCATCCTCGACATTTGCAAAACAGTAAGGCATTTCTCAAAACAATTCGTACAAACAGCAAAACACCATTGATTACCTGCAAAAGCCAGTCTCTTACTCAAAATCCTTAGTTCATCTCTCAAAAGTAAATATCTGTGTCAATGAACATGTCAGTGCCATCAGAATGACAAGTCCTTGTGTCATTGTGTACAAGACAGTCAAATTGCTTAGTCATGTTGTCAATATGACAGTGTACTCTGGAGGGATGTTGTGATGTAAACTAAAGTTTTGATGACAATTATTGGAAATTGCAAGTTACACCTTAGTGTATGTGGGAGTTTGATTGCAAGAGACTGGACAAGATTCACATTTACGCTTTTACTATTTGTACTGTAATTTGTTGACAGACCATGTCATTGCGATACAGAAAGGAAAAGACAGCACTGCATAGCACAAAAAAAAAAAAAAAAAAATGACATGTAGAAATGTGACCATAGGACAATCTCCTTAGGGAAAACTGTACATGTGCTGTAGGAATTCCAGTGCAGTCTCCCTACACCTCCTGACGTTCCTGTCTGTTGGGCCACAAATTCTCATCCACGTCACAACGAATATCTTCTCTTGCGATGCAGCGTGGAAAGTAGAAAAAAGTCTAATGGAAATGTATAGAAATATGCTTGACATATTATGACAAATTGTTCAACCATTTTGCATGTTTAAGACTTATGCTATGAACTAATGCCTAAATGTTGTGGGGGTGAGACTATTCAACAGAGACCCATTATAATACATTTTGATCAACATGACATAAGCAATTGATAATGTAGGAAACAGCAGAGAATTGTACATAATCATTTGCATGGGTGTACCAATGCATTTGCAACTTGTTCTAAGCAATGAGAAACTGCTTTTTTGATGTGCACAAGTGACACAATGATGTGAAGATTGAACAGGTAGTTGTGAGAATTTCAATTCTGATCTGAGAAATGTACCAAAGCGACTGAGAAAAACTGTAATATATTTTATTTTCAAACTGCCAGATTACATAGCTATAATAAATTTGCTCATGTGCTATAGAATACTTACGTGCAATTTAAAGGTAATTTGTTTTTACTTGAGTATTTCAATTGGATTTATTTTGTATTGGTAAAATACCGTGATGAAAAAGAGAGTGACATACACAAAAGATAAATTAGATACGTAGACAATACATATTGGACAGTATTTCCAATGTATGCTTCCTTATGAGGAAATATTGAAACATTTTCTCCACCTAATTCAGATAACAGCTATATATAGTAGCTAGTTACTTTTCATACAAAACATATTACTTTATTAAATATGATCAGCATCATATAAAAGGTCAATATAACTTTGACCAGCAACAATAAAATCATGCTTTTATGTAACAGTACTTTTTCATACGTACAATTTTGAATGCTGGACTTTTTAGGTATGATGAGGAAATGATAGACAAATGATAGATAGAAATGATAAAATAGTAATTAATTGTACTTTATTTTAATGCTATGCGACTTTATACTTTGACTATATTTGAGGCTTTTTACTGTGATTTGACAGCTAAAAATTAAGTTTATGTACAAATTAGATATATATTAGAAAATATGATGCATTATTTTAGCTTAAAAGGACCCAATTGTATATAGTTGAAACAGACTTTTACCAGCAACAATGTCTGTTTCATCAGAATAAATACATTACGTAAAACACTCTTAAATGTACCTAAACTGCACAATAAACTTTTTATTTTTGACCTACTACTTCTATAATTTCACTTGTAATGGAGTATTTACAGTATATGTTGTTGCTGTTGGTACTTTTGCTTAAATACCCATAACTGGAAAAGTTTTTTTGCTTTCCCCTCACTTTTATGATATGGTTGTATTTACAGTATAAACCAAATGCCTGCATTGAGTTGTACTATGATGTCAGTTGTATGGTACAGATGCAAATGCATATTGAAACTCGACAGCAAACAGTCACTATTTCTGTTCACAAGTCATGTTTTTATTTGCATGGAAACATGACAGGCCGCAAAAAATGAATTGTGTATTACATCATGGTAACCAAATGCTATATAATATCATAGGGTCCATTATCAAGCTTTTGTTGTGAAAGTAAATGTATGCCTCAGCAATGTCAACCAGTATGTAAATTATAGGGTTTATAACTTTATATATATAAAAAAAAACTTCTAGTCCTCTAAGTCCTCTCCAGGTTGACTGAGTTTGTCAGACAAACTGACTCCACCAGTCTGTCTTGTATAAGACAAACCATACAAGGCTTTTGTCTTCTTTCCCCGTCACCTCACTGATTGCATCATACACACTTATTACGAAGTACACACAGACATTATATAAAACATTTATTATATTCAGAGTTGTTACTCATACAGTTTCCACTCTTCCCAGAAGATCTAACAGTCCATCTTTACTGAGAAACACTGTCTCACCTGTCTGCTGACAGATCACCTCAAATCTGGGGGTTTCCTCCAGAGCTCCCTGTCCTACTACAATAACATACGGGTAGCCCAGTCTGCTGGCATCCTTCAGCCTCTTCCCAATGGTCATCTGTGTACGGTCATCAAGAACAACTTCCCCTCTCAAACGAGGCATGGTCTCTCCCAAAGTGTGAACCAGTTCCTCAGCTAAGACTGCCGCCTCGTCCACCTTACTGCCCTTCTTCGGTGGTAAAACACACGCCTGGTAAGGTGCGAGGAGGCCAGGCCAGCGGATCCCCTCTTCTGTTGACAACACCTCAATGGCTGCAGCGAGAATCCGGGTTACCCCAAGACCATAGCAGCCCATCTCTGCAATACTAGGCTTGTTCTGGGCATTGCTGAAAGTGGCATTGAATATATCAGAGTACTTTTTACCCAGGTAAAAGGTGTGGCCGACCTCTATACCCTTTGACTCCACCAGTGTGCCAGTTTTGCATTGTGGGCAGTCAGTTCTGTCTGATGACATGGTTTCTACATTAGCAGAGAAGGAGCAGTTCCCACAGACCAGAAGCCGGTCCTCACCAATGTCTGCTGGCAGCTGGAACTCATGGGAGAGTTTACCGCCGATGTTGCCCGTGTCCGCTTGCACCTGAACACAACGCAGACCCAGTCGGACGAAGAGCCTGGTGTATGCCTGGCACACAGATTCATAGGTCTCGTAAGCTGCTTCTTCACTCACATCAAATGAGTACATGTCCTTCATGTAGAACTCCCTCCCTCGAAGCAGCCCAAACTTCGGCTTTGGTTCATCTCTGAATTTGCGGGTGATCTGTTTTAAAAATAAATAAATCATGATGTGAAAATTGCAGCTTATTGCAACAAATACACTGGTGGCAACATGATGAATAGCTACCTGATAAAGGAGCAGAGGGAGCTGTCTGTAGGAGAGAGTCGTCTGGTGAGCGACCAGAGTCGTCACTACCTCTTCATGTGTGGGACCCAAGCAGTAGTCGGCTCCATGGCGGTCTTTCAATCGGAACAGCTCCTTTCCCATCAAGTCCCAGCGCTCACTGGTTTTCCAAAGATCAGCCGAGCACAAACTGGGCATGTCCAGCTTCTGCCCACCGATCCCCTGCATCTCTTGGTCAATTACTCTCACCTGTTGATTGAAGACAGCAGTTATTACATGTTAAGGACCAAAATGAGAATGTGTATACATTTATACTCAACCTTGCTCCTCCAATAGACATTGACAAATATTTGAATAAATCAATCTGCAAAACAAAAAAGTACTCAGGCTTTAATTTTTCTAACCTGTGACAAGGGGCCAAAATTAGACATGGCTATTTTTTTTGCAGTCACAAACCAAAAAGGTTGTGAACGTTTGCTCTAGTGTGCAGTCATGGATGACTGTCAGACATATTATGTGACCTATACACCAGAAACTGAATAACCTTATGCATAGAATATATACTTGTATGATTCATGAATCTTTGAATCTGTGTCTTTTATTTATATAGCTGGGTCACAGATTCACGTCAGAAAAATCAAAATTTTCCTCAAAACATTTGTTTGTGGAAATCACACAACCAGATAATTTCTTTAACAAAAAATAGTATCACCAGCTTCTCCATGGAGCGGACGGTGGCAGGTAGATAGTAGTAACAACCGGGGTTGGACGGATGGATGAGCCCAGCCTGCTGCATGAGCCTTTGACTCTTACAAGTCATCTCTCCCTGCAGCCGGCTGTCCTGCCCCACATCACGCAGGTTTGAAGGCTGGTAGAGGCGGGACACCAGGAGTGTGGGCTTGATTTGTCTGGAGTTGGTGGAGGCAGGAACAGTGGCCCGCTCAGCACAACCTGAATGGTTCCTCCGGGGAAGTACTGAGGTTCTGTGGAGCCGCTGGAAGACTCTCTGCCAGATCAGATTCATTATGGGCTCCATGATAAATCCAGACCTTTTAGAGGAGACAAATCAGTTAGAGCTGAAGCAATAGTCAATTCACAGAGAATAAATAAGCAATAGGGATCCCCCAATTGATCGGCCGCCAATCGTTATCGGGAGACCGCCAATAATTCTTTTTTTTGTCGCCGATGTTCCCAGTCAGACGAGGACAGCGTTGCTTTACCATTGTAGTGAATGGAAACACAGCCAACATGCTAACGCTCATTCAACTGCATCACCCAGATGTGTCGATCACTGGGACAAGGAAAATACAAGCCGGAGCCAAACTCCTTATCCCTGCTGCTTTCAAGCAGCCTTAAGACGCAAAAGCAAAACGGAATAAAACAATTACTGAAGCAATTTGCATTTAAATTTCAACACAACAAATGTAATAAGGTACAACCCCAAATCAGAAAAAGTTGGGACAGTATGAAAAACACAAATAAAAAAAGAAAGTAGTGATTTCTAAATGTACTTTGACTTGTATTTCATTGCAGACAATGTGAACACAAAATATTTCATGTTTTGTCTGGTCAACTTAATTTCATTTGTAAATATACATCCTTTCCTGTCATTCAGACCTGCAACACATTAGAAAAAAGGTTGGGACAGGAGCAAAAAGTAGTAATCAGGTAAATTGGTTAAATAATGATGTGATTTGAAACAGGTGATGTCAACAGGTGATTGTAATTATCATTTGGTACAAAAGCAGCATCCAAAAAAAGGTCTAGGAGCAAAGATGGGCCGAGGATCGCCAGTTTGCCAACAAATACGTGAGAAAGTTATTGAAATGTTTAAAAACAATGTTCCTCAAAGAAAGATAAGAAGACATTTGCTTATTTCACCTTCAACAGTGCATAACATAATTAAAAGATTCAAGGAATGAGGAGGAATTTCAGTACGTAAAGGACAAGGGCGCAAGCCTAAGCTGAACAACCGTGATCTCCTATCCCTCAGGCAGCACTGCATCAAGAATCGTCATTCATCTATAAGCGATATCACCCCATGGGCTCAGGACTACTTTGGCAAACCTTTGTGAAGTACCACAATACGTAGTTACAGCCACAAATACCAGTTAAAACTGTACTGTGCCAAAAGGAAGCCCTATGTTAACAGTGTCCAGAAGCGCTGTTGACTTCTCTGGGCTCATAGGCATCTGGGATGGACCATCACACAGTGGAAACGTGTACTGTGGTCAGATGAATCAGTATTTCAGGTATTTTTTGGGAGAAAAGGACGCCGTGTGCTCCGGACCAAAGAAGAAAAGGATCATCCAGACTGTTACCAGCAACAAGACCAAAAGCCAGGGTCTGTCATGGTATGGGGTTGTGTCAGTGCCCTTGGCAAAGGTAACTTGCACTTCTGTGATGGCACCATTAATGCTGAAAAGTACATAGAGATTTTGGAGCACAATATGCTGCCTTCAAGAAGACATCTTTTCCAGGGACGTCCATGCATATTTCAACAAGATAATGCAAAACCACATTCTACACACATTACAAAGTCCTGGCTGTGGAGGAAGAGGATACGGGTACTTGACTGGCCTGCCTGCAGTCCCGACCTGTCTCCAATAGAGAATGTGTGGCGCATTTTGAAGCGCAAAATGCGACAAGAAGGCCCCGTACTGTTGCCCACCTTAAGACTTGTTTGCAGCAAGAATGGGAAAAAATTACACCTGAAACACTTCATCACTTGGTGTCTTCAGTCCCTAAACGTCTTTTAAGTGTTGTGAAAAGGAATGGCAACATTACAAAGTGGTAAATGCTTTACTGTTCCAACTTTTTTTGAAATGTGTTGCAAGAACCAAAATAGGAATTTTGTTTTTTTCAACAAAATAACCCAATAAAAAATCATGAGGAACACATTGAATTATGTGCTGTTGTATTGTCTGCAATGAAATACAAGTCAAAGTAGCTACATTTAGAAATCACTACTTTCTTTTTTATTTGTGTTTTCCATACTGTCCCAACTTTTTCTGATTTGGGGTTGTACTTGAAGACGGATCACCCAGTGGAGCATGGCGGGTTTGTTAAGCTGACAGTGAAAAGAAAAAGGCAGAGAAAGCAGCAGCACCCAAATGTAACGTAACACAACCACTTTAGAGAGCACCCGCCTGTATGACCGCCATAGCCAGATGGTATAATACATTGCATTTCAATTGCCCTTTTAGATTTACTGATCCAATACACTACAAAAAGGTCAAAAGGACCTAAACTATAATACAGCTATATCAGCTGCTATAAAAAACGATTACATAATATTACATGTCATTTAGCAAACGCTTTTATCCGAAGTGACATACAGCTGCTAGGTCGCACACCTCTGGAGCAACTAGGGGTTAAGTATCTTGCTCAGGGACACATTGGTTGATGTATCGCAGTGGGAATCGAACCCCGCACCCACACACCTAAGGTACACAAGTACAATAAACCAATCAATCAAAAAAGAAATCAACAGATTAGTCAATAATGAAAATAATGCAGTTGCAGTCCTAAAATCAGCTGTGAAAATGTAACTAAGTGCAATTCCGAGGTACTTGTACTAAAGTTGTCTATTCCACTACATTTTAGAGGTAAATATATATTTTTTACTCCACTACATTTGTCTGACAGATTTAGTTCCCAGTTACTTTGCAGGTTCAGATTAATAATAATAATGTAATGTATACTTTATTAATCCTGCACGGGGAAATTACAATGTTTTCACTCTGTTGTTATTACACACAGGTCTGAATTACACACACATGCTCAGTACCTATATTTGCACTAATGGAAGAGATGCCAGAGTGGGGGAAAGGCGCAGAGCAGTTGGGGGTTCAGTGCCTTGCTCAAGAGCACCTTGGCAGTGCCCAGGAGGTGAACTGGCACCTCTCCAGCTACCAGTCCACCACCATACTTTGGTTTCTATGGGGACTTGAACCTGCAACCCTCCGGTTCCCAACCCAACTCTGACTAAGCTACTGCCACCCCAATTAATAATACAAGGATAAAAATAAGACTTTATTGATCCCTTGGTAAAATTCACAACCTACCCAGCAGCATATATATAGTAAGAAATAAGTAGTACATTTGCAACATTGAAGTAATGCACATATTAATGCATTCACAATTTTAATTAAATAATATATTATTCTGAAATGTGACATTCATTTTGTACTTAAAGTAGCTTATAGGTGACGTTGATACTTTTGTACTTCTAAGTACAATTCTAAAAGCAGCACTTTTACTTGTAATACAGTATTTCTATACTGAGGTATTGCTGCTTTTACTCAAGTAAAAGATCATAGAGTAAAAATACACATACATATAGATAAGTGAAGTTATCGGAAAATAAATGATAGTCGCTGCATGCAGGTAGTAAACAAGTGTGGTCAAGGTCGTCAACAGTCATTTTCTTACAGATATATATTTAGTCTTTGGAAATAAGCTAAAGATGTAAAACATAAATGCAGATGGTTGGTTTAAAGTTTAGATGCCAGTGCCACTGACAGACTTCCAGAGTGTCTACAGCAACGACAGATCCATGTTATCAAATGCTGCCTTGATGGGCAGTTTGGCAGTGTAGTTGACGTTAGCTTGTTGCGGTTAGCTTCCTCAGTTGGCACATAACGGAAAAGCTACATACACAGAACAATAAACACGACTCACCTTGGGACCGCAACAACTGTCTGATTCTTCCGAGGAGATTATCTCAGTAAATGAGCAAATTATGGCATTTCTATAAAGTTGCCAAATCGCAAAACATTGAAGGTCTCTGCCTGCACCATGCTGTCTTCCTCAGCTGAGCTAGCTACATGCCGGGAGGTTCTTCGCTCTAATGTTACACCGCCACCTGCAGGTCTGGAGGAGTAACGACGTTTCAAGACAGACAGACAGATAGATAGATAGATAGATAGATAGATAGATAGATAGATAGATAGATAGATAGATAGATAGATAGATAGATAGATAGATAGATAGATAGATAGATAGATAGATAGATAGATAGATAGATAGATAGATAGATAGATAGATAGATAGATAGATAGATAGATAGATAGATAGATAGATAGATAGATAGATAGATAGATAGATAGATAGATAGATAGATAGATAGATAGATAGATAGACAACGTTGCTTTGGACAACACAGCAAAACAACAGGAAAGGCAGATGTAATGGAGGGGGAAAGGATAGGCTTAAAATAAGGACTGAAAGTGGTCTGCAAACACATTTAATAAGCCATTTGGTGGTAGCATTACTTCACTTCCTCACAGAGTCATGCTGCATAATACCAGGTACAAAACCAATTTCTACAAAATCATTTTGTTATAACCACATTGCATAGTTACATTAGTTACGTGCTTGTGAACAAAAAAAGTAAAACAGCCCAATATTTTCAGCTATGATCTGAATGAGAAGCATACTAAAGTGCTGACTTTTGTTCATGTCACTGTGACTTTGACTCAGTTTGACCTCATAAATCACTTCATTTTATTAATTGCTTTTCTTTAATGCTTCTATCTGTTTGTCAAACTCACAGAAAACGCTGTTATTTGGGCTTTAAATTCTTGGAATGTCCGTGTGAGCAAGTCCACACAACTATTCACAAAAGTCATTAAATGAAAACACATTCATTAAAAAACTACATATATACCTGCAATTTCCCCTTGAGGTGGCTTTTTTCATTTGACAAATAAAGAACAAATATTTCAACATGTTAATGTGAAATGCTGTCCTCCTGTTGCTTCTCTGTGAACATTTCTCTCTTTCAGCTCAGTCTGAACAGTTGTGTCCAAGATGACATCTCTATTTTCCACATAAACATAATAACATTCATTCTGATAAAAAAAAAGTGTAAATTAAATGCAGTGCAAAACATAAAAAACAAATATTAGTATAAAGCCTGAAAAGTGTCTTAAAAAGTTAATTTTGTTACAACAAAACACAACAAATGACAACAGCCACCAATCAGCATAGAGTAAAATACATTGTTTTAGCTCAATTGATGAGTTTTTATTGGATGGATGTACTATACTAGGCTCACAGGCAATCTTTGGCCTTTGTTGACATTATACTGTACTGCAGACTGTGTTAGTGCACTTTTGCTGGCTTTATAGCATTTTATGTCAGCAATTGGAAACCATTATTCCTTCAGTCAGTCAATGACACACAAAAACCTGAAGGTCAACTCACATGGCAAACAGAGTGTCTCTCTCTGGCTCTTCTCTCTCAAGTGGACACTGACACTGACACTGGCACACACACACACACACACACACACACACACACACACACATATTCTCGAGCCAATTAGGTTTGTGCCTGTTTCATCCATTTATCTATAGGCTCTTGTCGTGAGATTGGTTCTCAGATAAATGGGCGACTGAATGTCTCCTTGAGATACGAACAATCCCACTAAGACAGATCCTATCTGCGAACATCACATTTGCCGTTTGGTTTTAAAGTCAATATTGAATTTTTAATCTTACAAAGACATACATGGCACTTTAAATATACTGTATCATACATTAGCAAGGGTGTACTATGTTTGGTTACAGAAATGAGGGGGGCACAATTAAGTCAGTTTTTCAACAAAAAAAATTTAAAATGTGAATGCTACTTCATTTAAATGAATCGAGCAAATAATATATTGTGGTGAAATTAGTAATCAGGCTTCATACTAATGATGGTATCTGGATAAAAGAAATGCTGCATTAACCCTTCTTATTTTAAGTTTCCTTGATAGATCATTTATCATACTTTATGATAAACAATGTTGTATTTGCATCTTTACCACAAGGAAAACTGCCTTTACTGTCTTTGACTTATGTTCTAGCATCTTTAGGAAAGTATAAACAGTATATAAAAACTCAGGTTAAATGTTTTTCTCTCAGGCTGAGTTTTAATCAGTTCCTCCCTTCTTAAATCTGGATTATGACAGTTGGATATCCCCATTCCCTCCTTTTATAGCAGACTTCAATTCAACTGTATTGTCATTCAAATTGTGTACAATGAAACGTAGTCTTCTGTGACATTTATCTTCACATTTCAGTTTAAATTCTCAGTCGTGACATTATGGCCGAATACTGAAAACATGTAGGAGCTTTTGATCAAAGCTCCCACAATGGAGAGAACCGTTTCTTTCTTCACTGCAGCTGCTGCTCTGTTTGCTATAGAGAACTTCTGTCACAACTCTGTTAAAAGTGCATGGTCAAGGTTCTTGTTTGAATTCAGATGAAATACCACAGAGTTGGCTCAATGCACAGAATCAGCAAACAAAGTCAGGTAGACATAATTTTGATTGAAAAACAGAAGCCCTTGTTTTTAGTTTGTCAGTCCAAATGGCAGATTATGTCACTCACCCTGATCATTTTACATCATTTAGGGTAATTTAAGGTCATCTTCTACACCTCTCCTTTGAGTCAGTAATCAGTACAGTCGGACAAAACAGTGTTCATTATGACGAAAGAAGTTGTAGCTAAACTGTGTTCATTATGACAAATGAAGTTGTAGCTCTGATAATTAATGCAAATCAGCTCCAGACGCAGGAGGACGATGATGCAACAGAAACACTGTTATATCTCTATTAAAACCATTAGGGTTAGATTATATTAACACATACAGCAGTGAAAATAATACAGACAAAATACTGCAGACTTAAACATAAAAAAACTGCTGAGATAGCGTAAGGAAAACTAGGAGCCAGAGCAGAATCATGAAGGTCGAAAACATGTTAGGGAGCCAGCATAGTCGGGTTAAAATGAATAAACCAGTGTCTGCTGATACTGCATGATAACCTTACCTGAAAAGAATGAGATCATGAACATGTCTGTTTTAGACTGACAAAACAATCCCAACTCAAGGTCCACTTACTGGCTATTTGCAGAGCTTTCAAACGTATATGCTCAGGTACCATGATGGCTGTGGAGCTCAGCAGATGTTATTGTGTGTGATTTGTTTTCATAGCACTTTTAGGAGTTCAGCTAAAGAAAAAATGAAAACATTTGTCAGAAGTCATGCATTTTGAACGTTTATCTTGTTTTTATGTGGTTACTGTACATACGGTATTAGTGGAACATGACGTTCACCGGCCCAGTGCTAAACTTCTTCCAGAGGTTTCCCATGTTTTTTTCTGATAATGTCACCAACATGAAACAACACCAAGTCTCGGATACATTTGAAAAGTCAGCAGGTTGTTTAGGGGTCTGGAACTAATATTATGATTATTTTGTGCTAAAAATCAGTCAATTATAACTGATTGAACCATTTAGTAACTCATTGTTTGAGATAAAATATTGATGCAGAATCTCTTTATCATAGGCTACAAGCATCCAGGCTTTAACCTGTAAAAATTGTAGCAAATTGTAGTGTGGGTCCAGTTAAAAAATAAGGGAATAAGAAAATATTCACCACTTTAAATGTCACTTTATCAGGAAATTATTGTAAGTTCTTAGTGAGGTTTGGTTGACCTCCATCAATCTGCTAAATTTGTCAATCAAGTTTTCCTTTTTTATCGTTACGAAAAAGGAAAGACAGCAACTAAAAGACATGTAATAACTTCTAATCTATGAAGTACTCTTTTGTTTTGTGAAAATTTGGTCGATTTATTCTACCACACAGCACGTCCAACTAAACATAATATAATTTCATTGACATCCTAAGTGGGACCTCCACCATTAATGATCGAACTGAAATGTCATGCTGAGTGTCACATTGCACTATCAGCAGCAACGTAATGACCTACATGATGGGACTGTCAACATTGACTTTTTTCCTCTCGTTTGGCCTAAACTGCTCATAAAGACAAGCACAACCAGGCCAGTAAAGCGTTGTAAACAGATGAAACATCTGTTTGGGAATCACTTTGCGTCACTTAATTAGCCATGCAGTGTGGTGAAGGTCGGTGCAATCACATAATCACCAAGGAGGCTGCACTCATCTAATGTGATTGTCAGTTGAGGGTTGTAAAAGGCTGATGCTCGTAATTCTCTTTTAGACGGCTAAAAATGGTGATAGTGGAGATGACCGGAAACATAGGAGTGTGTGTGTGTGTGTGTGTGTGTGTGTGTGTGTGTGTGTGTGTGTGTGTGTGGTGTGTGTGTGTGTGTGTGTGTGTGTGTGTGTGTGTGTGTGTGTGTGTGTGTGTGTGTGTGTGTGTGAGTGATTGAGATGGGCTAAAGGGCGGAAGTGGAGAGATACTCTGCATTGATGAACTGAAAGCCGGATGGTATATAACACATGGAGATGCAGGCATTGGATCAAGAAAGAAGACTTAAAGACAGCCGGCAAGATAACAGATAACCAACAGAAAACAGGACAGAGCAGCTGAGGTAGTTTCAGGAACAAACCAGACCAACAAAGACATAAACCTCCGTCAGCTATCCAGCATGCGTGCTCTGGTGGTTTTGCCTCTGCTGTTGTGTGCAGTGATGTGCGTGGTCCAGGTGAGAGCAGAGGTGAAGGCAGTGAAGCTATGCGGTCGAGAGTTTCTGAGGGCCGTCGTTTACACCTGCGGGGGCTCCCGTTGGAGGAGAGTCCTCAGTGAGTCAGACATGGACGGTGAGATGACTTCTCTTTTTATTCTCTAATCTGTACATCTCTAATCTAACATTTCAACACAGTTCAACAAAGTTTACCTTTTTGCCTTGGTGCAGGATGTTTTCTGTTTCTGCCTAGATTTATCCTTAAAGGATATGTTCACAATTGTTCAAGTCTACCTTACAACAACAGACAAATGCCTGCATAAACATTGAAACAAGTTTTGCTGGCTGTAATTATTCCTTCTGTTCATTCCGGCCATTAAGAGATCCGTTTTCAATGTATATGATGAGGACAAAATCTGCAGTCCTCCCTCCATGAAAAAAAAAATATTTTTTATTGTAAAGTTTATGTGAAGCTAATATGAGGGCTCAGCTGTCAGAGTTAAATGGGTATCTTCCAAAGTTACAACCTTTTTGGTACAAAAAAACCCAATTTTTGTTACTGTCCCTCCACTGCATCTCTGCGGGGAAACACAAAGAGGGAATTTCCCACTAAAAAGGCAAAAAGTCACTTTGGAAGATATCCACTTGATTTAACTAACTTAAACTGATGAAGTCTCATATTAACTTTAAAAAAAACTTTGGAATTCATTTTTGCACAAAACGAGTACTTTGGATTTTGTTCCCCATCACTTCGATTGGAAGCCGGTTAGGAAGTGATCTTTTTATGGTCAGTATGAACAGGAGGAATAATTACAGCATGAATACTTGTTTAATGTTCATATGTGAGTATTGTTTAGAGACGGACTTGAACAATTGTGAACCTAAATTTAAAATGTTTGTGGTAGATACACCACAGGGCTACCTACAATAGACAGGTGGGCTTCTACAAGTTTGTACTATTTACTAATTACTATTTATTTAAAATTGTTATCTTAATCTCAATGAGACAATTTTTGTTTCTCTTTAAGTAGCTTTAGAGTTGTGAAAATCATCGTACTCCACACTGTCTAAGCTTTTTAACATTCTGTATCAGCTTATTTCAGCTCTTCAGTGAATCTCTATTGGGAAATGTTTCCCCAAATTCAGCCTGACATGCTTGTTATTTTCATAAACTTTCACTTAAATTTAAAAAATAAAGTTATGTAGGCTTGAACAAGCATTTGACCATGCAGAGTTTGTATTGGCTGACCAACTCCTGGTCTGCTACTTCTCTACCTCTATAAGCTTTCATCCTCATTCTTGTTTTACTTTTTAACAATATCTCTCAAAGCATTTGTGTGTTTTAATGTTACTTTCACTGACTCGGGCATCAACATTTTAACCCACTTAACTGCTGACTGCAAAATTGTAATGTAAGACATTATCCCTCAGACTTGAACATACAAGTTATATTTCTATAAGCCAGTAATCTGAAGCTTTCCAGTGCTGTAATTCTTGCTACATGTACTGTGTATTGCATACTAATTTAGCAGCTGTAGTTCAGTGGGTGTGTGCAGGCAGACAGGTGCCAGACACATTGTCTGCAATTTTATTTTATTATGCATGAGGATCCCACATATCATAATTAAATGCGGCTGTAGTCTGTTCTCTGGGCAGCAGCTTACTGTCTGTCACACACAAACAAACCCAGTTAGCCTATCGGTCATGCTGATTAGAAAGAGTAAAGTGACATTGGAGAAGACAAATAGCACTGAGTTAATCTGTGCAGTCATTTAGAGTTTCCTCATTTAATGGGAACATAGAGCTCAATTACACAAGACTGATCTGAAAACAGTCAGTCATCCATTATTATTGTTTGAAACAACTGTAAAAAACTTGGACACTGACATTTGCAGAGATGAAGTCTGTGTGAACCCTGTTGTTGGACTGAATTAGAGCAAGTGTTTCTTAAACATTTGTTGCATTTTGTTGTTCCAGGTTTGCCCACAGGGGAGCAGGGCAGTTTGGAGAGCCTGAGTGGCAGCACCCCGGGCTCCGAGTTGACCAAACGGGATATGAATAACATACTGACCACCGTGTGCTGCCAGGTGGGTTGCAGGAAGAGCGACCTCACCTTCCTCTGCTGAGGCCAACCTCCCCTCTTCTTCTTCCTTTCTCCAAAATGACTCTGCTCTCTCCCGTCTCGCCTTAGTAGAAAGCAAATCTGAATAAAAATACTGATGTTTCAAAACAATACCACTGTATTGTATGTACAACAACATCCACACTTTAAGTGATTGCTTTTAATATTTTTGTGAGTTATTACTTTACCTTGTAAGGTTTGTAGATGTGAATGTGGACCACGTTTGTAAACATGTTTCTGAACCCGAGCTGGAAGGTATGTGCAACCATAAGAATATATTTTATTATAATAAACTTATGGACAGATTTCAGTATGTCAGCCCTGGTTTGTGTCCTGTATGTAGCCACGAATCCACAGGGTTGCAGGTCTCTCCATCTCTGCTTTGATGTATGTATAGGGAACTTGAGCTGTATTCTATAATTTCACTATTTTTGTCAAATAAATATTCTTGCACGGGAATTACATTCTGTGAGGTGTGACATCTTTTTAAAATTGCAGTCCTCGTCACTGAGCAATACTCCAGTAAACCTAGCGTTAATAGGATCATCACAACATAAATATGTGACAGAACAGTGGTGCTTTGAGCTAATTGCTAAAGTCACCGAGAATCATCCTCTGCGGACCATGACATGTCCAACTTTCAAGGCAATTCTGCTAGTAGTTGAGATAATTCAGTCTGGGCCAAAGGGACGGCCCAATGACAGTCCAACATCTCGCCATGCTGCTAGTGTGTCTTAGAAAAGCCACAGAAATATACAGTAGACTACTATTTTGTATATATTCATGAGAAAGACTCAATTATAAAGAGAAAACTGCAAACACAGACATCCAGTTATAACTTTTATTGGTTTTGGAAAGAAGCAAACTAAGTTTTTCAGTTCATCTTATCATTGTTATGTACTGTACTTGCACATGTGTTTGAGGTTAACAGTACAGAACCAAAAAGCATTCTGGCTTATAGCACACATAAACACACTCCCTGCTCTCTTCTTAACATTAACACAGGTAACTGACAGCACAACACGTCATTTCAGTACTATCTATCATCATGGATGCCCCACCTGTTACTGCATGCTCGGCATGCAATAATGAATTACTGCAGGACAAATTCACCACAGAGATGAATATCTGTAAAATTTTTGTTCAATTCTTTTAACTGATGCAAAGAATTATCTGGCAACTAACAGACTGAGTTTAGTACTGCAACATGACTTTCAAGCTGAAAGACATGTAGGCCGTAGTGTAGTGGTAATTTAAAACAGATGCATAATGGGGGATGTGTGTGGTGGGCCTCTGTAGATAATGCTGTAGTGACTGTTGCACTGATAGATTCAAGATTCACCCAGAAGGTTACAGCTTCCTCTCAGGCATGTGGATCTGTCCAGTCAACTAGATGAAGGACTGACATGACTGAAAGAAAATGTTACCAAACTAATGTGGGCGCTAAATGGCACCGATCATCATCACCTTGCATTGATAAATTAAATGCAACCTCAGAGAAATCCACAATGTTCTTTTAGACGGAATCGGCACATAAATAAAACGACTTTTATCTTAACTGCAGCTAAAATCGGATCTTTTTATTAGCCAAATAACTACATCAAAACTACAGTATGTCCGATTGAAAGTACTCTATCATTTAATAGGAGTATTGACATGTTGCTAATAGTCCTCTTGACGTACATTTAGTCAAAGATGCTTCTACGACAGCTCTGAAAGGACCATGATTGGTTTCATTTAGCAGAATGCCGACATACAGTACAGAGTTCTTCGGCTACACTTCACACATACTTTTTTGTTCTTCGTGTTGAGTGTCAGAGCATTCAGGAAGTTCAACATCATTAGCACAGTGTTTATTACACATTAAACAATATAATATTTTTTCATTTTTATCCTCTTTAAAAATATTCAGCTTATTCTCCTTAACAGAGGACTGACTGTCTGGGGTACACACACATAAAATACAAAAGAAAAGAAGAAATAAAAGAAGCATTTTTGTCAGCTTAACCTCAATCTACAACCTCATTCAACTTGACATCTCACAGAGACCATTACGATTATGCAAAATAAAGCCATGGATACAAGCGCTGGTTGGATGATCAGGGGTGTGCTCATGATATAATCAGTTCAGGTACCACTGAGGTGAACGGAAACAGGTCAGAAAACAGATCAGACGTGTTAGGCTAGATGTGGGAACTGAGAATGTTGGATTAATACAAGTGTTTTCTGATGAGGTTTAAGTAATAATAATAATAAAAAAAACAAGCTGGTCCCAGTAAACAAATCTTGTTCCAGTAGTGGTACCACAGTCACCAAACATCATCACTGCTGTTGAGGAAAATTGATTGCTTTTGTTGTCATTGTCTTAACCTTATTAAAAGGAAAAGTTCAACAACTTTGGGAAATATGCTGACTCACTTTCTTGCCGAGAATGTTAAATGTTAAGCAGGAGACACGAGGCGTTTAGCTTAGCTTAGCGTAAAAACTGGACTTTGGCACAGCGGTGCTTTGAGCTAAATGCTAACCCTCTCACAATTATAATGCTAACATGCTGACGTTTAGCAAATATATTTAACAAGTTCACCATCTTAGTCTGGTAAGGAGTCTCCAAAGTTATTCCAATTCATCCTGAGGGGGACATGAATGTTTTTACCAAATTGTATAGCAATCTGTCCAATAGTTATAGTCCATTTCATTCCAAACAAGCCACACAAGTCAGTAGGATTCATCCTCTGAGGACTATGAATGTAAAATTGAATGGCAATCAATCTAAAAGTTTAGATATTTCAGTCTGGACCAAACAATAACTGACTGACATTGCCTTCCATACACGGCATATATCTCTGTAAAAAACAGATCAGCTGCTTCCAGTCTTTATGCTAAGCTAACCGTGTCCTGGCTCCAGCCTTATGTTGAACAGACAGATATATGAGTGGTTCTGGTCATCTTGTCTAACTTTCGAAAGAAGAAAACAAATATTTCCCATAATGTTAAACTCTTTAAACTGTGGACCTTGCCCGTGGTATAACTAACTCTACATTAACACTGCTTTCACAAAGCATAACACAGCATCCAGGAAGATATTTATCTTTTTCTTTAAATTACCCCCCACCCCCATATATAGCTCAAATCTTCTGTTGCACTCGAGTTAAAAAATTATATCTGAAATAAATTCAAAAATTATACCTTATACTGTACACAGTTTACCCAACTACACAGATAACAAAAGAGAAAGTTCAAATATGTATACCTTTCAAGGTTCTGAGTTGTGTGATACCATTCAAATTCTATTCGTATACAGAATCACATGTTTTATACAACAAATCATCGTCATCAATAAATAAAAATAGAATGTTGTCATGTACTCTGGAGTCTATCACTGCTGTCCTGGGAACAACATAAAGGCTATCTGACAATACGAGGAAAACACCAAACGCCCTTTAAGATATATATTATCAATTTAAAATGACACTTTGTACACATCGTTTGTTCTGACGGGAAAACAGATTTTTCTTATTTTGCAACCAGTAAATTGATTTATCATTGCAGCTGCCTAACTAGCTAAAAACTCTCCACGTCTGTGTATTCCAGAGAAATAAAATTAACAGTCTGATTGACTGATCAGTGCGTTTATATTAAAAAAGGATGTGATCCAAAGTCATTTGACCCTGTAGTACCAGTAGGTGATGCATGAACATTTTTGTAGTTACCTGATTCTGTGTTTCAATCACTGACAAGAAACCTCTTTAATTAAACCTCTTGTGACAACATGTGTCAAAATGCATCAGTAAATGCATTTACTTGCTGGCAAAAAGACACGCAAATGGCTTCCGTCAGTGCGAGAGCTCTCTCAGGCTTCGAGCTCAGACTCTGACAGGAGGACTATTAAAAGATCTGATTTTGAAGGTGCATAATTATCGTATTGTCCTGGGCCCTGCTTTAACTTAAACCAGTCTATCTTTGGGGCGTTAAAGACTTTGTGTCAGAGGCTCAGGTGTGTCTGACTGCAGAGATCTTATTGAAGGGTATTTTTTTTTTTTACAGCCAAATCTTTCTGGACTCTCGACAACAAACAGCTTGTCACCCAGAGTTAAAAATCTAGCCCAACCTCTTTTTGTCCATGTCTGTCTGTCAGGCAGCTGCAGTGAAACTTTAAAACAACACCAGCAAACATTGACCAGAGGACGACGGAGACAGAGGCACCGACTTCAGAGGGAGGAAGAACCCAGGTGTCTAACTGCAGCAATACAGATGTTATGAAATGAATACAAATACGATAATTACATGACCTAAAACAGTTTCCACGATGCTATATGCAAGTAATACAATACTGCTGGGTAGGCTGCGGACCTGTCGTGTGGGTTCAGAAAAGGTTAATGGAAAGTCTGTCGTCTGGTGTTGGTTTGTCCCCTGTCCTCGGTGTCGACCTCAGTCCACTGCGATTGTTTTGTTCAACAGTGCTGTTGTCAGTAGCATGGGTTAGTTGTCGGCCAGGTATTTTCCTGAAACGTAGCAACGAATTTTTTTTAGGTTTTATGTTTATGTCATTTATGGATCTTTTATAGATCTACTGTTAACTTCAGTTACTACAGTAAGTTGCATGATTACATAGTAATGGACGTAATGACAATAAAACTAATGCATAAAACGATAAATTAACATACACACATACGGTAGAAAAATAAAAATACTTTATGCAAGGATGAAATAAGAAAAAACTTTTTTGGCTGCACTAAAATCAATCTTATGTGTTATTAAATGTTCATTAGTAATCTGCAGTAAATAAAGTTTAGTACTAAAGTCTTCTGTAGCTGTTGACTGATTTCCAATTACCGGTACATAGATCACCACTTAGAAAAATCTAAAGATTTACTTCCAAAAGACAAAATTAGTAGGTATTTTCTACTCGTATATTATACCTCAAATTAGCAATATAATAGAGAATAATACAAAGACTTTTAAATATTAATAAATATAACTGAAAACATTTTTTTTAAAAGGTTTTCAAAAATGTGTAACTGCTGAAAAATCTGACTAATATTCCTTCAACTTATATTGATAGTTGACATCAAACGATGATAATTATTGCTTTTTAAATGATAAATAAGTGACTGTACTTGAATATGGGAAACTCAAAAAATGTAAAACATCAGTGTAGGTTTAGAAAGGTTTGATCTATCGGATGAGTTGGAAGAGGGATCATTTGACACTAGTGACAGTGATAAATAATGTTTGGTTTGGAAAATCCCTCTATATGTTGTTACTAAAATGCTAAACTGACCTGCGGCAAACCTCTTCTTGACAAGAGAGAAGCGGTATCCTGGCCCAGCCAGCTCAATGTCACAGCCCGACAGGGTGCTGCCCTCACTGGTGAACTGCACCGCCAGTGGAGCCGGTTTACTGGGACCTTCTGTTAGCTGAAAGCGTGCCAACAACGAGCCCACACCTGTGGAAAGAGGGCGACTTTAGAAAGACGTCTGTCAGCCCCGAGGAATGATTCAGGGGTGAAGGAAAAATTATTTAATTCACAACATCTCATACACAGTGACAAGGAAATCAAGTTCAAAAAGAAGTGAAAATGACTCTGACTACTGACAAAATAAAAGATGCTGGAAGCAGCTCACGACGACTTTGCTATATTTAACTTTGCAGAACAGGCTTTTGTATCAAATCCTGCTCACCGTCAAAGTATTTGCTGGATACTGATTTCAAGGAAGCGCTGACTGAGATTCATTTGAAAGGAAAATTACACATTATACGAGAGATACAGATATAGTAGAGTACCAATGTATAAGTCATCCACGTTCAAAAGAAGCTTGACTAAACTGATCATGTTTGAGCCTGGTTATGTTTTCTTATAACTACATAATCTAGTTTACTGTCCTCCTGGGGACCAGCCTTTCTGCTTTGCAACATATGAAACAGGCAACAGACAATTTAGAGTACATCAGATGACGTCGGATTGTCAAGTCAGATGCACAAATCAAACTAAGCTTTCTCAGTTGAAAATATGTGTAAATATTCCACTGTATCTTTTACGTAAGGCTAATTTCCAGAGAAGCTCTGTAAACATACCACACACACGGTCACATTTAAAACTACATGTCTGCAGAAACTCTGCCACAACTCAAGTTAGATCAGAACAATGTTTGTATGCTGTATGTACTTTTATTTAAAACCTTAGGTCTTAGCTATGCTTGTCTCTTGTTCAGTTTTTGTAAAAGTGCTATGCCAATAAAAGTAAATGTGTACATAAACCTTTAACCAGGGCTAACTCTGGTAATACAATCAGAATATAAAACTAAAACCAGGACTCTCATCAATCGCCACAAGGCTATTTTCTAAAGAATATCAGTATTACTTAATGGTATATGTTACTTTTATCATTCTGTACATACCTCCATTTTCAGACTTCTGTGAGATATCAGGAATCTTCCAAAGGATTCTTTGCTGCTCCGCATTCCTGTCAAGATTACAAGAGGACAGAAAACCACATAGATGAAGCTTCTGAAGATGAAATGGCCAACTGAAAGTCAAAGGCAAACGTTTGTATAAAGTTTAGACCGTACCACGCAGCAGGAGGTAAGACAGCCTGTAGTTTTGAAACTCCTCCATCGACAGGAACAAGGAACTGGACGTTGTTGAGGGCCATTGGCGTCATTATAGCCTCCCCGTTGTATTTGTAGTCTATTCTCAGGTCAGTGCTGGTGGGCTCACATCTCCAGCTCACTGCTAGATTCAGAGGAATCGACTGGAGCCCCTCCGTCGATACCTGCACACAGATAGAAAATATGCAGACACTACTTATAATAATCACAGTGCCAAAGAATTTTGTCTTACCTTTAGAGATTCCAACATAATGTCATGTTGTCCCTAGAGTTCATATAAGCACCCAAAAAAACATGTGCAATGGGTAATAGTTGATAATGGGTTGTTATAACGTCAGTGGCATATTTGCCTATACATCTTGTCAAAGCTGCTGTGTACAGTATCTCTTAGCTTAGTGACTCCCCAGGGGTGCGAGCTCACCTGATACTTGAGCATGTCCACATTGTAGTATGTTGCCTGTGGCTTCTGCTCTGCCACCTTCTTTAAATGGGATATCAGGTTTGGCATGTTTACCCAGAAGTCCTTGGCATCAGCCTTGGCTTGTGTAGTGGTGTCGCTGGTGGAGAAGAATGTAGAAAAGCATGATCAAAATACATTTCATATGATCTGGGTGGTGATTTTTTCTAATGTCTCAGCATTTCAGTTTTAAAGGAATGTTTGACCAGACAAATAAACTTATTGTGGCAATAACGACTTTGGAAATTTGAGTCCACAGGCTGAATCTGACAGGCTTTGGTTATAATTTTAATTCTCACAATGAGCCACAAGAGGGTGTGCTTCACACTAATTTTACAACAACTATGCAGGGTTTTAGGAAAACATTTCATCAAAGATTTTTTGCAGAAATGATCCTGAAATTGAATTTCGTAATAAATAATATGTAACAGCAATAATTATTCCGCTGTAAGGCAAAACACTTTTAGTGCTTTTAGGTTAGCTTATTAACATTTGAATCCCAGGTAAGTGTTTTGTATTTTTCAAACCTGAATAAAACAAATAAAACCAAAGACAATAACAAAAAAATTTAAAATAAAAGCCAACCTCTGTTCAGAGTCGTCGGTCTGAACACTCGTGATGACCTCATGATGACTCAATATGCAGTCAGCTGCATTAGTGTCTGAGATGATCTAAAGTTTACTCATCCTCATGAACAACCAAACTCTTCCATATGGGATCATGAATGTTTTATGAGCCATTCCTCAGATAATTTTACTAGTTTAAGTCCTTATTTCAAATACAAAAATATGTGCATAATCCCATCTAAAGCTTGGTTAGTTTTTAGTTAAAACATACTGTATACGTTTAAAGTTTCACTTAGTTTTTATGACACTTCATGACCCTCTCTTTTAAAAGTGTTTGTTTACTTCATGCTGTTGTATATTTTAGACACTTTCTTTATAAAACACATTGCATTTTCCTTGTGTATGAAATGTGCTGTATAAATCAATGATTATTATAAAAATTCACAATCAATTGGAAACAAACATAGTTGTTCAAAGAGTTTGCATTCACTAATATTTATTTAATATATAAATACACAAAGTGATTGATTTGATTACATGATACAACATGCTCTTTAAACTTTTATCTCACATGCTCTTTAAGTGAAATTAATATTGATACAAATTATAATGCACAGTGAGTATTTGATTTGGTTTTAATGATGTTTAGTTAAATTATGGTGAAAAACTGTGTATTTGTTATTTGTTTGTGAGAGAGAGGTGATGCTTAACAGCTGTGTCATTACCAGCAGAGGAGCTGGGGGTTAGGCAGCACATGCTCCAGACGGCTGTAGTTGGTTATGCTGAAGGTTAGCACGGCGGGGGACAAGTTATTGGCAAAGTGCCGCGTGATTCCCGCTGGAAACGACAAAACCATCTCACCTATGACCTTCACAACACACCTGAGAGGAAGACAACGAGTGGGTTAGAGAGAGAGAGAGAGAGAGAGAGAGAGAGAGAGAGAGAGAGAGATAGAGAGATAGATAGATAGATAGATAGAGACACACACACACATATGTCCACATGAAGAAAAATGGTACAAGGACACAAATATTACAGATGCAGTACAATACATACGCAAACTCATGGACCAGTGGCATGTAGCAGGTCTTCACAATATCACTTAACAAGTGCAATACTCAGTCCTTAAGGGTATAAGTAGCAACGTCTCCGTCATATGTGGTGGCTGCCAATAATAGCAGATATGGCACAGTACTTTGCAAGCTGTTTAGCCCTCTTTTTGGCCATCCCAAGTTGTTGCATCCCTCTTACTACCAACTTGTGTGTGTGTTCTAGGCTACCAAATATGAGTAGTCTGCACATATAGACATATGGTATGTACACACATATACAGTACACTTCTGATTTCTCCGTTTTTCTTCTTTGAACCCCAATTTGTTTCACACTGTCATTTCTCAATAAAACGTTGTGCTTATGAGCCTGCATCGCAGCCTTTATGTATTTAACACTTTGTAGAGCATGATACACACATCTTGCTAATATTAAAAAAGCCTAAATCAATAATTTAAACCGATTAGTTTATTCCTCTCAGCTCCTAAACCCGCCCCAAAGCAGTGTAGGCACAAAAACTGAGCATGCTCAGTGAATTCGGTCTTACATGAAACTACACTGCAGGGATGGAAAATGCAGTCACAAATTTTACAGGCCATATTCATTATATAATAAAGGAATATGTCACATGTTTTTTTTGGTTCATGTGTTTTCTAATAGTGCAAACCCTTGCACTCCAGGTCGGGGAATCCTACTGTCATATGTATTTCAGGATATGTCGTGAATGTGTAAAGCTTTTTGTTGACCTACTTGCTTGGGTCAGCTCCTTTAAAGAAGGCGTTGACCGTCTCTGTGAACGCAGCGGCCACAGGAAGAGTGTCCTGAGCCCCCATGGTGAGAGGACTGGGCCCTCTGGAGCAGCCTGGAGGCAACACAAACACACACGCGCGCGCGCGCGCGCGCACACACACACACACACACACACACACACACACACACACACACACACACACACACACACACACACACACACACACACACACACACACACACACACACACACACACACACACACACACACACACACACATTAAAATAGTTTGAATAGGGCAAGACACACTCAACCAATAACCCAATGAGCTGAATTAGTCGCTATTTACTTTTATTTTCTGGTTCTTATAGCAAAAGTCAGGGCTTAATCCAAATATCAATGTATAGTAGCTTCAACCAATTATAAAAATACATTAACAACAGAAGTAGATACATGGTCCAACTCCCAAACCAGGACTCTACACTCCTCCCAACCAAGTGTGGATGAAATGAGGAACAACACACGGTGTGCAAACTACTGTAATGAAATAATCTATTTGAAATGAGAACAAATATTAGGGTTAGTAAGGTGGCATGAAAACAGCAGGTTATGTGTGAAGAGGAGACATTTCTCTTTTCTATTTGACTGTGGCATTGTAGAATTAAAACACAATTATTTCATACATCGCCCTCAAATTTTTGTATTTTTTTATACAGCATGTTACACGCTGGCTTTTATTTGAATAAGCACAGGTAGATGAGAAAGGACAGAGGGAGACAGAAATATGTTATGCATGCTTATTCCAGACATGCTGTCAAAGCTGAATTATTCTGACAAGATCAAAGGAGATCAGAGAGCCCGAAGATCAAACCAAAAACCAAACAACCAAAAGGACAAAAGTGACGAGGAAGTGATTAGCAAAGTACACGAAGAATGATGATTCTTCAGGAAATGAAAGCCGGTCAGCGCAGACGAAATGAGACTGAACAATGTCAGGAAGAGAAAGTAGAGGAAGATATGAGAAGACTGCATAGTTGACTGCATATGGGAGTGGGGGGAACTCAGCCAGGAGTTAGCATGGTGTGGGTTAAGGTGATGGAGGGACTGCAAAAGAAGGAAGAGGAAGGAGAGGGGAGGAAGGAAGGAAGGAAGGAAGGAAGGAAGGAAAGAAGGGGCAGGGCAGGGGGCGAAGCTTGCACAAATTATTCTCAGAAGAGTGTGTGTGCTCGCTACCCTGGTGCAGAGAAAACTTACCTTCAAAGGTTAAATAAAACTTCCCTCTGTCAAACCACACTAGGGATGGCTGGTCATTCTCTGTGTGGGGTTGAGGGGTGGGGTCAGGATAAGGGGAGGAGGAGGGAGGAGGAAGAGGGATGAAGGGGAGGGAAGTGGGTGAGGAGGGATGAGGGGGGGAGGAGAAAAGGACAGTAGCGTGAGTCTCACATGGCAGGTCTATCAAACGTCACAGTGGGGTGAAACGTGGAGGTGGAGGCCGAGGGGTCGAAGATGCACAAGCTGAGACAGAGCTGGTGACAACATGGGTGGTGGTTTTTGGTCGGTGCTTGCGTGCGTGAGGAAGGACAGCAGTCAGGTGGAGTGAGGGCCAGGTGTGTGCTGCTGGATGCTGGCAGTGGTACGACTCAATGTGTGATAAAGGAGAGAGGAAGTCGAGGCTGCAGAGTCTGAGGGGGAGTTGTCAGTTTCAGGGGCAGCAGCCAGTGTTTGTTCTATTAGGGAACATATTAAATCAGCTGATGCTCTAGTTTCTGGCAATTTAGGTAGCACTAAACTGGCACTACTTTCTTCATCAGTGGCACATTGTTTCGTACTGCGTTTATCTACTTTAGGCTTTTCTCTCAGTGTCTTACTGTGCTCACATTTTGCTCCAGGCCTCCACTCAAATTATGAAACAAATGGAAACATACTGTCATGTATAAAGACATCCTGCAGGGGGCAGGACTAACACAACAGAGCAGAGAGAGGGAGGGACTGTGGTGCACAGGGAGAAAGATGCTGTGTCCCAATTTCAGTGGCTGCATCCTCCAAGGAAAACAGCCTATGAAGGTGAAGTTTAGCCTCACAGAGACCAACACTAAGTGCATTCAGACAGTCCTGGTTAACTTTCATTGCAAGTTTATCACAAAAAGACCCTTAAACTAGAGCTACACAGATAAATAGGTTGATATATTGGGCAATATTATCTCATTGCAGATTATTAGTAGATGTGTCTCTGTTGGCAGATAAGGCAAAGATATACTTCAGGTAGTTTAGAAATGGTGTCTCCATTACAAAGTTTGTCCACCAGAGTGCTGTAGCAAAATTCAGTAAAAAAAAAAATGTTTGCTATGATAGCCAGTATATCATCAGATTTAAACTCTCAAATAGCTGCAAATATAAAAAGTTTAAGCTATACCTCAAACAAAAAGTACCAGTGGTAAACTCAGACCTGTGTTTATGTGTTTAGACCATCCACAGTTGGTAGCTTTCACTTCAATACATTGTGGACAGCTGGCAAAAAGCGTACCAAGTGGGGCATCTTGGTGGCCTAGTGGTTAGGACGCATACCATGTGTGCAGACAAGCTTCTGAGTTTAGAGTACACGTTGGTAACATTCACTATGATGGACAACAGGCAAACAATGTACCAGGTTAATGATAAACAATATAGATCAATATATCTTGATGTCTACCTCAGCACAAATATTTGATAAATGTGAAAGGGATTTTGTATTTACTGGCATTATGAGTTAATAGAAAGTATCACTATAACACTGACCATTGAACAATGGGTTTTGGCAGAAGAACCAAATATGAGGGTCGGGATCCCCAAAAGATGTCGCAGGATTATGTTGTGAGGTCATGCGACGATTTATGTGATAGGAGAGATTTCTTCTACACATCATGTTTTTTTTTTATAACTTTTCTCGAATAATTCCATTTATTCTTGTAAAGTATGGGCTAGTTTAAGCCTCTGGAACATTATAAATATCAAAACAAAAACCTATGAGAAGGGACAATTATTGCACTTATTAAACCTGTGATGAGAGGTCACAAGGAGAAGATGCTTAATTATACGAACACAAGTGAAAAAGGTGGATTACAGGACATTGTAGGCTGCAAAGAATACACTGGTTCTGTCATCACACTAAATAAGGCCTCATTTCACAGCTGCATTTGGAGGAGCTCTCTTTCAAAAGAGTCAAGTTTTTCCGTGATGTATTTGGCTCATGAACCCAGACTTTGGACTTTCCAGCCCTTGAACTGGAATTTAGCTCCAGTTTGACTAGAACATTACAAAGGATTGTGTTTACATATTGAACTATTTCCCAAATAACAAAACATGCAACAAAAACATGACTCCTTCAACATCAAATGTGTGCCTTGAACTCATGTCAGTGTTTCAGTTTAACACAGAGCAGAGTAGGCTTGTTCTAGTACATACTATAGTTTTGATGTAGGGTCCCAGCAGTGAAGGTGTGTTGTTGAGTGAGTGGATTAACAGAGCTGTTGGGTGATGGAACGATGAGAGCAGAGCGGTGCTTCATGAAGAAAACAAAAGGGCAGGTGTTCAGATGGAGAGGGCGGGGTGTTTTGGGCTTGTATTCTCCTATGGCTTTTAAGTGCATGAGTGACAGGTGTGACAGGTGTGTGTCAGGGGTCGAGTGAGGGAGTAGACTGAGGCTTTAGGGCCGTTGAAGATTGGTTGAACTTATGGCTGTTTTGTGCTACTCCAGCGGTAGTGAGAGAGTAGCATGAATACCAAACAGCTGCTGCCTGTCTAATTCAGCCTAATTCTCATGCCAGGCTTCAAACGATTCGGTGAGCAGCAGCTCTGATCTGACAGTATGTGTGAGAGTGTGTGTGTGAGTGTGTGTGTGTGTGTGAGAGAGAGAGAGAGAGAGAGAGAGAGAGAGAGAGAGAGAGAGAGAGAGAGAGAGAGAGAGAGAGAGAGAGAGAGAGAGAGAGAGAGAGAGAGAGAGAGACAGACAGACAGACAGACAATATGGATCTCAAGGGCCCACAGATAAGGAGATCTTCAGACTCGGGCTCAACACTCAAACACTCTTGTGATGCAGACTGGGGGTACAAAGGTATCTGGGAGGGACTGCACTGCACTCTCGCACACGCACACACACATACACACACACACAACATGTGTCGCCAAGAGAAGAGCCACAAGGTTGCCAATGGCAGGATAGCCATTGGTGCACAGTCATGAAATAAAGAGAAAAGTCTCACGAGCACGCAGATGGGCATAGATGAATAGATGCAGCTTTTTGTGTCACCACATTTGTCTTTTTCTTCCGGCAGATTTAACAAGAGAGATACAAGAGAGTGAGTGAAAGAGAGAGTCAGATATGAAGAGAGAGTCAGATATGCAGAGAGAGAGAGAGAGAGAGAGAGAGAGAGAGAGAGAGAGAGAGAGAGAGAGAGAGAGAGAGAGAGAGAGAGAGATATAGAGAGGCTATCATAACTATTAAATGCTTGGCAAATGTGTGGAAAGGTTACAAAATTTCACTGAAACATGTGAAATTGAAAAGGACAACATAATGAATGTGTGGTATGTCCCTAAATCTGTGAGCAAAACATAAAATAGAAAGGTCAAATAAGTAGGCATTAGAATAATGACACAGAGATGATCTTTTTAAAATAATTTGAGATGTTAATGTGAAAAGATTGACGGAAGCTCAATCACAAGCTTTCTGAAACTGTGCCAGACCCCAAAAAGTGTGTCACTGTCCCAATACCTACACACTTTGACTGACAATAACCGAGAAAGCACAAAACACTCAGTGATGAACCTTCACCCTTCTATGTCAAGTGCACTGTGGGTAAAGGCCATCAATCTGATTGAAAACTGACACAGAAACACTGCCCCAACCCATCCCTCTCCTCTCTCTGAGGGGATCTCTACTATACCTGCAAACGAATCAAAGTGTCTCTCAAAGGTGGGCAGCTTGTCTACATAAGCATCATCCTCTGACAAGTCAAAGAACAAATAGAGACAAACGGCAAAACAAAAAAGCAGATTGCAAATCAAACCAAGGAAAAAATAATTGAAAATTAAAATCAGAAAAGTATTGTCAAGCATACAAAAATTAAATTCTGTAAAAAAAAAAAAAAAAAAGGAAGCATCTTAAACACAACCAAGATGAAAATGTCAAAATTAAAAAGCACTGAAACTGGAATAGTGTCAGTTTATAATTAAAACTTTCTCAGTGAGCTTTATATTACTGTCAAGTCCATCAGCTTTTTGGTCTACCAACAAAACCACAATAAATAAATAATGTATACATTTAGGACTATAATAGAGACTGAATGTAGTAAAGCTGTTCACTAATTTGAAAGTTTGTCCCTGCAATCCATTTTTTTAAAAGCAACCACCAACCAGTGACTATATTCTGTGTTTTATGTAACTGCTGCTGCCTCCAGAGTGTGTATTTCTTAAATCTATTAGGACTTACTGAGTTTACTAAGATTTGCTATTATCCACTCACAACTCTGCACTGCAAAATCCTTCACCGCTAATTCTGAAGTTAGATCAAGGAGTATACACTATTGCTGTGCCATTAATTCATTAAAATTAAGGTTTGTCATCAATTTGTCTTCAACCTAAACCATAATATGTATGTGAAGTTTAATAATTCATTGTATTAAAGATTTATTTAGGAGTAATAAATAAATAAAAAACTGCAGGACTCATTCCACACAAACTCTGAGTACAAGGAAGGACAGGGCGAGTGCATAAAATCAATGAACTTTTAATACATTAGACATGAAAAAGTTAAATTCAGCTATCACTGCTAGCCACTGTGAGCACTGCCTTCAGGCGACAGGCTGCACAGCTCAGTGATGGTTGAGGGATCACACACCTGACACGGACACGGAGAGCTCTTTATTGACTGTGGGGGTGGTGGTGGCACTCATGGAGTTGGTGGAGGAGATGGAGGAGGTGCTCTCGGCCCGCGCCAACGGGGCGATGGGAGGGGGGCTGGCTGAGTGGACCGGCGGGCTGAATGGACGATTCTGAACAGATTTTTTTTTTTAAATAGTAGGAGAAACATAGATTAGAGTAAAATAAATGAGAAAAACAACTTTGGTATACCTGGAAAATGTATGTCAAAGTTAATTTTACCATAAGCAAGTTGTACAGTTGCGTTTGGCTTTGAGTGCCTCTATTATGGAAGTTTCCTGCTAGTCCATGCAAGGATACAGTTGAGCCAAAGACCAGGGAGAGCACTGAACCCTTCCAGATATTAACTCACCAGAACTCATTGCAACAGTTTGATATTGTTAAGTGGGTAATAAAGCTTAAACATACCAAAACACAACCATCTATATCAAAAGTGAAAATATGAGGACTGCAACACTTACTGCATCTCCTACAGTGGGTTTCCCTGGAGGAAGTTTGGGTCGTGAAGGGGGGCGAGGTGGAGGTGGTGGTGGGGTGGGGTTGACTGACGAAGGAGTAGCAGGTCGCACCGGAGAGGAAGAACCTGCAGAACACAGTAGAAACATATAGAGATTCATTTATAACACTCTACCGTTCTTTTTAGAAGCTTAATGGTGTGGAAACATCTACAGTACAAATGCAGAATAGGTGCATGATTGACAGAATCATCTTTAGACACAAGCATGTCAAGCATAATTACTATTTTTGTTTGTTTTGGGAATATATCTTCATGCATACAATGTAGGCTGAAGAGCGTATTATTTTACTATAAATAAGGGATGTGTATACCTATAAGTATAATAGTTTTCCTTTTTATAAAACGATAGACTAAGTTTATATATTATTGTTTCACTTCAGTCCTTGGAATTGGGTTTTCACTTCTATTCAGGATTAAGAACAGACAACCTCCTACTTTAGCTGCCCTGGGGGATCTGTTACCACTGACAATCAGGATTGTCTTAAAGCTGCAACCAGACAGAATTAATTCTTACAGCATTTGGCTTGTTACAGTCTGTGCACAGCCATTAGTCACACACTTTCTTTTGTGAACTACTGGCCTAAGAATTATCAATATTCTCCCTTGTATTTAGACCTTTTCTTCACATAGTTATGTATTCTGTGTTCGGATCTCTAGCTCATTAAAATTTACCAGAAACATTTTTTTGTCTACTGCATAATGGACAGCTGAAAATGTTCATACTTTCAAAAAGGTAGAAGTCTGACAGAACTGGTTGACTCCTACAGAAGACACTGTATGTGCACTAAAAATGAAAACGTTCCGACTGACCTTTAAATAGGAGTCAGTCAGAACAACAACCTCCGGTAACATAACGAAAAACGGCAGCAGAATGGTACGTCAAACAAGGCCAAAACATGACCTCTTTTCCAGGGATAAAAAATGCATTCACGGTTCACTTCGTGCAAGTTTAACAACAAAGATAGTGCAATCAGCTGAAAGGAAATTTAAAGATGGTGCAATGTTGGTAATACAATCCCTTCTCAACTCCAACTCAAAACAATCTCTACCTTACCTTATTTCTATGGACACTGTTCATATTAGTCACCTGGCTGGTATGATGACCAGGAAACTGTCTCTGTGTTTTCATTAATTTTATGTGACTGTGACAATCAATCGCTGTCATCTTATTTAGTTATTACTATCTTCTATATTCTATAGACTATATTCCAGTTAGAATTTTGGACTACTCACCGCTATTCGTGCCACCAGCTCCGGATGTGGGACCTGGTGACGACACCACTGTCCGATATGTGGGGGGAGGAGGTGGGGGAGGCGTAATCCGACTCCCTGGGCTAGCATCATTGGGCGAGGTGACAGTTTCACTTCCATCCTCTTTGGGTTGGGTGACCTCTGTGTTCTTGGAGTGCTCCTCTTGAGACAGGACAAGTGGCGGTGGGACGGAGCACGTTGCAGGTCCCTCAGCAGGCAGAGTCACCGCTGGAGGGGTGCTTTCTTTGGGAGCAGGGGCTGGTGGGACGCTGGCGGGTGAGTCCAGCGGAGGGGGAGAGGAAGTGGGAGGAGACGCAAGCTCCTTTGTTGGTGCAAGGGGTGGAGAGGTGGCGAGCGTGAGAGAATTTCGATCCTCAGGTGTAGGAGGACCTGAGTGGACAGGAGGTGCAGCAATCTCCCCTGAGGAAGACGGGAGAGTTGGGAGAGAGGGCACAGGTTCTTCTTTTGGGGGAGGGGATGTAGGGAGTGGTGGTGCAGGGTCTTCAGGAGGAGGTAGTGATGTAGGTAAGGGTGGGGCAGGAGATTCAGGTGGAGGCAGGGAGCCTGGAAGAGGAGGTGCTGGTTCCACTGGTAGAGGCGGCCGGTCAGGAGATTCAGCACTGAAGCACACCCACGTGTCGCCTGTTTCCTCGCCAGCAGAGGGAGGCTGTTCTGGTCCAAAAATGTTGTCCAGGTCAGCTATTGAGGACTTCCTGGTGTAACTGTCTGCTTCTGTTGACACTTCTGAAACACAGACAACCAGTGACCAATCAAAGGCCGTGTTTGCAGAGGTGCTCAGTAAGTTTACACACAGAGATAAAACGCGACAGGCAGATAGGCCAACAGTGAAAATTAGAACCAGAAAGTTGGAGATCAAATGTAACATTTTGATTTATCCCGAGGTGATGGTGTGATATAACAGGAGACAGAAAAAGATAAGAAAACCTCTTACCAGGGTCATCTACAGAGGGAGGACCAGTCAACAGGGGAGAAATCGGGACATTCTTGGGTGGAAGTGGAGGGGGAGCTGCAATAAAATCATAAGGGCAACAATAAATAATCCTTTAGGACAGATTGCTGCCAAATCAACATAAATGATTGTTGATAAGGCAATGCTTAAAGTTAATTCATGCTGTTGATGACTTTTCACGTCACTGCAACTTATGGTGGGCTGCATACAATGCCGACTTTAGCAAATTCTTGTAACAAAAGCATAAAAAATTTGGATCCATACATGACAGCTGTCCAACACAACCACACAACTTGAGAAGAAGGGATCATCCCATAAATCATTAACCATGCAGCAAAGCACACATTCAGTCACCATTATGCCAAATGCTAGGAGGAGGCAGCGAGGGAGCATGGGTTGGTGCAGTATGGGAAAACAAGTACTGAAATCTCCCATAATAAACAACAAAGTACAACAGTGAATCATTAGGTTGTGAAATGGCTGATGAAATGAAACAGGTCACAGCTGACTAAGAACGAGAAGCAGAGTGTTATGCCACACAAGTGTTTGATCGGATCAGTTTGCAGGTCTGTTTGTTAGTCTGATGATGATGATGATGATGATGATGGGGGTAATGAGGTGAGCTGATGGATCTGTGCAGTCATTCCAGGGAGAAGAAGTGCAACACAATATGCACATAGTGATAAAACTTACTTCCTGTGGGAAAGGATCTGGTCAAAGAGGATTCAGGCTCTGACAGAGGAGTCCCCCACGCATCAGACTCAGAGAAACTCACTAAGTTCAGGAGGGGACAGAACAGGCCAGGTCAGGGGCATTAGAGCCAAAACAGTTAAAGGGTTTCTGATTCTTTCGGGCTATAAAAACCCATTCAGTGTAAGACGGTAAACAACAGAGATCAATAAAATCTTTCATTAAGAACAGTCTCACAGAGAATACATTTTCTTTGCCAACTGAATTTCAGTGCCACTGTTATAGTGGAACACAGGGTCCAGCACAAAATGCATCTGAATACATGGCTACAATCATATTCACTCAAACTGATTTCTAGAGGCAGAATACAAACTATTTGGGTACAGAGGTGACCAAGACTGCCCCACAAATCTCTCCAAGCCTAATTGTGACCACTTGTTTGAAAGAAAAAAAAAAAAAAATGTAATAGTATAATAACATTATCATTTAACAAATTCAAAATTATGTTGTTGATATAAAAAGCTTACCTTTCATTATTACCTTAACCATTAACCACGCTATTTAAAATGTTACTTAACACTTGACTCAACAAAAAATCAGATGATGCCAAAACCCACATTATTATGGTTGTGCAATATGACAATATACTGTATCAGAGGTTAGTTAACTGAAAGACATTTTGTTATATTGTTTACACTGAGCTATCTAGCTGTCTATCTTACTGTATTATTACTAGTTATATAAGCCCAAGTGTTGCATCTAATATTGGATTTATAGGATATTTGCATTATTGTGATTAAGTAATTTTTCAGGCATTTCATTTACTGGATTTACTAAAAACCACATTACCATCAGATTATCTTATCTATAAACTGCTTCTCTAAGAGTTTGCATTACATACACTCGGTTACAAGTTTATTAGGTACATAAAGCTACAACTACAGCAGTCTAAAACAAATGCTACTTTCAAACTACATCCTCCAAAATAACCACAGTTAAACCAACGCCTCTCTAAAACAGTTTCAACAAAAATGGGACATTATAACCTTCATTAAGGTAGGATTTATTGCAGAGATTTATTAGATTGCATACATTTTAGCTACATAAAACCTAAAAAAAAGCCAGGAAACTTAGTTTATAATACATAGTATCATGAATATAAATGTAGTGAACAAAATATTAGAATCACTTAAAGTACTGTCTGCCCAGTAAAAACTGATCACTACTTTCAAATCTCATGAGGTCAGAAATTATTGCAGCACTGTTGTATCAGACTGTATTAGGTTTAGCAAGCTGTACCTAATCAACTTAAAACTTAGTGTAAAATTAGATGTATCTATATCGCACATCCCTACTCTTAATGCTTTTGCAAAGATAAAACCTTAATGGGTTAGAAAGTAAAAAGTTACCAGTTGTCACACACAGAGATATTTTATTCATCTGAATGAATGTATATAGGGAATTTTTGTGAGGTTAATGTTAGTTATGCCTGACATGCCAGTTGTGTAACAGCTAAGAGCTCTCCCACAGCCTGTACCACTAAATCCTACTGGATTGGCTGAGAGCGTGTGACAGCAGAGTCTGCATATTAACAAGCTGCACTGTGCACATGAACGTGTCGTGACCTCCACGCCAACCACATGCCAATTTCAACTTTGACCTTAGGAAAGACAGATAGAGTGAATCCACAACTGCACAGTAAGCCTGAGGGAAGAACAATGATGTTAGAGAAATAGGTGAGAGGGGGGAGGCGGAGGAGAGAGAGGGTATCTGCTTTGACAGCCAAGCAGGGCTTAGCTGGCAGCCTTAAAGAGACAACAAGTGTGTGTTCAGAAAGCCTTTTTCATTGTGTTGCTATCACAGTTAGAATATGTTTGTGTTGACGGTTTGTTACCAGTGTAGTTTTTTTGTTAGACACAGAGACGCACACACAGTAAAAAGACAGAAACTCAGAGTGACATGACAAAGACACAGGGAAGAGGGTTACCTTCAGTTTTAGGTTCTCCAAATGCTGTTTCCAAAGGAGGCCCAAATAAGGCTGTGGTGTCTTCAGAGACTGGTGACTGTTGACTGCTTCAACACACAAAGGACAAAAGGAAAGAACTGGTTACAGAAGGTAATTTTAGGAAACAGCTACACTGTACATATCATCTAAGTATAGCTTCTGTCATCTGATCATTTACAGGTAGAATACATTTGAACAAACATATCCCACTTGGTATGTAAATAAACAATACTTTATCCCTAGACCCATGCCTACACTTTTAAGAAGTAAGATCCAAGCACTATACTATTCAGACTATATGGCTGAATATACAAATGTTTTTTTTTTATTTTTTATCTGCTGTCGTCTTAATGAATTGGATGACTGTTAAATGTAACTGTATTATTGTAATTATTAGTTTTCATTTGTCTGTACTTGTTTGGCATACTATTTACCTTTCTTTTGTTTAAATTATGTGGGGTAATTTGAACCATGTATTGATATGGTTGCTAATTTTGTGATATTGATTTGATTGTGATAAGATATGCATAACGATTTTCTTTTTTTACCTGCACAGTTACAACATATGCAAGCATGGATGGCAATTTTTAGCTGTGGAGAGAGAAATATCTACACCTGATAAGGTGCATCTGTACCATGGCTAATGGTACTGGACAGACAACAAACTAAGATACATGTAGACACTAAAAACTAGCATTCAACCAAATCATAAAAAACATGAGGAATAACTATAAATACAACTATAAACCATAAACACAAGCATTCATACTAGAAGAACCTGTGTTTATGTTCCCACAGCACACAAAGCATCACAGTGTTGTTGAGTAGATAAACACAGTGACAGCTCTGCAGATTCGTTGAAGCCTCAAGTGGCCCTACAGCAGAATCAACACAATTTCTGTCACAAACTTCTTGGGCCCTATTTTAACTGTCTGAAACGCAAGTGTCAAATGGGAAACGCAAGTAGCTTTGTGGGCGGATCTCAGGTTTGCGCCCGACGCAAATCTAACATGGGTTGGTCTGAAGTAGCTAAGTGTGGTTTGGGCGTAACGTGCAATAAATCAGAGCATAATCTCACATACCCTTTAAGAGCAGGCGCGCTTGTTCCATGGCGGATTGCTATTATGACGGTGGATTGGCCTAGCACACGGCAGGAGCGGTTCACAGCCGAGGAGACGTTCTCGTCAGGGCTGGGGCGGGAGCTGTCCGGGATGCGGTAAAGTAATAAATGCCCGTCTTGACCGGGTGGCGATGTTGCTGCGGCCTCTCGGGCGCATCTCCTCAAGTCTGGAGAGGATTGCTGCAGCCATGGAGCGTGGGCCTCCAAACGCACCACCTGCTCCTGTTGTGCCACAATAACGCGCCGCTGACTTTAGACTAGCGCCACTGACTTTAGACTAGGGCCACTGACTTTAGACTAGGTTTTTCCTGGTCAGTGGCGGAATTGTTTTCTGAAACTGCAAAATAGCACCAGGGAACGTTTGCGCCTGAAGACGCCTCCTCTTTTCGCTGAACCAGCCCCGGGAGCGCTAGTTCATTCCCTAATTTACCGACGTGCGTCTGTGGAGGGAAAAGTCCGCTGTGCGCCGGGTACAAAATAGGAATGACACATGCGTCGGTGTACAAAGTCAATTGCGCTGGGTGCAAGATAGGGCCCCAAATGTTTTAGTAGGATGGCAAAAGTTGGGGGAAATCGAAACAAAATCTTGTTGTGTTTATCATCCATTATGTTAGAAGCACAACATAACTTATCTCACAGCCTTTGGTTATATTAAGAGTATTCCACAAATCATTTCCATGATATCAATGTTTTTTTATTGCTGTTACACTTTTCAGTTAATACTAAAGTAACTCCACATTCCATTTAGTTAGCTCAATGAAATGAAAACAGCAGCAGCAATTGTTAGAAAGCCTTGAGTCATATGCAGAAGTTTGCAGTGAGACAAAAGAGGTGACACTGGATGCCGCTGACATCTGAGTAAAAATATAATAATCACCAATGCCATCACCTACATTAGCTTACAATGCATTTTACAGCATGTGCCAAAAGAATGCAGTATGCAGTTTCCATTGCATTGCTTTACAACACAAAGGTTTATCTTTTAATGGTACAAAGCAATAAAAGTGAGCCAGTGTCTCAGCCCAAATAAAACCGGTGAAAATAGCTTTTTAGAAATGCAAAAAGAGTAAACATACAGATACAAGCCCAATGCCATAAGACAGGCGAAGAGATCACATACTGTATGATACACATAGCAGCACCATTATGTTAAGTGGCAGTGGCTTGTCTCTCCTCAGGGAACAGTGAGGTACATACCTGGGGGGTTGCGGTGCTGGGGCTGGTGTGGGGGACACAGTGGGTAAAGTAGGGACGACGCGTCTCGGTCTGGCAATCTCCTCACCTGGAAGCATAATTAAATCAGTTTAGCACACTCTTTTTAATCATATTCTCTGTAATTCACCAGCATTAAAAGTGAACTTAGCCTAGGCTGCAACGAGGCTGATACTTACTGGATGGGTTCCGTTTCAAACCCTGTAACATAAAAAAATGACAGTAAATGTAAAAACCCAAAGACATAAAATAGCAAAGAGTCACTAACAAGTACAACGTTGCCTTTATTCAAATATTTATCTATAATGCTACTAAATTAAGCATCCTACATAGCCCCATCTATGTAGAACTGCTGCAAATACACAGAAAAACATACAATGTAAATGTGAGGCAGTCCTAAAAAAAATCTAACTTTTCTTTTTATATGAAAATCTGTGTGGTTTAAACAGAACAATGATGTATGCTGTACAGTAGTGAAGGTCAGAGGTCGACTTAATCTGATGAGACCTGCAGAACTACCTAGAGTTACAAGCTACACAGGAGTAAGCATTACTAACACACAAACACTGCGCGGTGCAGAAAAGGTTGTACTACAGAACAAAGATTGCCTCTATTAGACAGCAGACAGAATTGACGATGAGAGGAAATGAGTAGAGAGACATGAGGAATGACTTGCAGTAAAAGGTCACATAGGCCGGACACAAACCAGGGACAAGGCAACCAACGGTCAGTGCCCCAACCACTGGTCCACCCCCAGATAGAAATACTTTTTGCAGTTTTTAAGTTGTTATTTTGCACTTCGAGATACATTTCTGAGGTACAACATTGGGTAGGCTAATGCTGACCAGCATGATGGTGGTCCTTAGATGGCACTGTAAACAACAATTCATATGCCTTATAAGTGATTCACTGAACACTGCCCATTCAGTGAAATATGGAACAGACAGTTCTAACAAGTCACCTCAGCAGCTGCTGTATATCAGATGGACAGCAAAAATATCTGCCATTAGGGATACAGTTTAAATAAAGGAGAGTAAGTTACTCCGATAAATACCTCCAAAATTCAATAACAATAACATTGTTAGTGTCACGTAAAAGTAACTGCTGCCTGTAGTGAGCTAACTATGATGTGAGCATTGGTTTGAGGCATCAAGAAAGAAGGTTTGAGTCTGATAAAGTTTGAGTGTAAGAAAGTTAAAAGAGAAATGAGTTATGTTGTTGGAGAGGCATCAGCACAATAATATTGCCTCTCTAGCTGTCATCTTAAAAACCCCTGTGTATGCGAGCATATGTACGAATTCACCATGTGAGGGACACAAGAGGCCAAGAAAGGCAGAGGGCAGATAAGGAGAGAGAGAGAGAGAGGAGTGGGGAGGAGGGGAGGGAAACGGGAGCAGATGAGATGAGAAGACACGACGATGGGGAGTGACTGAAAAATGACATCAAAGGGTCCAGCTGTCAAAAGTGCAAATTTTCTCCCCAGAACAGAGACCAAGCATGAAGCCATTCAAGATGAAAAACAAGCATGCTAGTGAGCTTGAGAATCTAAGGAAAAAATAAAGTTATTTATTCGTTTAAATATTAATATCAAAACAAATTAGCCAACGGCTTTGACCCGTTGCCTCAGCCACTGAACCCACCTACACATTTTTCGGTCTTATTTAATCGACTCCAAGGACAAGGTGGAGCAAAAGGGTACAAGAAGCATGTGACATTATAAGCCTGACCCCAGGGAGACGGAAAGAAAAGGACACTTACCGGGCTACGTCTCTGTGACCAGCAAAAAGGAAGAGAGAAGAGACACCTGGTCAGAGAGTCACAAATCAGTAAAGCAGAAATCATATGCATGAGGAGGAGAAAATTTTTGGCCTGGTCGGTCAGATTTGGGGATCAGGATGATAACGGGTGCTTTCCATTATGCTAACTTAACTCCTGTCCTCTCTCCTCCCTCTGAAATTGTTCCCCATTATGCCATCATGGATCTTTTAATCCTTTAAATGCACCTTGAGGAGACGAGCAGGCTTCTCATTTGGCACCTTAGGCTCTCCCGCCTCCTCCTCGCGTCTCTTACATTCTCACTGAGGAGCTAAGATGCGAGGAAGAGACGCGAATGAGGGAAGCAAGGAGACATGTTAGCATAATGAGAAGCACCCAACATATCCACAAAGAGGGTGTGATGTGCTCATCTGTCTTAGAATAAGTGAGACATTTCTTGCGCAGCCTTATAGGGTTTCAGGATGTTTGAGCATAAATGCAAATAGCTCAATAACCAGTGGTGGAAAATGTATTCCGATCCTTTACTTAAGTAAAAGTACTAATACCACATTGTAAAAACACTCAAGTAAAAGTCCTGCATTGAAAATGTTACTTAAGTAAAAGTATGTAAGTATCATCAGGAAGATGTACTTATAGTAAAAGTACTAGATGCAGAAAAATCCTCACATTTTAGAAACTGGAAACGATTAAAACAGTTCTGTGTTTAGTTGTCTAGTCATTTCAGCTGGACTTATTAACCGTTATATTGTTGGGTAGTTTCATTTATAATAAAACATTGTATTTTATAAACTACATGTGTTTTGTGTGCAAAAACCTTAATTTGACTTATAACTGATCTCTGTGTGTGTTTGTGTATATGCCTGAATCCCTGTCTTCAATTTAAGGCCTTCGGATAAAAGAGGATATTTGCCTGAATCTCTAATGTCATCTGTGAACCTGCTGTGACTGGACATCATCCAAAAAAGCTTGTGGAGCTGCTTAAATCATTTCCCTCTCTTCCTGCCCTCATTTAAAAAAACTTTATTACTATATATTCTATATTTGATATTTTTTGTTAAAAAACAATGTCATTTTGCCATCTAATCCTTTTAAGTATCCTTTCATTTTCCCTTCTAGTCTCCCATACCCCCGTCTCTTTAATTTCTGCTGAAATCTCTCCATCTGCCTGCGTCATCTCCGTCTCATCATCAGCTCTCTCTCCCCTCCATCCCTCCCTCACTTTGGAGCTCCTGCTTGTTCCAGTTGTGCAGTGGGCCATGAGTGATTAAAATGATGCAACAAGGAGGTGGGGCATGTTGGTGGAAGGGATTCATTTCATTGGGTGAAATAGTGCAGGCCACAGTGCAATAGTGTTTGTCATAACCAATTATCTTCTCCGTGCTGTATGTAAACAGGAAGCGTTCAGAGTCACACATTGTGACCTTTAAGCCTTAAATATTTGTCTTTAACACACAAAAAGTTGTGTACAGATAATGCTGGTTTTTGGGCCACTCCGAACAATTATGTGATATATTTGAAAAATCAAAAAACGGAAAAGAATCAGAAGAACAGCTTTTTTTGTTTCATTTTTGAAATTCAATATTGCACCTTTGCTTATGTAATGAAACATTTTGTAACGGAGGCAGGTCATATCTGAACTGGACAGCTGGGCTGTAAAGTGACCGACTTTGCCTGGCGTGACTCTTTGTGTAGACCTGACTGCACAGTGGCTGGCTATGGCACATATTATAAAATATGAAGGATTCATGATACAAGTAAGATGTTGGTCTTCTAAATGAAGCCTTTCTGGTTGAAATGCTAGTAGATAATAAGACAAGGGAGTAATAATATTTTTAAGATAATAATTTTCTTTGATTTCTTTTTGTTAAGATGTTTTTAACATCTTAACTCTATCCCTGACCTTTGCCCCGCCTCCTCTAGTGTTTGTAGTCATGTCATTTGGACAGAGGTGGAAGCTCAAGACTCCAGAACCAGATTTAAGACGTCTTAGTCAGTGGAAAAAACTTAAAAGGCAGCGTTCTTAGTACCATGGCAAACAAATCAACATGTGCCAGAAAAAAGCTGAGCAATCACACACATGCAGATACAGTAATCTGCTATATAACACTACAATGAAACACGCTCACACCAAAAGAGAAAGCACATAACACTGCCATAAACATGCTGGGCCACTAATTAAGCCTATAGTTATTATTACACACAGGCCATTTGTACTTAGCCTATTCTCAGCAACACAGAGGCAACTTTATGAGCAAAATCGAGAATAAAAATAAATATAAACACAACAGTATGCAAAGCAAAGGCTTACCGGACTCCTCTACAGAGGTTAGCATCAATAGAGACAGCAAAAGAACGAGAGATAGGTGAGAAATAAAAGGGTGGAATAGTTAGAAGACTAGAGGGGAAAGTATATTACCACTGGCAAAACAAAGCATCTGTGTACAATGTAGGCAGCCATCAACTGCAATCATTAATAGACAGATAAAGCTGGCGTAGTACTACGGCTCCCTTCATCCCTTCACCTACACATTACCCACTACTCCTACTAACATGATGTGAACACAAAATCCTGGCTAAGGCTTCATGTGAAATAAGCTGTTAACCTGCATCATCATGTACCTCTCACAAGCTTGTGTACATATGCATAATTCATGCAGAAAATGCCAAATTGTAAAGCTGGGGTAAGAGCTTATTGTATTTACAGTACAGTACAGGCAAAAATCCAACGTAGTCAGAATGTAGAGCCTCAGTTATTAGTCGAGGGTGTCGTCAAGTGTGAATCTTGTTTTTGAAAATCAGAGCCCAGTCATAAATGTTTTAGTCTGGGAATACAGTTTAACTGGATTAGAAAGAAGTGGAAAGAATCACTGTTTGCTTTTGGAGGCCTGTTAGAATGTGGCCCCCTTTTCCTCTTTTCATCAGACCTTGTATTGTCAGTCCATAGCCAGGGTTACCCAGAGTTGCCAGGGACTGGGAGTGACTGTGTGATTTATGTAATTTATGTGCAAGTTGCCCAGGCAAATGTGATGCTAATTTGAACTGGTGAAGGTGGCAGTTTTGTAATCACAGCTACAGGGCAGTAATTCCAATGTTATGATTTTGGTTAAAATTAAGGTGACTCAACTACATTAGATGCATTTCAAGAAGATGTTAGGGGAAACTTATTTCACATAACTTTTCCTGGTTTAAGAAAAAAACATCAACACATCCGGATTATAAGTAACTATAAAACCACAATGCATCCCTAAAGATCTGTCACATTACCAGTGCTGTAACTACCATTTGTTTTAATTATCAAATAACCTGTTGATTATATTTCTGATTCATTGATTCACTGTTTACTCAATAAAATGCCCAGGTATACTGAAAAATGCCAAGGGTGTCCAATGTGATGTCCTCAAAGTAAAATATATACAATTTACAGTGATAAAAGCTGAAACCAGCAAATGTTCCATTGGTAGGTTATTTTTTTCTTAATAAATAATTTTAACAACTAATCCATTCTCAAAATTCTTGTTAATTTTCTGTTGCTCGACCACAATGACCTCAGCGTTGTATTTGTGAGCAAAAAACTCAAAATGGCAAAAAAACAACCAATATGTCCTATCAATTAACACATGCACACAACTATTATCAGCATGGAAAGACCTTCACACCTGATCAGGTTAACAGAGTCGGTGGGTACACACAAGGAGGCTGAATTAAATTATTGAGTCCAGAAGCTCAAATGACCACAAGCAATCTCACTGCACAGCAGACCGGTGCACAGGTTCATTGTGCCCACTTTCCTACCTGAATTATTCAAAGTGGACACCCAAGCTAACTGTCCTCACTGAAGAAGGAGGGAATTATAGGTAGGCCAAGGATTACCACTGCTGATTACAGGCTGTATGAAGGGGATATGTGCTTGAAGTTGGACTCAACTGAGCTGCATTACTTCAAAATAGAGCTTTACACCCTGCTATTCTGTGGTTTCTGACGTGGTGGTAGGACATCGGTCTTGTGTTAAACAACACCGGACTAAACCTGAGAACTCTGAGGTCACTGACAACACTGACCAAGTATCACAAGCGTCACAAATCAACTGTGTAGAATTCAAACTATTATATCAAATCACCTGAGCTCACTCACCACAAGGACATGGATTGCGATTTCAGTCTAGGGTTCAAACCAGAGACATATTATGTACTGTTGCGTTAAAACAAACTAGTTCTGTTGTCTTGTAGAGAACCAAGATAAGTGAAGCAGTGACCCATTTAGAGTTCCCGTCAATAGCTAAAACAAAACAGTGGAATAAAGTAAAATACATATTGTAGAGAAAGATGGTAGATCAGGAGATACAGGTACACACACAACATCATGCAGCATCTCAGTGGGAAAAATGTGAACAACACACATGCACGGCCATATCTGTGTACAAAAAATAAATATCTCTACATGTTAAAAGGGAGTTAAAGAGGATGAAGAAGCAGGAGACGTGATTCACACACAAACACACACTCATTATAACCATTTCTACACTAATAAACAGCCATCTGTTAATGAGAGCCTCAGCCAGCAGTGAGAAAGGAGTGACGTCAGAGCTACTCACCATAGGAGTTGGGGACAGGGCTATGTTGCCTATGGAGGCTTTGAGCTCATCGACTGAGGGCACCGACGCTACACGATTGGCCGGCAACGGCTTGATCTTGATTTTGAATTTTTTCCTGTGGTCCTCCTCTCCTTCCGACTCATCAGAAGAAAAGAAGTGGGGCTTTTTGATGGTAGGCGGTAGTTCAGAGTCAAGGAAAGCAAAGTTCCCTTCCTCAAATAATCCAGGATTTACTTGACATTGATTTACAATATATTATATGGCGACTCTGTGATTGTGCCCAGGCAGCCAAACTCAGGCACTACATCCCTGGTGAAACTAGGTTGGTGACTGCATAAAAATCATATGGTTCTATATGTTCCGTACTTGTAATTCAAACCATTTAATAGTACACATAGTACAACACTTCCCGTCCCGTTCACGTCCGACAAAGACTCATTCTTCTGTAGCTGAGTTATATGCTGCACCTTTTTACCTTTGTTAATTGGATGTTTTACACTTTAATAAGCATTTGACACACTTTGTCGTCACTGTCCATCAAGTGGCGTTTTGTGTACACTACATGTGTTAAGTTGTTAAATAAGACCAATTTATTCTGTCTAATGAAAAATAAAGCAGTGCAGAGGATATCTCCCTCTTCTGACTCCTCCTCAGGTCTGATGCTGTAGCCCTCATCATCCACCTCAGGAGAGTTCTGAAACACAAAGAGTGACTCAGTATAGATTAAGTGATGGGCATTCCGGCTCTTTTCCGTGAGCCGGCTCGTTTGACTCAGCTCACTGAAAAGAGCCGACTCTTTTGGCTCACAAACGGCTCTTTAAAAAAAATAATGTTTTGACTATGATAGGGGTGAAAAAACATTCTAATTAAATTATTAAATGAAATCATACTCACAATGTCTCACAATTTCTTTAAAAATGCATTGATTTGTTATGAAAAAAAAATACTATTAAACATTTGCATTTAAATGACAACTTTTTAATGTATAGAAACAACATTCAAAACAAATACAATCTGAATTTGAACAACATAATAAAACCTATATTAAAGAAAAATAAATAACAAAGGATTAAACTGGTCCCTCTTTTTCTCTCTTCTTTATTGGGATGTTATAACCAGCATGAACTATCTCACTAGTTATGTTTTGTATAACTAGCATGAACACACACACAATGCTGATCATATTTTTATTTTATGAGAGATTTGCATTCAGAAATGCAAGCTGCCTCATTTTCGAGGGGCTGATGTGGTTTCTTCTCTCAGTAATAATTTGTCCTGTTTTCGAGAAGACCCTCTCAGAGGGAACGGATGTGGCCACTATGCAGAGTCTTTCTGTCCTGACTTTAGTAAAAAAAATGGAGTGAGTGCGCGTGTGTGTGTGTGTGTGTGTGTGTGTGTTGGCTCGGCCCCTCCCTCATGCCGTATAATTGGTTGACACCTTGTGTATGACTGACAGGAACAGAATGTGAGGCTGATCAGACAGTCGAAACTAATGTGTGCCTATATAATTATTTTTTTGTTCTTTGAATTAGAAAGAGTTGGCTCTTCGGATATGCGAGCCAGCTCCCGTCGTTCACCTACAAGAGCCGGCTCTTAGAGCCGACTCATTCGCGAACGACCCATCACTACTATAGATCTCTTGGTTGTATGTCAATAAAATGCTAACAGACAAAAAGCAGTTGGTTCAAGGCGTTGCATAAGTTAATTAAGCTACAGTTACATACATTTTATAGATACTTAGGGTCATAACAAATGCTAGGTTCCCTGCTAAATGAAACCCGACCAAATTCATATTGACAAAGTTATAATCTGGAGATAAAATGTAAGCAATATAATGTTGCAAATGATAATAGTTAAACCCATCAACTTTGAATATGCTTTGTTCACAAATCTGTCAATAACACATTGATTTTACAATAGTATGGATCAATACTATAAGCTCATTTAATGCATATAAAAACAAAGCAGCAGTGAGTTGGTGCCGACCAAGTTGAAGAACTGTTTAAAATCAGCATAAAATAATAATCCTATAACTTACATATCTGTCCCAGTCAATATCTCCATAGAAGCCATTAGGGGCCCCATTGGTCTTCTTCTGAGACTGAGAAGAGAGAGACACCAGAGAGTGAAGGTACAGTATATTCTGCACTACTGTGCTATGACTGGATGTGTTTTTATGTTAGCTACTGTTTGGTGGAACTATACTATACTACTGAACCTTGATGCTGTGTACTCTGCAATTCATGCCATGTGAGACTGTCCCACAGTTTCCTAGTTTCCTCTTACAGGCCTTAATTTGTTCTCTGTTTTCTCCTCTTGGTCACTAATGATCTGATAATGATGATGATTATTGTTATTATTATCCAACATGCTGCAAATTGTCCAACAGTGCTGGATAATATTTCAAGCTATATGTCTCTTCAAGCTACCCCAAGGGACTCAGAGGGATATCCTGTTGCCCTTTTTATTATTTTTCTCAAAGCCTCCTCAGAGGGCTGGCTAATGAAAGAATAGCTGAAACAGCAACACTAGCTGATGGCTGATGTCTACAACCAGTCTAAGCTCTAAACTCTAGACTAACTATTCTAAAGATGAATCTACTCCAAAGGGCTAGAGACTAGATTTCAGTACCGATTCAATCTCTTGGGGTTCCTGGCAAGTAAAAAGAACACAGAAAATAAATAATGAACTCACAATCACCAGACTTGATTTCCTCCAGTGGAGAATAAATGGTAATTTATAAATGATAGTTTATGTTACTTACACCGCTTTCTCTGTCTGGGGACCCCCTGTGAGAATTTAAAGAAGCAGAGAGAAGAAAGGAGATCATGAAAGTCGATTAATATGTGAGCTCTTCATTTTGAAATCAAGTGCTTTGCTAATTAGTCGAGCCAAAGTATTTAAAAGGGGTAACTAAGGAAAGCCTTTTCACACCACCATACCCACACACTGATTCACTCACCGACATCACAGCACACAAACCTTTTGCATCACGTGTCTCACGACAGTTACAAATTAGCTAAACACCCCCGGAACACTATTATGCTTACAGAGATTCTGCAAGTTCTTGATCCTGCTGTACTGCTTTAATTTCAGTACATTTCTGCCATCATATGACATAAATAACATTAGCAGTATGCAAACAAGCAATGTCACAAGCACTGGATATCTTAGGTATGCTCATTATTCTGTAGATCGATAATAACATGTCATATAGGATTCATACTTAGAGTTTAACAGATCCATTAATACAATACATACTATACCACTGTGGCTCATAATTGACAGGTAGACTCTTGAATAGTGCATGCATGGTCAATAGAAGCAGCGGTCTAACATTTATTTGACAAGACTTGCACTTAATACTAATCCTGTAATTGTTCTTACTTATTCTAATCCTTTCATTCTGCTTTAATGTATATGCAAGATCTGCTATATATATATATATATATATATATATATATATATATATATATATATATATATATATATATATATATATATATATAGTTTTTTTCTTAAAATAACTCAAATTCAGAGGTTTCAGCCATCCCTCTGCTCCATTGCACAGCATTATTGTAAATACTTTCAGCTGTGGAACAATGAAGTGCTCTATGTTCATACAGTACACCAGGAAAAAGGATCAATGACTTACGTGGAGTCATTGTCCTTCTCTTTCTTCCGTATCCCAAAGGCCTTCCTGGTACGTTTTTTCAATCCTGAGGAGAGGGAAAAAAGAAAAAGAAAAAATAGGAACAGGGCGAATTATTGCTTGAAAAGACACCAAAGGCATGACTAAAAGGTAGTGTCTGTGTGGGGGGTTTAAGGGTAGGTGGGGTCAGCTGTGCTTCATCTATCATCCAGGAGATTAAAGACAGTGGTTTTTATGTATTATTGAGTGACTGGCTGCATTGCTGTGAAGGCAAACACTGTCTTTCAGAACTAAAAATGTATTCATGGTCATCACAGATGGACAGACAGCCTTGCAATCCTCAAGGCATCATTTTGCAATGGAAAAATCATTAGTACTGTGAAAATGAATGTGCCAAGAATTTAGCAAGAATAGCTTAGAGCTGTGGAGCAGAGTAGAAGCTGTTGTAGTAATAACGGCAAATAATATACAAAACTTCAATCCATGATGCTACCAAGGCATCAGATCGACAGCTGCTCTACTGGAGCTGCTCACTGACCAACAATACAAATGAAGACTGCGTTGTTAAAGCAAAAAGTGTAAGAGTGTGTTTTGGACATAAGAAAAGTTTTGGTAGCTTTTGAAAAAAATTAAATAAAAGAGTCTTAAGCATTTAAGACTCTTTTATTTAATTTTTGTCTGGACCTTGAAACCAACACCACATTTGATCCTGTAAGGAAAGTGAATAGTATGCACATCCAACCCCAGTTAAGTGCAGGAGAAAAGAAGCATACAAAGAAAAGGAGAAGTAGTCCCTACATGACATTCTGCAACCTCCCATTTCAGCCTTATTTGCAAAAAACTGAAAATGTAGTTTTCACCACAGATTAGCAGATATGGCTTGTGTCTTCTTGCTTTCCACAACAACTTAAGCTCAAATTTCGCTGCACTATCGTTGGATGTACAATGGGTTGAAGTAACAACACAAATTTACAGCAAAATCAACTCAAATACCATTGTACTGAACTAGAGGATTACAGTTCTGTTTTATGATACATTTCTCTTAAAGAACTCCATGTTTAAATATCCAATCCAATCATGTCCTCCTTCCTTGGAGGACGTTGAATCACAATCCAACAAAACAATCCAACAAAAAAAAGTTTATTGCAGCTCTAATGCCGATTTAGTATGATTAATTTTATCAATTTTACATTATGTCAAACAACAATGTCTCAAATTCCCCCTGGTTTATTCTTACCCAAGATGAAAGCCCAGTTTTCCCCCTCCATTTCTTTTCTGATAATTCCTTGACTCTCATTCTTTCTCGTCTGTTCCTGAACTCATCACATCATCTCATGACCAACCTATCTCTTCCTCATACCACATGCAGGTATATACTGAGCCTCAGAACAGGAACCTGATGCTAACACGCACACACGCACACGTGCATGCACACACGCGCACACACACACACACACACACACACACACACGGTATCATGATCCTGTTCTTGATCTGTGTCTCGTACACAAATTCAACACCAATGACTTAACTCATGAAATAAAGACAACTGTCCTTATTTATTGTGTTTGATGCAATTTTTTACTACTCTAATATCTTTGCAAATCGATCTAGAAAGGCCTACTGACCATGAGGAGGAGTCTTACCCAGAAATACCCTCTCATTGATCCTGCTAACATATTCCACCTTACATCCTGTGAACAGCCATTTTCACAGCTTAAATGAAGGAAAAGAGCTCACATACTGTACATACACAGGATGAAGGCACTTTCACAAATACAAAGGCTTATCCCATGAAAGGTAGCAACACATGTCCCAGCAGATATTTTAAGAACATACAGAGACATGCACACACCTCAAGAAACAGAGCTTGATGATATACTATACTGTAGGTGATCAACTGTAAGGGAATGTCACTGGACAAAAAAAATAGATGAACTGTGAGCTGTATATATATATATATATATATATATATATATATATATATATATATATATATATATATATATATATATTAGGGCTGGGCGATAAAACGATAACGATATGTATCGCGATAGACATGTAATCAATATCAATAAAAAATGCGCTCGATAAAAGTTCGATAATTTTTTTTTTTTTTTTTTTTTTTTTTTTTCTCTTCGTCGGAAGAAACCAGAGGTTTCAAAGCAAGTTTGGTTGCATGAACAAAGGCACTCGCTCTCTGGTAGCCTAGCAACGTAGGGAGTGACACGCTAACAGCCAATCATGTAACAGTATTGTGTTTGGTTGCGCCATATCGTTGTCTCGTGTTGGATTCTTCAATAACAGAACCGCCGTGGAGTGATAAGTGGAAAATGCGTGAAGCAGCGAGCGCGGAAGTTCTTGATGAAACGGGAAACGTCAGCTCGCCAATATGGCAGTTTTTTGGATTTTATAAGTCTGACCGTAGTCAGACCAATGTCGTCTGCAAATTATGCAAGACCATCGTCCGCACCGCAAACCTGTTTTACCACTTTAGCCGCGCTCACCCTTTGGAGCACAGCCGTATTCGCCAGCAACGTCCAACAACATCTGCAGCTGGAACCCCGCACAAGCAGCAGAGCACCACGGAGAGGTACACTGCATCAGTGCGTTATGACTGTAAAAGCTAAACGGTACAAATAAATAACGGAGGCAGTGGCATATCATATAGGCAAAGACATGCTTCCGCTGAGCACCCCCCCACCATGTACGGTTTAGGCTGTACCGTGACTGTTAGACGGAGAAAAATAATAGCCTAACTGTTACTGTATCACGTTAGTTTTTTATGTTACAGATGTAAAGTCTACCTCAGTTTGATTTCAATTTCTCCTATGTTTACAAAACACTGCACATATTTTAAAACACTTCATTCACCAGAAGTGTTCATTGTGATTTTAGACTTATGTTTCCATTTGAATTATTTGAGTGTTTTCCATGGTTGTGTTGACATTTCTGCTTTTATAACTGAGAGGATTATAATCGGAGGAAGGTTAAGCTTAAAATAAAAACGTTTAAATTGAATACATTTTTTTCTCCTGGTCCTTATTTTAAATAGGTCATAAAAAATATCAATAATTATCGATATCGACTGATATGAAACACTTATATCGTGATACAGTTTTCAGCCATATCGCCCAGCCCTAATATATATATATATACATACATACATACATACATACATACATACATACATACATATACAGCTTTTGTAACATTCCAAAATCTTCATTTTCACAGTATATGCTTATCAGTTCCAAATATCAGTTATTGGTTTTATTAACTACTAATAATCGGTATCGGCGTTGAAAAACCATTATTGGTCGATCCCTAGTGAAAACAGGCAGAGATCAGCATACAGAGACCAGAAAAACCTGCCGTCTTGCATATCTGTTCTTAAGCTTTACTCTCAAAGTTTTTTTGGGCTATAAAGACAGGTATAACTAAAACTTATGATACAATTTATAAATAATCAGAATAATGTAACCTAATTCTTCAAATCATTCCAATACCAGAACAGATACTTTGAAATTGTATTTACATATGAGATTCAACTGACCAGCGTAATTTAAAAAAAATAATGCCATAAATTACAGCAGGACCTAAATCTGATTGGATGACGTTGATGTGAAAGAATACATGTATGCATATGGCAGGGGTTAATTAACAAGAAGTAAATAACCAAGTGTGCAGTACCCACTGTTAAATGACTTAATGGCTTCCGTGCAGAGGGATGCTAGCACAAGTGCTAACGTAATTAGTGGTCTCTTTTCAAGACACAGTAATGTAATTCTAGGAAAAGCCAAAGGACATAAAGCCAAACAGGACAGGACACTGCCAATGCCAAACCTAAAAAAAACTATATGACAACCGAAGAGCAACAGTACGCTGACCAGAGTCAAGACATTTAATCATTTTGCACTGGAGAGCACTTACAAAAAAAATATTGTTTCTTTTGCTAGTGTGGGACTTCATTTCTAGGGAATTATTTCCAAAATAATGTTTATTTGGTCTCTGAAAAGAGTTTAGAATATAAGGTTCAGGATAATCTTGGATGGGTCGGAAGCTAACTTTAGAAAGGGTCCCAAGAAGTGAAAACAAACTCACAACAGGAGGAACACAACCCAGAGCAGCACAGTGTTATTATAACTGTGAGGTCCACCCTTCAACAGACAGGAAGAGGTTGGCACTAACACTGCCTTTAATAGAAATGACCACCTTGAAACACAGCAATTATACCTTTTCTCCCATTATTAAATTGAGCGCCTGTGCACAAGAGCTCCTTCCAATCCTGAAATCAACAAAGACAGCACGCCTCTAAATCAAAAGCTATCTAGAAAAAAATATTACTACATCTAGGATATGTTGGGCTTTTTGTCCAAATAAGTCCTTTAGTGTTCCTATGTCTGTCTGTGTTTGGTGGTTAATTCTGTCCTTAGAGATAGACTGATGAATAAAGCAGCAGTTGGTTATTTTAGTGAGATCTCTGAAAAACCACAAACAAAATCCAACACTGCAATCACATTTATAGATTTGAGTTTGGAGGTAAAGTGTTCTCAGATCTCAGCTCTCATCAAGTTAAACTTCCTGTAGCATCTTTCCAATGAATCGACTGTTTGCTGTTTTCCTTTTGGAGGAACAAGAATTGCCTTAAAGCGCCCATATTATGCTCAATTTCAGGTTCATAATTGTATTTTAAGGTTGTACCAGCATAGGTTTACATGGTTTAATTTTCAAAAACATCTGTAGCATCTTTGTTTGCAGTCGCACATGCGCAGTAGCTAAGATAAGGATCATATCAGCTAGCTAGCTGTTTAAACAACTTCGGTCAGTTACAAGGCAGGATTAGCAGGAAGACTTCTTCTAAACGAGGGCACACTTCCAACTTTGCGTGGAATACCTGCAGAACAGGGACATGTAAGAAGTTCTTTTGTAGATTATGGTGTACTAGTGTGTGTTGTAGCAGTGTTTTGCCATTGAGAACGAGCTAGCACGCTATGGTTAGCCCCTTCGTTTCAGCTAGTGACGTAGAAAGCCCTGCAGATTTTGAACAGCTCACCGAGAGACGGAAGGCAGGTTACATTCAGAAACCCGTATCTCACTCAAAACAGCATGGATGTCTTTTTTCAAAGTTTGTATGCGTGTGGAAGCACCAGAGACACAAAATAACACCCCAAATCCCAGAATTTTTTATTTTTTTTCCATAATATGGGCACTTTAAATCAGTCTAGTCTTAATTGTATCTGTGCACTGCACCTATTGTGTGATTGTGACCTCCTGTGGGCTTGCATATGTCTGCTTCTGCCAGGGGTATCTAGTGCTTTAGCCTATAAGCTACAATAGCAACAAAGTCAGAGAACTAAACTTGTAACATATGCACAAAAATGCGATTAACACGTCCATTTTGGTAAACATTCTTATGTTTATGGCTTTAAAATACTATTTTTAGTAGAGCATTACATTTAATTCTTAAACTCTCATTTGCTGCGTTATTAAAAGGAACATCTAAGAAAGCTGACCACCTTTCTAAATCTAATTCAGTGCCTGTATAATTTATCTTTATCCCTAAAAGTGGATGAAAAAATGTATAATACTGTGTAGTATGCATGTCAGAGCATGCTCAGGTGAGAGACCTAAAGTGTGAAGACAGTGCGTGGGGTTGTTTTTCGTACCGAGTCAAACTGTTGACTAAGCACGAGGCAAAGCACGTGGATCCACTAACAGGCAGACAGACATGTTAGCAGACAAGGAGACAAGTAATTAGTAGAACAGGACAAAGGCTGGCAAGGACATAAACAAGCAGACAGAAAAAAAAAAACATACAGACAGGCTGTAAGTAGACAAGGAGACAGCATGCACCATGACAGGCAGACTGACACACAGTAGACAAACAGAGAGTTAGACTGGCATATTGCAAACAGGAGGTTTAAAAGGCTTTTTTGTTGGCGTGACTCATCCATCCTCCTGGCCCTGAGTGGCAAAAAGGAGGCAGGTGAGGAGAGAAAAGCTGCTTGAGACTGGCAGATCACTAATAACGACCTCGCACTGCTGCAATGATGCAGAGGCAGATAAATGCTCTAATATCATGAGGAGACACGTGTTGTGCAGCTATGTGATTGCAGCTTCCATCTTATTCCATGCATTGTCTTTGCAGACCTGCATGGAGCTGAAAATGCTAAAGTCTCAACACTGAAGTGTTGTTGTTAAAAGATGCAGAGCAGAGAAGACTGGAGATAGATGTAATTATGTGCTCAGGATGTGCTGACTAAAACCATATGCTTCTTTTTAGCAGCTACTTTGCAGCACAAGGTTTATTGTGAGTGTAAAGCATGTATGAAGATTTCATTTGTGTAGAGAGATGTCAATAGACAAACAAAATTAGCATCATCTACTAGCCAAATGCTGGTAAAATATGCAAGTGGCTTGTCGATTTGCTTCACTCACCAGCCAAAAAAACAATGGTAATCTATTGAGTTGCTGGTAAAATTTGAACATTCACTAGCCATTTGGCTGGTGGATGAAAAAGTTAATTTTAAGCCCTGCAAACACAGTTTCCTAAAATGTTACACAAACAAGGCAGTGCACATACCACAGTCTCCCACAAGTTAGTCACAACATATTTCTACTGGCACAGGAAGGAACAAAGCCATTTATTCAATCTCCCCCACCTACAGTTTCCCTGCTGGACTCAGGATTTAAGTCACCACTTCTCTAAACTTCCTACCTCTAACCTAAAGATGGAGGAAGACTCTGACAGGCCAAGAGGAGAGAAGCAGTCTGTGGATATGTGCCCTCTTTCTCATTACCTGGCAGGACAAACAGAAAGCTAGGAGGGGGGCACGGCATGAGAAAACCTCCAGACATGGTCATCGACAGCCATCCCCTTCTGACCACTGACACACACAGTGAGCCTCACTGTGTGTGTGGCAGAAGAAAGAAAAGATAGGGTGTCAGCTTGCGTTTGTGCCTGTGGATGCTAACTTAGACCTTGACTGTACGGTCCAGGTGAGCTATCAAGTGTAACATTTGCAGTAACAATGTACCCAACACCTACACAAGCACACACACATTAGGAATTGGATGGTACATGTCCATTTTGTTGCACAGACGCTCCCTTTGAAAAAAAAAGAAGAGATGTATCATCGAGTGACGTCACCCACCTCTAAAGGAAAGTGGGTCAGGGCCAGAAACCATATAGCAGCATGCCAGTGCAGAGATGAACAAAAGATGTTTGAGAATGCCGGGAGGGTGGTGATGCACCCATCTGTGCACTTGCTCTATTTCCATTCTATACTGTACCTAAAATCTAATTTATTGATGTTTATTTTGTTATTTATTTGATTGATTAATTATCTAGTCTATGAAATGAAAATAGTAAAAGCGGCCATCACATTTTCATAGAGCCCAATCTGACATCTTCAAAGTACTTTTTTTGCTTGACTAACTTATTTTTTCACCCCACAAAAATGCACAAAAAATACACCAACTCCCAACTTCCTAAATGTAAATATTTGCTGCTATTCTAAGTTTATATGCTAGAAAACTGAATAAGTTGGGTATTTTGAGCAGCTGGTTAGAAAAAAACAGCATCTGAATGTGTCAACTCTGGCGAAGTGTTTTTGCCATATTTCACAGTTATCTGATATAGACCAAGCGATTAATCAATTAATCCTGAAAATAATTGCCTGATTGATCGATAATGACAATAACTGATAGCAAGCCTAGCCGGAACCTGTGAATATATGGCATTTTTGATTGATAAAAGACTTTAACTATTGATCGAATACCGGAATTGCCGCTCATCACCAAATCATCTCAGCACAATAAGACTAATGCCACATAATATAGCATTCGGTGTAAGATTATTTGCAGTAGTTATCTGACATCTCTTCTTCCAACACATCATTGTTCTTCAGCTCTTCCCCTCACCCTCCTTCACTCCTGTCTCTATAAACAGCCAGCACTCATGGTTCCCATCCCCAGGCTCCAAATAGCATCCACCAAGGACTGTGTAACAAATGACCCTGCTGCCAAGCCAACAAAGGAGCTTTTAACATGGATTTCCGGCACAAAGACACACAGAGAATATGTATTTTCCACCAGTCTGTCCATTTATTGACACAAGACTTTCATAGATCAAAGAGGCAGATATGGGAACAAAGTGCCCTCTCCGCCTCCAGCTGGTGGTCAAAACGCTCCTGCTCATGTCACAGTCTGAAAGGTTCCTACACTTGCTTGTCATATACAGACAACAAAATGAATGGTTATTTCTTACTAAATAATGTGATTGATAATGAAGCCATGTTTTCAAAGTGTGACTGTTCGATACATGCTGTGAAAAGTTTAGGCATTTCTCTCAAATCATTAACAAATCACAAATGAGATTATGAGATCTTGATAACCAGCAGGGATCATTGCTCTATGCTCTTTTTAAAACACTCATAGTTCATTGCTTTTCCATTTATAGTGCAGTGTGTTCTACATCTAGACACTGGAAGTAGTTTGAAGCTTCTAAACTTTACACAAACAGAGCAACAACTTGAGGGTGGCCTATTATACAACCCCAAATCAGAAAAAGTTGGGACAGTATGGAAAACACAAATAAAAAAATAAAGTAGTGATTTTTAAATGTACTTTGACTTGTTTTGGAGACAATACCACAGCACATAATTTAATGTGTTCCTCATGATTTTTTTTTTTTTTTTTTTTTTTCAAAAAAACAAAATTCCTATTTTGGTTCTTGCAACACATTTCAAAAAAAGTTGGAACAGTAAAGCATTTTGTAATGTTGCCATTCCTTTTCACAACACTTAAAAGACGTTCAGGGACTGAAGACACTAAGTGATGAAGTGTTTCAGGTGTAATTTTGTCCCATTCTTGCTGCAAACAAGTCTTAAGGTGGGCAACAGTACGGGGTCTTCGTTGTCGCATTTTGCGCTTCAAAATGCGCCACACATTCTCTATTGGAGACAGGTCGGGACTGCAGGCAGGCCAGTCAAGTACCCGTATCCTCTTCCTCCGCAGCCAGGACTTTGTAATGTGTGCAGAATGTGGTTTCGCATTATCTTGTTGAAATATGCATGGACGTCCCTGGAAAAGATGTCTTCTTGAGGGCAGCATATTGTGCTCCAAAATCTCTATGTACTTTTCAGCATTAATGGTGCCATCACAGAAGTGCAAGTTACCTTTGCCAAGGGCACTGACACAACCCCATACCATGACAGACCCTGGCTTTTGGACTTGTTGCTGGTAACAGTCTGGATGATCCTTTTCTTCTTTGGTCCGGAGCACACGGCGTCTATTTCTCCCAAAAATACCTGAAATACTGATTCATCTGACCACAGTACACGTTTCCACTGTGTGATGGTCCATCCCAGATGCTTCCGAGCCCAGAGAAGTCGACGCCGCTTCTGGACACTGTTAACATAAGGCTTCCTTTTGGCACAGTACAGTTTTAACTGCCATTTGTGGCTGTAACTACGTATTGTGGTACTTGACAAAGGTTTGCCAAAGTAGTCCTGAGCCCATGTGGTGATATCGCTTATAGATGAATGACGATTCTTGATGCAGTGCCGCCTGAGGGATCGGAGATCACAGTTGTTCAGCTTAGGCTTGCGTCCTTGTCCTTTACACACTGAAATTCCTCCACATTCCTTGAATCTTTTAATTATGTTATGCACTGTTGAAGGTGAAATAAGCAAATGTCTTCCCATCTTTCTTTGAGGAACATTGGGCCAGATGTACGTACATTTGCGAACGTAGCGTTATCAGCGCCATGGCTCACCCGCAGATAGCAAACGCAATGATACCATAGTTTACGCCATATTTACCAAACCTGCAGGTCATCCGTAATTAGCGCCTTTCTCCGCCCACTATACCGTAAACTGTAAGTACTTGTGCTATGATACGGCTGAGTGCAGACTGCGATATTCCCACTGCTGATGCTATGACTGTTTGAAATTATCCTGATGCCAATATTTGTAATGTAGCGAGGAGTTTAACAACTGCTGGAATGTGAACTCTGAGTCGGAGATTCAATGTCATCTTTGATTTCTTCCAGTAACTGTAATCTTGCATGGCTGCTTAATCTGTGATCCTTGTGGCAAAACTCCTTTCAGCTCATCTCCTTGGCCTATGTCTTCGTCTTGCTCGGATTACTGCTGTCATTTCACCAGGAGGCATATGTGAGGAAACCCGCTTCCAGGTTTACACCTGCTTTTAAGAGGCGGAGAATTTTCACCGCAAAATAGAGGCGCGCTATCACTGGCGGTTTTTGTACATACCGCGGAATACGTAATTAAGCGCTCTTTACGCTTCCCCTCCCATCTCTTTACGGTAAACTCCCACTTTCCCCGCGACCCTCCCATGAATAAATATGTATGACACGAAAAACGCAATTTGCCCTTTTCAGCTCCCACGACATGCAGTTTGCGCTTTTACATCATTGCGGCCTGTTTGTACATACCTCGCCATGATTTTACGCGCACGTTGCGACACAAATACGCCTGAAGTGGGCGCAAAAGCGTTAGTACATCTGGCCCATTGTTTTTAAACATTTCAATAATTTTCTCACGTATTTGTTGGCAAACTGCCGATCCTCGGCCCATCTTTGCTCCTAAAGGACTAGACCTTTCTTGGATGCTGCTTTTGTACCAAATCATAATTACAATCACCTGTTGACATCACCTGTTTCAAATCACATCATTATTTAACCAATTTACCTGATTACTAGCCCTAAATTGCTCCTGTCCCAACCTTTTTTGTAATGTGTTGCAGGTCTGAATGACAGGAAAGGATGTATATTTACAAATGAAATTAGGTTAAGCAGACAAAACATGAAATATTTTGTGTTCACATTGTCTGCAATGAAATACAAGTCAAAGTACATTTAGAAATCACTACTTTCTTTTTTTATTTGTGTTTATTTTTGGGGTTGTAGTTGGCATGCAAAACCTTTTCATACAAGCTCCTTCAAATGTCTAAAGAAAAAAACAACTATGTATGGGTGTTGTCAGACTAGAATTGTCAAAACCTCTGCTAGGTGTCCCAATCTCCCCTGGAGATGAGTCCCCAGCTATTTCAGTCATGTCCTCCTATCAAAACAGATCACCATAGCTTCCGCCACTGAGGGAAAAAAAACAAAAGTAGAAATCCTCCCTTCTTTCATCTATATTAATCTGACAGTACCCAGAATGTCATCTGCAGCCACCCAACTAAAGCACATTACCATAGGAAGATGAAATAGCAAGGAGAGAAAAATAACCTTCTTTTCTCTTTTTTATGCATGCTGCATTTCATAGCCAAAGTTAACCAGCACATTGGTTACCTGGCACATTGGCTCTGCTCGAGTGACATTCAACAATTGGTTCAGCTAGAGCAGCAGTCATTTCAGAGACGCTGGGGGGAGGTAAAGCCATCAGTCTCATTTGGGTGTATTTTCCCAGACTGTACGCTCTCTGAGCACTTTGGCCTCCATCACAAACATGCTGTGTGCTCACTAAATAAGCCTGCTGTCCCTCATTCCTCATAAAGGATCTATTCTCATACAAGTTTTCATTAAAACATTACCCTGCATAAAACTGTTATGAAATGGCAAAACAATGTTACAGATATCATTTTGTGTAGTTAGAGATACATTTACTAAATACAAGCCCCTTTACTGCACAAGCTAACATACTGAAATGAGTAGAACAACACTTTGATGGTTGCTAGTAAGGTGTGAGACTGAAGTGCTACAGTAGGTGGCTACATGACAACAAACTGAAGATCAGCCTCCAAAAGATAACGGGACAAATGTTTTCTTGCCTCATTCCAGGCCTCTTTGGGACAGTGTGACATCAGCTAGTGTGATATTGTCTGGTTTTCAAGGCTGTTTAGGCGAGTGTTTTAGCTGTTGTCTAGACAACAAATAACTAATGTAAGACATCCACGGTGGATTCGTCAGCCCACAGGTATTCAAGTTCACCTTCTCCTCATTCCATTGTCACATTTCTGTCTTTATTTAGTTAGTGAATAAAGAAGGTGGACTGCAGCTCTAACTACACTTAAAAAAAATTCTCCTGATGTCTGTTGACTTTCAAGCCAATTCAATTTAAATCTTCCAACTTTGTGCTGTAGGTCCCTGCTTGTCTTCAGGACTGAAACAGCAAGGACCTATTTATCGCTCCTCTTATTTATGTGAGGCTCAAGTTGGACACGGTGGTGAGTTCTCAGTGCTCCAGTCTGGCGCAGTTACTATCACATATTGATCAGGAGTCTCCTGGATGTAGTTTTCTAAAGGTAGTGCACCATACAATTCACACCTCAAGCGACTAGACAGGAAAGTACAGTATAAGAGATGCACACTGTTGTAAAATGATTAAACTACAGTCCAGCTCAGACTGCAGATTCCTAACAGTAAACTGATCAAAATTAAAGAGATAATATACAGTATTTTATATAATAAATGTGCAAAATATTTTAAAAAATATATATTCTATACACAAGTATAAAATGAAAATATGAAAAAGGTAAAAAGAAAAGACAAACTATTTGTGAAAATCTCTGTCCTAATGAAAAAAAAAACCCTGATAGCCTGTCCACTGATCAGCATGATCCCCCGTGTGTTTCTATTGACATGTGATCTGTGTTTGCTGACAAGTGATCAATGTTTCGATCCCATAAGCATGTTTGGCAGGATTTGTCTGTCACAGCACTGCAGCACAGCAGAACCGGCATAATAACAGTGGAAATGAGACGCTAATCATTTCAAGCCACGTCAACATATTTTGTAGTTTTATGGTGCTTTCGGCCACATTTAACACAACTTTTGATGTATTAACAACCTTAAAAAAATACCACCAAAATACTTGCTCATATAAAATGGTTTACATCTGCCCAGGGATTCACATCAGCCAGATGTAAACTACCAATGTATTATATCAAAGGATGGTGGAAAGCTGAAATAACTGATAAACAACATTTAAAAAAAAGTTTCTTTTAATTGACAGACCAAGCCAAGCTAAAACATCAGATTAACGCTCAAAAAAGGTGATTCCACTGGGATGTCCATTCCAATATATGTATACATAGGCAATAATTTGCTAGCATCTTATCCATAAGACTTTAATAAGGTAATATCAACATAAAAGTGCCATCGCTTTCAGGCTCAAACTGCATTGCTTGCCAAATCATCTGGATATTATGAAGATACTTATGCAAGTATTAAACACTTGATTCACAGAATGTATTCTAATATTGTGGAAAAGTAAATATGCTACATAACATGACTCAATTGTCCAGAGATTTTCCTCCATTTCAAAATCAAATGCAATGACTTAAAGTAAATGAGCCTAAAGGCAAAAGACAGTGTGGGTGTACAATGAAGTGTGATTCACAGATGAGAGGATGGATAATATTTTTTTTCAAAACCAGAAGATCTGTGTTTGCACTGATTACGAACTCTCCATTGTACTGAGGAGATGGAGGAGGATGAGAAAGAGGAAAGATGGAGGGTCTGTGGTATTAAAACATTTGACACACACACACACACACACACACACACACACACACACACACAACACCGACATACGCAGCAAGCCCAGCTCACATTTTATATGAGTCAACGATGAATCAATTTTACAGAGCAGACTGGTGAATAATCATTAGGAATAAACAACAGAGACATGAACAGAGCCACTAGTGGCTGTTCACACACTTTCACAATGTAAGTTGTTTCTTACATCTTACAGTCAGAATTGGAAGCTTGTCCTGAGGGTAGGTGGTATAAGTAAAAAAGGATATGCCATAATGTAGCTATACTGTATCTCCTAGAGAGTAACATTCTCCTCTGAAAATTATCATCTGGCAAATAGTTTGTGCATGTTGTCATGATGAAGAAGACCACTAGTGAACATGAATGTGCAATTTGTGTGTTTTAATCCGTTTGCTTTTGTTAATGTGGCCACAGAGACACTTCACAGGCACTTAACCCTATCAGTAAAAATAATGTATACTTTCTGTATTTTTTTAACTCTAAAATTAGATAAAAGTTCATAAAGGATACATGAGGTTTATAGACTATAAAATCCAAAAATGAGTTTAAAAATAGCAGGAACAAGTTGGTGAAAAATGCTACAAAAACGTGTTAATTTTGACATGGGAAGACAACACAAGGGTTAACAGAATGGGGAGTGCAAGGAACATCAAGCAATAAAAAAGATGCAGTGCCGTTAACTGAGCCTAATCAGTATGACACTTCTATACTATAATCTTAGTTCACTAACCAACATCAAGTATGTTGACTGTAGAGCAAAGCTGTAACTTTAAAACTGTTGCATCAATTGCGTCACTATTGTGTTAAAAATGATTTTTGATTACTCAAATTACACCCAAAAACGGGAAGATGATCTGGATCAACCAGTATCCTCCATCTCATGTGTGAATGGATCAACCTGATTAAATCCTCTCCACACACCCATAAGCCTTGTTACTCTGCTCAGAATTTTATTTAATTTTTTATTTTTTTGTAAAAGAACCATGATGATTTTAGACAGTTTGATAAATACTTGGTAAGAAATCCAATGCTCTATACTAAAACTGAAAATGAGAGAGCCAAGACTTAAAACTACAAATTATATTGCAAAGGATAATCTATACCAACATGTGGTCTATACTGTACAACTTGGAAAATTAGTCTGTCTTAGTCTTAGTCCCTTTCTAACGCTAACGCTAACGAAGCTACAGTTCCGGGCGCAACCGTATGGATAGACAGAAGTAAACCAGTTTTAGGGGCAGTTTGGGGTAAATTAATCTGGTAGGCTTTGGCCAAAAGTAACTGTCCAAGCCACAATTAGGATATTGGAACAACAGTTTGAGTGTCATTTGCTCACCCTGATTGCTTGATAGTAAAACTGAGACTTAATGGGGAGACTTGTCATAATAAAATCAAGTCCATATTTTACAGGAGTGAAACGGTACATTATGCTACAGAAACTCTGCTTCCACTCTCAATTAGACCCATTGGACATCTCTTTTATGATCCCCAGCACAGTTTTATATCAAGGTTTCATAAATTAGGTGTGTGTCTAAGAGTGTAAGTGTGTTGGTAGACAATCCTGGGAATTTGTCTTTTCTGTTGGCCAATGCACCAAGCAACCAATCAGGTAAATGGCTTTGATTCCATCAGATAAACTCTTGTAAAAACTAAGGCTGGGCATTGACTGGTAACAGAGAGATTAACTGATTATTCATGAATACGATAAATTCCATAAATAATGCTATTAAATCATGCCACAACATTTTCTCTACTTAGATCTATTTACTCTCCCTAGCCTGTCCTTTTAGGTTCCTCCTTTCTCTGTTCCTTTTTCTTCTACTCCATGCTTTTGCCTGCCTTCATGTGTGCACATAAAAGTGATGGTAGAGCAGAATGTAATTAATAAACTGCCTCCCACAAGTCCTGTTTGGAAAATGAGCCTATTCATCAGAGTGTCAGTTCCTCATTGGTCAGCATTGCCCAACACAAAGAGCAGATAGACTGAGCACTTCAGAGTCTCTAGAGACACAGTCCTTTAAGGCCCCACTCATCAAATTTTCACTTTTAGTATGGACAGTTTGATTTGCTGTACTTATTGATTAATTGATGAGCCAATTAGTTGGCTCATCAATTAATGGATGGCGTTATTTGTCTGATTAAAAAAACCAAATATTTTCTGGTTGAAGCTTCTCAAATTCAAGAGGAAATTTGTTTTTGAGCTGTTTGAGTAAGAGAGCACCTTGAGCACTGGTAGCTCATTTGTGACGGTATTTGGCATTTCTGTAGACATTTCAGGACTAACTAAATGATTAATGATTACTATTATTTCTTAATTGCAGTCCTATTTGATTCCGTGTTTTAAAACATGAAGATGCAAACACAACTGCAACTGTATGGTCTTATTAAGATAAAGGGAAACTCAACTAAATTTACACATAAAGATATGCTTACTAGTCATGGGGAGAACTACTCTCCTGTGAACATAGGTGTATGTCTTCTGTGGCTCTGTAGGAGCTTTGTCAAGTCTGAGAAAGTAATCCTGACAATGCCATCAAGGGTTTTCTCGGCTTGGCCTTGGACACTACAGATTCATGACAGAAAGCTTGCTTACAAAAAGGTCGGGAGTATCTAATAAAAGATGCCTTCAAATTGCATTATTAGAAATGTAGGATTCAACGGGTTTTTTTTGTAGCTTAATTCACAGTCTGGAACCGGTACGTCTATCTCTTGTGAGTACTCCAACTTTATGTAAGTGCAGGGAGAACAGAAGAATTAAAACAAAATTAGATGAATGAGGTTAAAATCGAGAGAGACATTAAAGTGGGATGTGGACAGGTTCATGCATTACTTTTCTAGGCACTGCATTCCCCGCTGCCAATCAGATGTCTTCCAGTTACCATGCCAGCTTTATGATTTGGCTACAAATATTGTGTGTTTGCCAGTGAGGAAGACATGTGAGTAGCTTATGTGTGAGAGAGAGGGAACAAGACACAGACAGAGAGGCATACAGTAGATTGCAAGTCAGATTATGAGGCTGTGTGCGTGCGTGCGTGTGTGTGAATGTGTGCTTGCATGTGTACGTGTGTGTGGTCTTGTCCAGATGAGGCTTGACAGAAAGTTGTATCAGTAGCTCGGATGCAGCCTGGTCACGTCCTCCTTCCATGTGCCCCAAGGGAGCACAGGAAATGACTTTGTTTGTAGAAAAAAAACAATTATGAAAATGAGGACAGAAAAAGGAGGAGGGGATGAGAGAAGGAAGAATACAACTTTGCACACGCTGAAGAGACACAGAGGTGAAGAGCTTTATGTTAAAATGGATGACATTAGGAACAAATGTTCTATCTTCTCCTCCATCTCTTCTTCTTCCCATTGAGACAGGATCCTAAAAAGCTGGCCCAAATTCCTGTGGATTACATCTGCGTTATTCCCTCCCAAAAATCTAATCTCAGTTCCTTCTGGTTAAGGCACACCGCTGACTCCACCCCCTCCCCTGTTCACACCCAGATTATAGGTTTGGTCAGCTTTTGGTTGCCAGAGGAATGTCCTGACTCTCCATGGTTCATTAAGACAAGGGCTTATTAAAAGCCTCTGAATGCATCTTTTCACAGTCACAGCACTCAAAGAAAGAACCACTGACATCAAAAAATGGAGCACCGTTTGTCTCAAGGAGGGGGGAGTGAAAGTGATAATGAAGGTGAGAGGCAAACAGAGAGAGGGGATGTGGAGAAACCACAATGAACCATAAGATCTGGAACCACTTTGAGGGAACAGACCATCAATTCCAGTGTCTAATGGCCAGCCAACTGGTGGTGAGAAATCATATATAACCTGCAGACTGACCGAGACTACCCTCATGCTGTAGGTAGATACAGTCAGCTCCTGAAGATATACTGTTAACAGGACATGCCCCCAGCTAGGAACATTGGTTATACTGCTGTCTTCGTCAGGTTGTGTATACACACACGCACGCACGCACGCACACACACACACACACACACACACACACACACACACACACACACACACACACACACACACACACACACACACACACACACACACACACACACACACACACACACACACACACACACACACACACACCTAAACTCTGACTTATGTAGGGCTGCAACTAATTATATTTTCATTGTCAATTAATCTGTCAATAGTTTTCTTGATTAGTTGATTGGTCTATAAAATGTCAGAAAATTGTGAAAAATGTCAATCAGTGTTTCTCAATGTCCAAGTTGACATCCTCAAATGTCTTGTTTTATCCACAACTCAAAGATATTGAGGTAACCGTCATCAAGGAGTGAAGAAACCAGAGAATATTCACATTTAAAAAGCTGAAATCAGAGAATTCTGACAGTTTTTTCTTAAAAGATAACTCAAACTGATTGATTATCAAAATAGTTGGCGAAATGGCAGTTCATTTAATAGTTGACAACTAATGGATTGATCTTTGCAGCTCTAGACTGATGAACAGTTTTATTTTTCTGTTCTTCAGACATTTTTGAAAAAAAAAATGTTTTCTTCTTTTAGTAAGCCTTGCTTACTAACATAACGATTGCTTATGACCTGATATGTACATTTCTTTATGTCTTACATGGGACAGCATATTTAGTGTTCTTGTTTAACACGTCTGTATGTGCTGCTAACATTGTGTAAACATGTTGTGTAAGATGTGTAAAAGGTACTGAGACATTGTTCTTAGTGACTGCTTGTTATGTAACATGCTGGTACTTCTATAACAATAAAAGAGGCCATTGCAGGAGAATCCTGCTACCACTGCTACACTAACGTAAGGCATAATAGAGGACAGTATGACTCTACTTTATATCAAGCAGCAGTCCTGAAGCTGTTGCATGCATGCAAAAACACACAAATGATAATGCACAAAGAAACCGATGCATACAAGCTTGCACTGTGCAGAACTCAATTGCAGTGCTCCAATGAGACAGGGTTAAAACTGCTGGATTACAGCCTGCATCCCTCTCACTCTCTGGCTCACTGCGATTAAAAAGTATATGAAACACACTTTCTTATTGCTGATGTTTTGGAAGAACATAACCTTGTGATTCTGGGTAAATAAAGGGCCCTCAGCATGGGTGGAGAAAAGTTTGTCAAACACCATGTATTTGTGTTAAATGCAAATCAACTTTAAACAACCCTCAAAGATGACACATTCTGCTGATGTTTAAAGGCCTTGTTAGCCAGCCCAATCTCAATTCATGAGAAATAAGACAGGAAGGAATTCTTATTCCTGCATCGCCCCCACAAGCTATTGATAGTGGTTAACATTGTGGTAAAGTGAGGGGAGTAACTTCCTTCTCCTTCAATCTCCCTTTTATTTTGGACAAATTGTACTCTAGTCACAGGGGTCTGCCTAGCCCATTGGTTTTGGAAATTATGCTAAATGACCAGATATGAATCTCACTCAATCCCTGAACAATAAGGTCAGTGAGGTAATGAATCTGAAAAAAAACACAGTTGGCAGGAGTGATGAGCCTGGGGTGTAATGAGAAACACTGCAAATCATCTTCAACACAGTTCACATCTTTCTTCTGTACTGTCTGGCAAAGCACATACGTGTCAAATAATTTTGGTTTATACGGTAGGCTACATGTTGGCTACAGATTATTTTGGCAATTTTTCAACCTGAGTAAACAGTGCTGTGTAAACAGATGTATTTGGAAGGACTTTGATATCAGTCTTTTTTTGTTTCTAGTCTATTGCCGTTTCTGTCCTTCCAGCTTTTATCAGTCTGTCCCTTCTCCAATGCTGACTTTAAAACAATGCATAATTAAGTGAGCTGTCTGACAAAAAGAAATAAAGCCTCTCTCACTCTCAGATGCAAAAATATGAGAATGCATAACTTAATTCATGCCACACTCTGCCTTTTGAGCATCATGGCTATGAGGTGGTTTACCCTCAAATGGGGTGACACTGAAAAGCACTGACATTACTGAGTCACGTGAAGGCTGCACTTACAACTGAAATTCAACATTTTTCCAATCACTCCTTCAATCACTACTCCCAGGCAGACAGAATTAATTATTCAACAAATAATCACATAGTAGATTATAATCTGTTTGAGTCAACCCATTTGCTTTTGTTTATGACGGTGCTTGATTATTATACAACCACACACAAACTAAAAGTAGGCCCAATTTGAATCATGACAGGTTACAGAACAGTCTCTCTGAGGATGCAAGCTGTGAAAACAATTACTGCTACAGCAAACTGTAATACTGTATGTCAAAGACCCAAAACACAGGAGCTGTGGTACTGCAAACATTACAAAGTGCACTCCCCATTAGGGATGGGCATAATTACTCGACGATCGACGATTGATCATTAAGAATTTCGTCGATCACGTTAATTTGTCATCGATTAAACTAATGCAGGTTGCATTGTGTAGTGTGATTGCAGCAATGAAATGATTTCCAGTGTGTCAGCAGTAATTAAACATTTTACCACCCGGCGGCGCCACAGGCTGCTCAGTTAGCTGCGAGTTACATTTTGATTCAAAGTAAACATGAAGAGGTCACGGCGAAGTGTGGCGTGGGACCATTTTGTTTTAGCAAACTACTTAGTTCACTGCAAACACTGCGACGCCGTGTTGTACAACACGGCCACGACTCAAATGATGTACCACTTAAACAAAGTGCATCCGACCCTGGTTAACGTCGGTGGCGGTGCGTCCTGCTCTCAGTATCAACCTAGCATCAACTCGTTGTTAGCACGGAGGAGCTGCGATGCACAACGAGCAGAGGGAAATTACCGGAGGGATCTGCACGTTCATTGAGATGGATATTGGAACCAGCATTTCACATTCCGTCACGACGTACCATCACCGGACTGGTAGAAACTCACTACGAAACGAAGAACGGAACGAGGTTCCCCGGGCCGGGCTGGCCAAGTTAGCGCGGAGGTAGCTACCTGCAACCCGTGCCGGCGGCTGTGTTCGGCGGCTGAACTGACGATCACCAGGTAGCGGTCGCGCCTGACCCATGGATGTATTAAGGGAACCTGAGATCCCAGATCATGTCAACCTGCTTATTTTTCTCAACAAAAACCAATAGACTGGTGCAGAAGTTCTATGTGAGTAACTGGTTATTTTGTATTAGGCTTTGTCCGTGCCTTGGATAGTTTTGAGTTACATTTTGACAAAACCTGTCAGATCTAAGTAGTATTATGTTTTTGGTTAAGTTATGGTTAAGTTATTATTGAACATTATTATTTTTATTTATTATTTTGGAACAAATGAGGGTCTCTGTTTAACAACGCCGGCTCGCAGCAACGGTTCTGCTGCTAAATTAAACACCGCAGCGCATATATCTTTAAGTTTCGCCAAACCTCCAATTTAACTGTCACACGTTGTTCTTCTTGTAATGAAGATCTCATCAAGGTAAAAACATGCTGTATTTTTGTATTTTCATTGCGTTTTTAATTTATAAAAAGTTAAATAAATAATGAATTTTAATATAAAAATATTAATGATTAATCGATAATTGATCATTAATTCTCCCGACGATCGACGAAGAAAATTGAATCGAATGCCCATCCCTACTCCCCATTCCCTATAAAAGCAAGCTTTCAAGAGAAAATTCCAGAAAAGGAGTCTCCCTCTCAGTCTGGTGAATTTTAACAATTTGATGAATAATACTGGCCTTAAATTACTCATAGACTAGAATATTAAAAATCCTTTGCGGCCATCTTTCATTATAGACACAGTGTTCAGCTGATGCTTCTTTCAGATATTCCTCAGCAGTGTCTTACACATGACAGGTGCTTTGTGCCGTGTGGTTTAGTTTCACTGATGGGCAGGTTTCTCCCTGTACCTCTAACTCCCATGTCTCCTTGCCTCCCCTTTCTCTCCCTGTCTGCCTCTCTCCCTGCTGATATGGTGAAAATCAATGGCTCCTCTATTCCGTGGAGGGTCTAATGTCTGCTAATGAAATCCTATCTGCTATGAGTCATCCGTCTGATAGATCACATGATCACACACGATCTCACACACACACACACACACACACACACACACACACACACACACACACACACACACACACACACACACACACACACACACACACACACACACACACACACTTTTATGGGCACTTCAAATGCTTATATATCAGTTATATATCCCTTACTTTATTCATATCATATATTATAGCCAGCTGTTCCTGTTGCTAGAGCCTGGCCGATACTGGATTTCTGAGGATGAGATTTATATATATATATATATATTAATACTTTTATTGCAATTCCTTCACTTAATTTACAAACCATTGCCATACAATGCAGTATAATTGTGTGTGTATGTAACACATACACACACACATATCTATGCAGTCCACCCAGTGCTGATAATAATAATAATAATAATAATAATAATAATAATAACAAAAGCACCCTCATAGCTAAAGAAAAATTAACAAATAAAAAAGTAAAGAAATATATCTATGTATACGCATAACATACATCTGCACCCCTATATACTTCTAAACATACATCTATACATATACACATATATACATACATATACTCCCAAACGTTTACCTAAAAACATGTTGATTTGTGTATAAAAACTTAACACACACCATAACTTAACTTAAGACACAATAACTTAGTTAATTCATTCATTTATCAGTCTACCAAAAACACTAAGGAAAAGAAGGGATGTGCATGAATAAATAAATAATTATTTTTACATAACAATAATTGGTATACATCTACAATTTAAATCCATTGTTATTCATAATTCACTGATATATATTTTTAAGTGATTTTGATAAGGATCCCTTACATTCCTTTTTATTTTATTCACGAAATTGTCACCAAGATATGTACTTAGCTTGAAGTGAATGTGAACTTGACCATTGCCTCCTAATATTGTTGAAAAATAAACTTGTCTCTGCTCTCTAATGGACAGAACTATGTGGTGGTGTTACTGTTCCTACCTCAAACTATCTTTGGAATTTATGTACTGCAATTTATTGTTACTTATCAGCCAACATACAGCATATCGATATATCTGTGTAACATTCGCCGATATACAGGCTAAGCCAATTTATTGGCCGGAATCTAATAGACAGAATATCCTTAAATTCACTTTTTCAATTTACAGCTTTTGCAATTTCTTCCAAAAAAAAAAAAATCAAAAGCAATATAGTGTGTGTGCGTGTGTGTAAAAATGTGAATAAAAAAGATTGATTCAGATCTGCAATATTACATGTGATAGCTCATGGTATGTGTAAGATCTCTGACTCGTGTGAGCCACAACGACACCTCAGTCCCAGGTGTTTCTGAGAGAGAGCACACTCAGGGGCAACATACTCAGATTTGTCATAAAGACCAATAACCTTAACATGACCCTAACTCAAAGTCACACAAATTGGTGTATGTAAACACACTGAATTCCAAAGTAATAAAATACTCTTGCATGCAACGATGCAGAGGGATATTTCTTCAACTCTTTCTCTCGAGTCTGCCTCCTTAACCAGGCCTACAGCCTAATGTACACGGAAAGTACAGGCAGGTAAAGCCTCACTCTCACACTAACAGAAACTGTCCATGCAAACAGTACAAGCTTGAAAACATGTCATACATAGCTGGCGAGACACTTCACATGCTGCGTTTCTCTCTTTGATCACATCGCAAACGCTTAGTTCATCCGTCTTTTATGAATCACATTTCTCTTTCTCTTCCCTCTCTCTCTCTGCAACCTTTCAATCCCTCCCCATCTCTCAACCCAACTAGTATCAATATAAACGCTGCAAATCTCTTCCTGTTGCTGTGTCTTTGCGTCACTGTGCTAGTGCATCCTCCGCTGATTGAAACTGACATCTGTTTGCACTGGTCTGGCTCGTAGCCATAAAGTATAAATACACAGGGAATACTAGACCCAGACACATCCACAGATATGGCAAAGAGGGGATTTGTCACACACACAAGGATTAATACAATACCACTTTTTCTGATAAACCTAGTGCTGAAAATATTTATAAAATGGGAGGAAAGAAGTGACATGAAAACTGAAGCCTAAAAAAACATTTTTTCTAAACTGATGTCAGCAGTATATCTTGCATTTCATAGCCTAATTTGTTCTTTGCTGCTATATTTTCTTACTCCCACAGAGTGTGAGGTCAGATTAAAAAAAAACACATACTTCAGCTAAAATAGAAATGCAGGTTCATGTCAGCTTCCAAAATCAAACAGCAGAAACTTCTTTATAGAGTCAAAAATCAGGATGAAACTAATTATGTTTTCCTGTATTCCTTTACATGTAACCCATGCAGAATAACTGCTGTTTCCCCAGGGCTTGGTGAAAAGTATTTTGGGAAAATAAGGAAATCACCAATTAAGTAGATGACGCAGGTTGAAGGTAAGTGGGTACTCCAAAGAAAACAAAACAAGGCCTCTCATCAGTGCATAAATACAACGGATGATCATGTGTTCTGATGTTTATCTCATAAACGAAGAAGAAAAAGACAACACAAATTGAATCCATTTAACTGCAAGATTTCATGTTAATTTATTAATTAAGTAGAGTGGAAGGAGACTGAGCCAAACACTAACAGTCAGCTTGGGAGCTGAATACATTATGCAGAGAAGAACATTAATATTATATGTCCAAATAAATCCAACTTTCCCTGAGGGGTTTCCCTGCCACCATGTCTATCCATCCCTCCTTCTACAGTATAATATAAAAGACTTTGCTAGAGGAAAAGGTGTAGGAAAGGAAGGACAACAAGACACAATATACTCAGGGGGTGAATAGAGTGAAGGACCTTTCAAGAAGGAAAAAGGTACCCAGGTGAAGGGATGGGATGAGGGAGAAGATGGTGGGAAAGAGCAGAGGTAGAGAGAAGACAGAGATGCCACCAGAGCTCTGTGTGATGGCAAATGGTTAAATATAGCAACTTGCATGGGCTCACTGATGTGAACAAGATTATACCATTTGGCATGAGGAGAGCAAGGCATTAGCACACCATTCTAGTTGATTTTGTTTCTCTGTACATACGGGTGTGGTGACAAAATGAAAATGTACCTGAAGCTGCCATTTTGATCCAATATGCAAATCCAGAAGGGTAACATAAAATCAGATTAAATCTATCCCCCTTCCCACCACATGAGCTGATCAGACTCAAAAAAGCCACAAACGAGGAAGTGACTCAACAAAATACAGGCCTTTCACGATGATTGTACTGTCCTCTGCCCTCTCCCTCCGGGGCTCTGATACACATTGCTGCTCTCTGTGTATCTCTTCCACTCTCATGCTATCCTACTTGGACATTTCACTCCATCTCCTTTTCTGTCTCCACCACTCCTTGTTTTGTTTACCTGCTTCTTTCTGGCAATGGCTTTCTAGCAGACTCTTCACTCTCCCTTTCTGTCTTCCAGCTTGTGTCAGCTTATTTCTGTGTGTGTGTGTGTGTGTGTGTGTGTGTGTGTGTGTGTGTGTGTGTGTGTGTGTGTGTGTGTGTGTGTGTGTGTGTGTGTGTGTGTGTGTGTATATATATATATATATATATATATATATATATAATTGTGTGTCTCTCCTCTAATTGGGTACTGTGAATTGCTTTCCTGGCTGCACTACTATGGACTCTGTAAAATACACCATTATGCAGTCCCTCCAGAAAAACGCGATTATGCGATCGCAGAATTCAATGCATAATCAGCCAAAGTCCGCATATTAATGCGGGGGCCGCATTTTTTCAAATACGCCGCACTTTCGCCGCATAAATTGCCGATTTCCGCGCAAAATATGTGGGGCTTGCATGATTTCATAATCCCCGCATTTTCGTTGCAAAAAAGTCACATATATCTCAGCAGAAAGTTGAAAAATGTTGCGTTTACTTCACACAAGAGCAGCCATTTTCCCCTGTTGCCATGGGAACGTTATGAAGTGACGTAATTTCACCTACTGAGAACACGGTGTTGGGGGAATCACTTCTTTTCTCTTTTTCATCAAACCGCAGTTTTTGCAAGTTCCCGCAAGTTCCCGCAATTTTTGCAAGTTCCCGCATTTTCATCGCATAAAATTGCATAAATATCCCGCATATTCCATCGCATTTTTTAAGAAAACGTGCCGCAACAATCACAAAAAAACTCCGCGTTTTTCTGGCGGGACTGATTATGAAAGCAGAATTTACAATTAGCCTTTCGCCGAGCCCCGCCCCCCTTAGTTACTGTTGCTACGTCCAACAAACAAATGGTCAAACACGACCAGCGCGACAGATTGCCATGACGGGAAGAGGTATACCCGTCCGTGTCAGCCGGCGGCTGTGTTCGGCGGCTGAACTGATGATCACCAGGTAGCGGTCGCGCCTGACCCATGGATGTATTAAGGGAACCTGAGATCCCAGATCATGTCAACCTGCTTATTTTTCTCAACAAAAACCAATAGACTGGTGCAGAAGTTCTATGTGAGTAACTGGTTATTTTGTATTAGGCTTTGTCCGTGCCTTGGATAGTTTTGAGTTACATTTTGACAAAACCTGTCAGATCTAAGTAGTATTATGTTTTTGGTTAAGTTATGGTTAAGTTATTATTGAACATGATTATTTTTATTTATTATTTTGGAACAAACGAGGGTCTCTGTTTAACAACGCCGGCTCGCAGCAACGGTTCCGCTGCTAAATTAAACACCGCAGCGCATAGCCTATATCTTTAAGTTTAGCCAAACCTCCAGTTTAACTGCCACACGTTCTTCTTGTAATTAAGATCTCATCGAGGTAAAAACATGCTGTATTTTCATTGCGTTTTTAATTTATAAAAAGTTAAATAAGTAATGAATTTTAATATAAAAATATTAATGATTAATCGATAATTGATCATTAATTCTCCCGACGATCGACAAAGAAAATTTAATCGAATGCCCATCCCTAGGAGGGATATATTCAAAATAAAAAAATACGCAATGAAGGAGACACGACTACTATCGAGGCTTACTGGTCACTTGATGCATTTATATTATGTGCCAGTGATTCTTATTTTGTTCTATTGTATGGTTCACAGTGTTGAGCAAGTTACTTTAACATTGTAATATATTCTATATGCTATGTTCGACTTTGTTGTAAACTGAAGAAAAATAAACTTGGGGAGCTCAAAGACCCAACACAACAGCAGCTAATGTAGCTAGTGTTAGCTAACATGTTAACTAATGTTGGCTAAAGCTAAAGGGCTCGTTAAACTTAGCTTAGAGAGTAGGTTAACATTCTGGCAATGATATTTAACATTCTGGCAATGATATCCATGGTAATCATAACTTTGGTCCAATTTGTGTTCTTGCATCTAGTTAGTAGATATAGACAACACGGTAACTAGTTAGCGGTTAGCCTTACCTTTGAGCAGACGTATTTAGCTATGCTTCGTAATGTCCGACACATTTAACTAGGAGTGGGGTCGTCCGCACTGTTTTATCCATTGCAGGCACCGCTCACGTTTTTTTTTTGGCTTTGGGAATGGAAAGAACACAACTCCTCCAGACAATCTCTCGGGGTATCTAGTGTCCGATTTACAAACGCCGTGGGCGCACCGCTTTAACATCTTGCTTAGAGTCAATGTTTATCGGACCTGCTCACATAGTAACGGTTGCTATGATGTGTGATTGGACAATGGCCGTTTTGGGGGAGGGGCCGGCGAAAGGTCAATTGTGAGTGTGTCTCATTCAAGAGATACACCTTGTAATCCTCGAATTTAGGCTCTCAGAGCATCTAGGCTGTGACTTGAACACATCATTGTGGTGTGTATGCAAAAGGACACCCAGATGATGAGTCAGTCAAACATACAGCACAGTATATTCACAAACATTTGTACAAATAAGACTTATGTAGTGTCTTACTCAACAACACAACACCATAAAGATAATTAACAGGGCACTGAACTACATTCAATTGGTTTTCAGAATTCCTGCGTGTTGATTGATCCATCAGAGACTTTCCCTGCACCTTTCTTGTCATATTCCATGACACAAAAGCCCCCATGGTGCCATCAGTGATGGCAATAGATTTACAGCAGCAGCCCCAACACAAGACACTCTTTTATGATAAGAGATAAGAGACTAGACCCACTGATTAAATTAGACCACATCTTTGACAGCAAATCACCTACTGTTTTGACAGCAGGCTCCTCTAATCTCTGCGTGGGCTGTGTCAGGATGAAAACGGCATCCCTAGGTTAACAGTCGGTGCTACTTCCTGTTTGTTTTTAATCTGCTATGTGTAACATTTTAACTTCAATAAACCAGTATTGGCAGCAATGGGAAGATAAGAAGGAACTACTGCATGGTAAATTGTTTTTGAAAACATTATTTAGTCAAGGAAAATAATTTCCTAAATTACGTCCAGTGTACGGATTTACTATGCACTGCTTTTCATTTTTAACTACTCAACATCTTTAAAGCTGCAGTGGGCCAGTCTATGCCAGAATTTAAAGTAGAGTAAGACCTCTTCCTGCCGCTCTCCCCTCTCTGTCGCAAGCGCATTTGTATACGCAGAACAGCCAATAGGAACGCTCTTTCTCTGTAATGACCTGTGATTGGCCAAAGTCTCCCGTCACAGGCTAGCTTTTTTAAAGCCTGAAAAAAGAGCAAAGGAGGAGATGCAAAAGTCTAGTTTTCTCTCAGATCACTTGAATAACAATATGCTGAAAGATTATTATGTAATTTTTGCCCAAGGACAACAAAACCAAATTGCCTTCCGCAGCTTTAAAGCATGATCCTTCCAAATGCACAAATACAGTTTAAACAGTCGTTTTTTTATCTGACGACATTTTTTACAAAAGACATTTTTCAAGCTTCCCCAAGCTGCCACTAGATTACACAAACATGTCTGTTTATCTGGCTTTAAATCTTAGGCATCATTGCATGAAGTCTGTGTGTTTGTCAGCACAAAGAACAAGATGGAATGTGGAGGGCTGTTGTGAGGATGTTGTGCTGCTGTTTCTATGAATGTATATGTATGTTTTTATGTATGTACGTACAGATGGATGGATTAATGAATGAATATGGTGGTTAGGAAGAGAGTGTGAACAGGACCGAACAGATTGATTTTGACTGCTTTCCCTTTGTCTCCTCTCCTGTGTCCCTGTGTGTCTTTGTTGTGGGAAAGTTAATTCGGGTGTCTGTCAAACGTATTGTCAAGCACAGTCACAAATGAACCCATTCTACTGCGACACATTCAACAATGAGAAAGACACACACAAACATGCACTTTGATGACTGTACAGACATACACCGACACATTTTTTCATACCAGCATTGTATAATGTAGCGTTCCGTGCACACACTTATGTTATTATTAGGAAACTACTCAGACATGTCACTTCACTCCAGAATACGTACTAACGTCAGAAGTAGCCTCGTCTATCACTTCCCCAATACCCCCCCCCTGTACATATTTAAATTAACTCAAAGTCATTTGTTACACAGCTGAAACACATGCAGGCTTCTCATTAATTTTTTTTTTACCTAAGGCAGCATGTCAATGTACAGTCATCATTTGGACGCACACATACTACAATCACATGTTATTAAAGCATGCCACTCCTGCTAAGCTCCACTGAAGGACTTTCCACATGGAGAATAAGTGGCACCAATGGTGAGGTATGCCAGGTAGACACAATTCTGCATTTCACAGATAAATGCACAGATGGTGTGCTGCTCTATTTCATGCCATCGTTAAATTACTGCTAGGCCACTGAGGGCTGTTTCTGATGCATCAGCCCACATGAGTTATGTGTTTGGGCCAATGACAAGACATTAAATTAATCATTTGGGTCTGCAACAGGGAGTAGCAATCCTTGCACAGAGGGCTTCAAGAGGAAACATATAGTCTACCCTTAACAATGTTTTCACCAACATGGAGACATACCGGGTGCACCATCCTTTATGATTTTGATCATTACCAAAACAGACATGAGTCAGCCTCACGATTGTTATTCGGGAAATATGGCAGCAGAGTCCTTCCAGAGTTAGAGCCTATTGGATGCCATGGTAAATTGAGCAGAGTGACATCACTGATCTTTCTCCAAGGCTTCTCAAAGTCACAGGGTAATGTTTTTGTGGTAATACAATGACGGTGTTTGTGTCTGTTAGGCTAGGACAGTTGCGTGTTTGTAATTATTGTATGATATGGCTGAAGAAACATTACCACAATCCAACATAGTATTATTACTTTGACTCCATTTCAATTGTTTGAAATGTTGTCAATGTTGTTTGAGTGAGTTTGTGTGTCAAAACCCCCCCCCCCCTAATCCAGTTTAGGGAAGGACTTGGAGTAGGATTGGAATAAATGACTGCATGACCCCAACCAGAGACAGTTTAGAACCCAGACGCCCCAACTCAAGCTAGTTTCCTGCATTTGTGTCACGTGAGCTCCGCCACTGCCATGCCTCTTTAGGAGACTAGCAGCAGTTACGAGGGTATTGAATCCAATGGGAGAAGTGAACGTGAACACAAATTATGAGCGATCCTTTCGCCCCATAGTCACCAAAGTAGATAGTGGACCCATTTCTCACAAGCCACACATCTCCAGACAATTCAGACTTTAAAATGGCATTTTTCAGACGTACACATCGGAGAAAATAGTTTGAGTTTGAGACCTGTTTCTGTCTCAGGACCAATCTCTCGCGAGATATGGCAACACAAAGAAGCTAACATCAGCTAACGATTGTAATGACCTAAAAAAAAACTAATCTCCGTTGCTAAATATGTCTTTTAGCTGAGTAAATAGCTAACATTAGCAAAAGAAAATCTTAATAAATTATTATTATTATTAACAAATATAACTTTTCATTCATCCACAAGATGTTCACTACACGTTCAAACGAGGCAACAGCTTTTTAGGAGTTTCATACCATTGGCAATGCTTGAAATCCACTATGTTTAGTATAAAAGGATCTTTGCCCCAACCCCAACTTTTGTTCTGCTCATGCCAGCAGGCCTTGAGCAAAAAGATTGTTGAAAATGGTGATGGGTAAATGTTAAACTGTAGTCAAAGTGCTGCCAATAGATGCATAAGCAACACACACTGGTTTCTTCACAGGGATCTCAGCAGCAATATCCTGTTGCTCTCATTACAACTCAATTGAAAGAGAAGATCGTTTATGTTGAGATGCTTTTGACAAGCTGAGTCAGTGGATATGACCTCTGCATGCATGTGTGCCATGAGCAAAACCAGATATACAAGGAATTTAATTGTATCATAGCAAAAACAATACAATCATACTAATATAATGTATTATTCGAGAATCCTTCAACTCGGCCATCATCACAAAAGCAAATAATTATCAAGTTTCATAAAGTCAGGTAATAGACCATTAGGGAATGAAGTGGAGCCCACCATATGGCCTTGTGTCCTCCCTGCCCTCTACTCTGCAGCTTTCCAGTCAAGGGTTTATCCAAGTTTCAGCCAGACAAGCTCTAAGTACTGGGCCTCCCTATGACAGTGATTCCTACTGTTGCTAACTAGGATTAACAAGAATACAAGTCTGAAGCTCTGCTAGTGGCCAGGCTAGTCTGCAGAGTTCATTACAACCCACACAATTGTTAGATGTAGTCAACAAAACTCTGCAACAACATACTGAAAAAAATACTAACAACATACAGATTCTGCTATTCTTACAGCCTTGTCAGTGCCGGGTCTATAATGGCAACTTTCTCTTGATGGTGGTGCTACAGGAAACGCCATGGTTTCAGTAAAATCAAAAGGTTTTTCCCTATTTGGGAGCATCACTGTACATTTTAGAACAATCTGCCAATATGATTATAAGCTATTTTGTATACACAGTTTACAATTTGGCCTGAATGTGGAACAAAAGGAAGTGTACAAATGGCTCTAGGGAGCATGATAAAATGTCATGGTATTATGCCTGTTACATGTTTGATGTTGTTGCAAGAGGAAGTATTGGTGAGATAGTACAGTGCTAGAGGAAAGGTCAGAGGGTCACTAAAAGCAGTATTGGACATTAGAGAGTAGTCACTGACGACATCTTACTTTAAAGTTACACACTGCTCTACAGTTAGAAATTGTATCTATTAAACTACAACTTTTGTCTTGATGTCTAAGCCTCGTCATTATAGCTCCTACCCTCAAAGTCCAAAGGGATCAGGATTCCCACGCTGCACCAGTGTGATTACTTTGAGGAGAGCTGAGTAAATTACTAGTGAAACAACCACCACACAAGTGCAGGCTCTCGTGAGTACAAAAAAGCATACTGGAGATTTGTTACTTAAAATGACATCTGCCTAGGATGCATTAATCCCACTTGCAGTAAACCCAGGAAATTCATAGAAAATAATCATGGTAAGTACTATCAGACCGTTGTAAATTATAGGGGGAGAGGAATTTTTAAGGAAAAACACAACTGAGAAAAATGCATTTCTAAAAGTATGTTTTTTGGATTTACTGTAGCAAATTTGCCTCATTGTGATCATAATTTTGGAGGTTACAGTTCACCAACAGTTACATTTAGCACAACATCCCTGTTTTTAGATGCTATACTGTGTCTACAGGGAAGGGGGTTATCACCAATATGAATACTGAATCTCTCCCTTTGAACTAAAATGATGTAATCACCCCATGTCTTCTACCCTGTGTGTGGGACAGCCATTCTGGTCATGCCATTCTGGCCATGACATGGGGCTTTAAAAAGCAGAGCTAACAAGGATTAGCATCCAATTTTAACACCTGACTGTAATCCTGCCCTCACACAGTCCATGCTAAGCCTGCGCTAGCCATGGTAATGGAAAGGAAGAGGTTTGCAGACAGTCCGCTTTTTTCTTCTCAACTGTTACCTAACAACTTGGCTCGTGACGAATGTAGTGGATGACAGGACAGCACACTTGCGGGAAAGGGGGAGCAGTTTAGCTTGTGATTTCTTACTGTTGAAGTAAAGTTGGATAAGTTGGTTCTATTACCGTATTATTTTTGTTCAACTCTGCTTCTCTGATTTTATATCATGATTCAACACTGTACAAAAAAGTAGAACCATGTGATCTTAATGGTTTATGCTTTGCCCTGCAATAGAAAAAAGAAAGTTGCCTAGATTACCTATCAACACACTTTTTAGACCACATTACTGTCACTATATTTTACTGATCAACACTGTGCAGAGCTAAGCTTTACCTTTGAAACACATACTGTATAATAAACCAAACACCAAAAGGGAAAACACTGAATCACTTTGGGTTGATAATTAATTACTGGCTATTGTGTGGTCAGTTATAATTGCCATGAGATATCCAATATTTATAATTATATATCACGCAGATACCGGCGCAGTCAGCATGAGCTTATTAGACATTATTGGGCACAAGGTAACTGTGTGCTACAAATACAGCTCTGTCCTAACTCTGACAAGGGCCGAAAGGGTGTAGCCTTATGCATCATGGTCATCATCTAAATTATAAACCTACTGAGCAGTTTTTAGTTTGTATAATGATGATGCAAGTGTGACAAGCAAGGATGCTGTTATGTTTGCTGTCATTACAATCTGCTCCAGACTGTCAGGCTGGTGTTTTTCATGATACAGTAGCATGGGCATGGCAGTTTAATACACCAATATCAAACATTCAGGAGAGGCTGTTATTGTTGTATCAGTCGTTTTAAACTGATTAAAATGTCTTTCATATAATTTAAATCTCAATCTCTCTCTGACTTCACACAGCAGGCCAGGAATCACAGACCTTTTATTTATCATGCATGGGCAGTCAACAATGAGAACAGACATGAAGAACCGTTCAATTATTGTCTCCTACAATTAGGAAACTAATCACAAAACCTTTAAAAAGAGATCTACAGACCCTTTTGGTCATATAACTATTTCAATTCATTACACGGTTATATGTCAACTTTTAAAGCCATTTTTACTGAACTACTTCCTGTTTGGCATGTGGAAGTGATCCATTCAGGGGTTTGACTTCAGTTGTTTATTTACTTTTGTGCTTTTTTAGGTGTTTACCTCTTTATTGCAATTCCCATTATGGTGCAATTTTAAACACCTGACTGTAATCCTGCCCTCACACAGTCCATGCTAAGTCTGCGCTAGCCATGGTAATGGAAGGGAAGAGGTTTGCAGATAGTCCACTTTTTTCTTCTTCTCAACTGTTACCTAACAACTTGGCTCGTGACAAATGCAGTGGATGACACGACAGCACACTTGCGGCATAGTAGTAGGGAATAGTAGTTTAGCTCATGATTTCTTACTGTTGAAGTAAAGTTCAATTCATTACACGGTTATATGTCAACTTTTAAAGCCATTTTTACTGAACTACTTCCTGTTTGGCATGTGGAAGTGCTCCATTCAGAGGTTTGACTTTATTTAGTTCTGTGCTTTTTTAAGTCTTAACCTCTTTATTGCAATTCCCCTTATTGTGCAATTTTAACACCTGACTTTTAAAATGACAGAATTAGCCTTAGATTGTTTTCATGGTCTACACTTCTCCACAAGCTAGCATTGTTGTCATGATATTGCCAATTCTGTAAAACTTGGAAATGTTGTCTTTTAATCCATCAATCGTCTTGTCACATGAAATCATATGCAAACATAACATCACGTCCCACTTCATGACATCCTTACAGAACCATGAAACATGCACCATGCTTCAAGTTATTAGGCTCAGCATTCGAAATAATAAAAAATGTGGTTTAAGACTGCAAATTACGTAACTGAGAATTATTGCTGAAAATCAGTAAAACTACTAGAATATCTGAGAGCTGTCACTTCAAAATCAATATATAGGTTCCTGCCCTCCCCTACAAATCCACTACTAACTTAAATGACTGGGCTACTATGTTACTATGTAACATTTTCTGATTCTCTGGGGGGAAATTGTTAAGAGCCAACAACACATGACAGGTCTGCAAAAACATCATCATTCCTTTCAAAACTCTGACAGACAGACACACACATACACAAACACAACCAGACAGCAAGCTAATGAGATTCTTCCTTAGCAGCAGACACACTGGCACTGAGTTCATTTACTAAATGCACCAGAATAAACACGCTTGAGTGACAACATCATCCAGAAAAGAAAGAAAAATGTACGTAACTGCAGTGGGTAAATATTGTAAGCAAAAGTGACCTAAACATATTTCCCTTCAATGCAGCCTATGTATCGCAGACTATGGAAGCTTACATAAGCCAAGGTTGATTCAGTAAAACATATTAAGGTTGTTCTGGTCAATCAAATGGCAAGTGGTCATTAACATACTGCAGGATGCCTAAACCATATGAAACATAAGGAATAAGAGATATCATATGAGATGGATGGAGGCTTTTGCGTGCCAGCTGCAGGGATTCATCCGTCACTGGCCTTCCCCCTGATGATGTCATCAATTAAAGAGACACAAAACTAAAACAATCATCAGTTTTCTTGTTCCTCACTATGCTCAAACCAACAGAGATGGATCAGTCCAACCATGGGTAGCTACAAATGTACGCATGCACCCACCCGTACAGATATGCAATCCATACCCGAGAGCTGGGTAAAAATGGCAATGTAGTGTGAGCAGATACACAGCAGAGTCTTATGGTACTATGTGTGTGTCACTGCATGTGTTTCAGAGAACACCATACAAAGAAAATGTATACAAGTGAGCCAGCTGGGCACATAAGCCCTCCTGCACAATAAATCCAAATAATCCTTTACGATGGGAAGCAGGGAAAGGGGGGGTGGGGGGTACTATGCACATACAGACACACACACTCGGAAAGGTACACACGGTTCAATTAGCCTCGCTATTGTGCTGCTGTGGTAGACATTCAGTGGCTGTGCCCTTTTCCTAACAATAACATGCAAGTCACCGGAATGTATGCACTCAAAATAGCAGGGCAGTATAGGACATTTGAACCTCCCAAACACAAACATGCTTGCCAGCAGATGAAGCGCTGTAGGACAAGGACATAAAGGGGGATTACCCTGAATAGCAACAGAAAAGGAGACAGCATAATAAAAATCACCTTACCTTCCATCATGGTTGCAGATTTGCATTCCTCTATCTCCAAGGAGCCTGAAATGAAAGCAGAAGGCGTGGGGAGGGGGAGAAGAGAAGAAGTCCCCAGTTACCAGAGAGACAGTAGAATTGATGGGCAGCAGAGCAGCCGTGTGCATGTGGCTAACGCCCTGGCTAACTGTGAGCCTCCGACACCCACAGACGTTGCCTGTCAACTAGCCCAGGAGGACAGAGAGAGAGAGATACAGAGAGATAGAAAGAGAGAGAGAGAGAGAGAAGGGGTAGGGGCCTAGCTGGGCTTGCTGCCGATCAGAGCTGGGGCTTAAGCCATGGATGCTGCTGCTGCTGCTCTAACCTACACATTCAGCCGAGGATGCTGAGAGGTGGGGGGAAAGCTCACTGGAGGAAAAAAATAATTAAAGAAGGCAGGGTAGAGAGAGAGAGAGGGAGGCAGAGAGACGGCAGAGAGAGGGAGGGTGGGTTATGTGTGTGTATGTGTTTGGCAGTGGGGGTGGTTGTGTTGAGGAGGGGCGGAGGCAGTTTGCTGAGTTCAGAGATGGCCTCAGCCAATCCCTGCAGCTCTTTGTTGAGTCACATGGCTTACAGCTTGAATCTCCTGACACCATGGCCCAAGAGAACTCTACATTAGTAAGCGCTCTTGCTTGACAAATACTTCTGAGGATGCACTGAATACACACACGTTTACACATCCAAATAGAGGCACAGAAAAAGTCACCATACCTGTACAGAGTAAATACAAAGGATACACAAATAAGGTAAACACACACACATGCACCCCTCCCCTACACCCTACCTTATGTCAGTGCAGTGTGCCAAACCTGCTCAGCGGTGAATGACATTATTTGCTCGCGGAGAAGAGTAACGTGCAGATGAGAGCCAAGTGACAACCCATGTTGAGGACACACACCTACACAGACTCTACAATAACACCACTGCACAAAAATATGTGCCCTGCACCCTCCTGCACAGTGACTATTCCTGTAGTAGCTGCTTGTGTGTGGCTGCATGTGTCCCGCCCTCCTTGGAATAAGGTGCGGTTTCACAGCCCTCTTTCCCTCCTCCTCTCCCCGTTCCCTCCCACCTTCCCCTCTCTCTGCCAGTCTGTCACTCCGCTGCCTTTTTCTGTCCCTTTGCTTTCCCACTGCACAGGGACGAGGATCGATCAGCATGACGTCATGGCAACGCAAGCTACAGTCGCAACTAACGAGCAGGAAGGGCCGATGACCGGACAGCCCCCAGAAAGGGGTTTGCGCTGGTGTTTGTGTGCTGATTAATTTTCTATGAGAGGGTGCAGAAAGAGAGAGAGAGAGAGAGGGAGGGGGGTGAATGTTTATGTGGACAAACTAAAGAGCAGAGGAGACTGACAATTAGGCAAACCTACAAAACAACTACAAATGAGACACTAAAGAGATACTTTACAAAAAAAAATTAAATCTGGTAATGAAACAGGAACAAATGCAGCAAGCAATTTGACTGGTATTGTTTCTCAGATTATTGTCTTTATTGTTAGTAGTAATGATAGTAGTCATCATAGTCAGAGTAGTACTTCATATTGTGTATCAGTATAATGTATATTTTAAGTATGTAGCATAGAATATGCTATGAATTAATATATATATATATATATATATATATATATATATATATATATATATATATATTATTGCTGTCAGTTTAACGCTGGGACAAAAACATCTATATCAATAGATAGATAGATAGATAGATAGATAGATAGATAGATAGATAGATAGATAGATAGATAGATAGATACAGTAGATAGATAGATAGATAGATAGATAGATAGATATATATATAGATATATATATATATATATATATATATATATATATATATATATATATATACACACACACACTTACAGTTTAGTAATTTACATTTATTTCAAACTAAATATCCTTCTTCTGTAGAAATCAACATGTTTTGTAATATTTGTTTTTTGTAGGGTCAGACAATATAAACACAATCAGAAAGACAAATTAATATGTTTAAGTAAGATTTAATAAAGAATAAAACACAAAAGTAAAGTACCAAAAATATATATAATAAACATTACAAATTACTAATGTTGCACTATTTGTCCAACATTAAAACAGAAAGATTTATTGTGTCAGTTAATCTTACTTGTTGAGTTATTTTTAAGGAAGTCACTGTCCAGGATAGCAAATGTAACATTCTCCACAAAAAGAGAACAGGCAGAGTGTGTGGCGTAATGGTGTTTACATAGATGACTTTGTAACCATATGCATATATGGATGTACACTGTATACTGTGTGTTTATGGGGAATCCTATAGCCTGTGACAATATCCCCCCCCCCCCCCCATCTATCCATCCGTCTGTCTGTCTCTAATCATGCTTTAATAGAAGTCAGCTGAGAGCCTCTCCATGCCCAATAAATCCTCTCCAGTCAGGCTTAAGCCCATGTGATAGGGTCTCCCTCCCTCCCTCCCTCCAAATCTCTCTCTTTCTGTGATTTATCACTTCTTGCCTTTTCATTTACTGATTAATTAATTTTGCTAACCTGTTATTTTTTGTCAAGCTGCCTCTATATGGCTCATTCTGTCACTTGCCTTGCATTCCCTCCTTTCATCCCTCTGTCTCTCGTTGCCCAGTTCCTCTGTCTTAACACCCAGCAGATGCTTTAACTCCCTTCCCCCTCGTTCTTCCTTCTCCCCCTTCACTCCAAACCTGTATTTGGTGATTCCCTGCCCTCTCATCTGTTCGATTATTTCTGCTGCCTCCACTTTTTTGTCTTATCTACATCATCTTTTCTGTTCTCTCCACATCTCCATTTCCCATCACTTCCCTTCTCCTATTTTCTTCTACATTACTCCTCTTGACTCACCCCTGCTCACTTCCTTGGCTGCGAAACAACAAGCATCTTCTCCTGCACTGCCATCTAGTGTTCACTGAGAATCATGAGTGCTATTTACCATTGTGCTGGTGTTGAGGCAGTGCTGAGGAGGTAAAATATTGTGGATATTTGCTATGTGAGGTGCAGTACCATCAATATACTGTCCTGGGCATGTCTGGGGCAACTAGGCTGATATTTGGCAATACAAATAAAGAGATATGTTTATTGATTTTGCAGTTGACAAATGCTGCCATGCCAGCTAGTGGAGGAGTGTAGAATAAGGGAGGAGGAAGGGAGGGGGATTTTCTAAATACAGCCTAATGCCTTATAAGCTCTGTTTTGGAGCTGCAGGAGTTGGAACAGCCTGTATAAAGACACACACACACACACACACACACACGTAAGTCATTTACTATGGAGATAGTTAGACAATCACGCCCACGCTACAAGTATACAAGTATATAAAGTATTATATATATTAGGGCTGTCAGTTTAACGCGCTATTAACGGTGTTAACGCAAACCCATTGTAACGCCGACAATATTTTTATCAGGCGATTAACGCATAGACAGTTAGCTAGACAGGAAGTAAAATTACGAATCCCACTATGGCCACGCCATGTCCCGCCCTACGAAGCAGCTCGATTGGTTGGGGTTAGGGAGTAGTTAGGATAGCGGACTGGTCAAGGGATAGGACCTGAACAAATGGGGTTACGTTACCTTGGGCACTTGGCCAATAGTATTGATTGAAGGGCGGGTTTCGCAGACCGGAAACTGGCCGCTGTTTGGGCTTGCTAGCTTGCTAGCCGCGTAGCTAGATAGTAGGTTTGTCACGGCGATTAGCTTCAGAGCGAGCGAGTAGTGACTCTACAGTCAGAGAGAGAAACAAAGTGTCTCCTCTGTTCTTTCTGACCACGGTGGGAAACCTGGAGCAGGAGAAGTTAACCCTCTCCTTGAATTTACGTTGGTTATGAACGAGAACGAGAACCAGGAAATGAGTCACGTGAAACCAGTCGCTATGACGACGGCTATGCCGCTGGCGACGCTATGAGCCCATAGACAGTAGGACCAGCCACGCTCGCCTCAGGCATGAGGCAGTACTATCTGCAATGGAAAATCGAGGTAACAGCGTTACATTATGTGGCAGATTATTAGTTCCAAGTGTGAATGTTAGTGTGAAATTGAACACTACGTATATGACAATGATGTTTTCAATCAAAAAACATTTGCACAAAGCAATCCGATCCACTTTTCCATGTTGATAAGAGCATTAAAATGAAAAAAATATAATGGGACAAAAAGAAATCAAGGGACATTTAGAATAGATAAAAATGTGCGATTAATTGCGATTAATCGTGAGTTAACTATGACATTTATGCGATTAAATATTTTAAATCGCTTGACAGCACTAATATATATATATATATATTTATATATAGGCATTTTCTGAATAATATACCAGAGAGAGGTAGCATTTATGACAACCTTGATGAGCAGTTTTAACAAAGCTCTTAAAAAATATATGTTATATTGACCAAATTGCAAAAATATAACCATATTTAAAAAAATATCTTAATACCTCTGTTGACACAATTTTGGGGTTGTATACCCTTATGTGAAAGCACTATCTAAGTCTATCTCACACTATTTTCACATTTTAGAATCTCCCAGTTTATTTGCTATAACAATGAATGAGTGTTCATGAAATTGGATATAGGTGACGATATATGGAATTAAGGGTGCTCCGATCGATCGGCTACCGATCGGTATCGGCCGATAATGGCTTTAAATAGTTTGATCGGTGGTCTCCATAAAGGCCGATCAGATAGGCCGATCAGATAGGCCGATCAGATGACGCACTACCACGGATGTATTAAGAGCGCACTACTCCTGAGAACATTTTCAAAATGGCGGCGTCCCTACATTCAGCGGTCTGGCAGTTCTACAAGGTGTCTGAACGGTGGCAGAACAGCAGTTGGCCCGCGGCCGGCCACGGAACGAAGACGCTAGGAAGACGGCTACCACTTTTAAAAAGCGGCTGCCACCGGTGGTGCTCCGGCAAACGTGTTTGTGATTACACCATTCTGACGCTTCTACTGCCTCTGGAGCACCGCTGGTGTTCCGCCGACTCATTGCTATCTGGGAAAAAGACAATACATTAGCGATTAGCAACGTGTGTGCCGAGGAAATACCACGAGGCGGAAAGCTCCAAAGACATTTCAACACCACCAACCTCATCAGACATTTGAAGGTTAGTCACAGAAAGGAGGATGAGGAGTTTTCAAAGTTAGCTAACGCTAAGGCAGAGCGGAGTCGTGTAGCTAGCAGCTCCGGCGCCGCTCAAACAGCTGTTTCCCCGTGTGTGTGTGTGTGTGTGTGTGTGTGTGTGTGTGTGTGTGTGTGTGTGTGTGTGTGTGTGTGTGTGTGTGTGTGTGTGTGTGTGTGTGTGTGTGTGTGTGTGTGTGTGTGTGTGTGTGTGTGTGTGTGTGTGTGTGGGTGTGTGGGTGTGTGTGACTGACTGTGTGTGTCTGTGTGTGCTGAAGAAATGTGCAGTGATTGAAAGGACATTTTTTTGATTTTGAGCTAGGACAGAAAGCCAAACAGTTACTGATACATTCTCTAAACATGTGTGACTGTTATGTAATGGCGTAATTTTCAGTTCATAAAAGTGATCGGTATCGGCCGATACGTCTTCCAGCAATCGGTGATCGGCCCCAAAAATCCTGATCGGAGCACCCTTATATGAAATAATGGGGTGAGATGGATGAAAATATGGTGAAAAAGAAAAAAACTCTTAAGTATGTCACTTCAATTGTAACTACAGTGCTTTTAAACAAAAGACATGGACATGTGCATGGACAGCAGAGGAGCTCTAGAAAGGGTAAATAGAGCATGCAGCTTTAGAGAAATTAATAAAGTGTGTTTGAATGCCATGGGAATCAATCCACCTACTTCTCTTTATCTTTCTAGTATTCTTTATCTAGTTCTTCCTTCCTGACAACTTCTGTTTTTTTTTCTCTTTTTCTATCTAAATGACAGTACCAGAGTGTTCCCTGATGCACCTTCTGAGTGAACACACTGCACAGTGAACACGTAGCACACAGCATACACAAATGTGTATAGGCACACAAACAACACCCATATCAAATTCATATGTTAGGGCTATAAAATATTAGTAAGGTCAACAAAAAAGTCAAGGTTAATGGCTACATATAGTACACACAGCTACAAGTACACACACATAATACTATAGTAAAAGTCCATACACTCACAACAAGACACACAACCCATTTCACTGCAGGAATCAGATAATCTAGAGTAAAGTCCCTGAGAATACATTTAAAAATAAACACAAATAAATAAAGTAAATATATAAATAAAAAATAAATAAGAAAAGTGACCTTTATCCCTTATTTTCAGGTACGGTCACCATCCGCATTCTCACTGCTGAGGTGTTGCTGTACTGTAGGCTACTGAAAGGTCAAGAAAAGGGTTTTTACCTACTTACTGTACCTGCAACGATGACCAGCCAGTTAATAACTCCTCAGTCATGTAAAGCCCCTCTCCATGGAAACTCCTTGTTCTCAATCTTACCCCAGCCAGGCAGAGAGATGAGAAGGGAAAGACAAACAGAGGACAAAGATGATTCGCTGGAAAAGATAAGAGGGAGATGAGAATGAGAAGTAGGCCTAACCAAGGACTTCGCCAGACTGAGCTGCTCACAGGACATGTACTTACGCCGATGCCGAAACCAGTACATAAATTAACAACTGCACCGGTGAAGGCATACACACAACAGCACAGGAACACAACCTACAGAGAATAGTAATATGGCACAGTAGGCTAGACAAGTCAGGCAGTGACGGTCAACATGTCCTTTGCCACACACACACACAAAAAGGTATGAAACCACAGTTACCAACATCATTTTTTTTTTATTTTTTTTACATGTAAGGCAATAGACTTACAATTAGACAGCCAAAAATGCATTTGACATTGGCAATTACAGGTGAACTGGATCAAAATAAGTTGATTTACTTCCCAAGAAGAACCCCAAAATGACACACTGTTGACGCGCCATCTACTGTTCACTTTAACACAGTGCACCTTTTCCTGCTATATACGGTACCTTTCCAACCCTTCCATCTCTGATCCACTTACAGCTGCTCCGTTTCCTGTTTTAATAACAGTACAGTGACAATAAATCATACAGTTTGTCACAGGCATCCACAGTATCACACAGACACACATGTTCATTTAACACAGGGAAAGGAAGGAATCCTGGTAAAAAAAACATCTATTTTTGACTTCCCAGTATATAGATACAGCATCTGCACAATTGCATTGAGTCTGGATCACTGCAATACTAATTCCAGAGTAAGCTATGGTTGGCTATAATGATTTAGCATTACAATATAAGCTTGATACCTGCAGTGACACCAACTAAATTTCCCTACATTGTCACATTTAAGTACTTTGCTGCACGTTCTTTGGTCCTTATCTCAGTAAAACACTCTTTCCTAAGAGCAGAGCAGCCTCCCTGGCATTTAGACACACTCTTACTATTCAGAAATAGACTATGGGCAAGGATGCTCTTATTTCTGGCACATATTGTACACACCCCAGATGGCAGAAACTTGTGAAAAGTGAGCCTATTTACTTAAAAAACAGCAGATGCAAAAGAAAAAGCGAATCTTCTTCTCTATCCCCACCCCATCTACCTCTCTTGTTCCCTCCCTCTCCCAACCTCTACCTTGAATCTGTCTCAATTTACCCCTCATCCATACACCCTCCACCTTCCTCCCTCTGACCTACTTTCTCTCCACCTCATGCCTTTCGCCTGTGGGGTGCAGTGTTGCTCTAGTCTGACTTATTTCTCAGTGATGCCTGATGCATCTGTTTGCAGATCCAGAACTGTTTCCACCACCAGCAAAAACCGCAAGACAAATTCAAATGGGTCATCACTCTGGTACTGTGAATGCAGTTAAAAGGGGAAAGCTGCATTGAGCAGCAAACTGCCGTCATCATCTGGCAAATGAGGAACCACTGGGAATCGAGGATGAGGTATGGTGATGCCACTACATTCATCAAATGTGTTCTAGTTCCATCCTCAATCTCCTGATAAAACAAAAATAGCAAACTTGCACAAATTGAGCTCTTGCCTTTGCAACAGTAACAGCTCGTGCTGAACCATTGTTGATTAACTGATTGTGGCGGTAATGCAACTCATGGATGTCAGCTGACAACCTTGCTGATAAACTAACTGATGCGGTGCGGGGGACGTACTGGGAAAGTGGTTGCACGTGTCTACGACAATGCACAACACACATCATGGCTGCTTACTCTCCTGGGGTGAACTGAGACCCTGTTGCCTGCTTGTTGTTAACGAGTAATGATCGGTCGACAAGGGTCGGCTATCGGTCAGAAAAATAAATCTAAATTAGCATCCCTATACATGATTAATTACTTATCTTACTACTTACATACTTATTACTTATAAAATATTAAACCTTTCCTGAGTAAAAATTCTCACATGAAGATGTGCTGCTTTAAATGAAAACTACAGTACCTTACAGTTTTCTGGCTGATGGTCAGACAAAATAAGCACTCTTCATACAACACAGCTGGGCTCAAGGAATGACAGTTTAAAGACCAAACAATAACTAAATAAAATAAAAGATCATTTGTTTTATGTTCATGCAGGTGATCATCTCAGGGCTTTTCAGACAGGCAGGCTAACTGCAGGCCTCAACAGGACCAGTTAAACAAAAGGAATGCAGGTGTGTGTCTGGATGCAAAACTTGAGTTACCTTGCCACCTTCAAAAAATTCTGAAATTCTTAATAAGAAAACAACAGATACAATGATATTCTATATTTTGCCACAGTTACTGAGGTAACAGGATGATGTCCCTCAGTGCTACAAGAGGATGGCACTGAAGAGCTGGGAAAATCCAGTGGAACATGACCATGCAGTGATGTGAACGAAGCTAACAGGAAGAGAGAGGTGCGACTTTTCTCCTACAATAAAATCATCAGGTTCACTCACAGCTAGCCAACACACCAGCTAGCAGTAAATATGTATTAATAATTCATGAACTTTTTTGATGTTTTTTTGGGAGGCAGGACAGGAAAGGGAGAGACAGGGGGGATGACAAGCAGCAAAGGGATGCAGGTCGGATTCGAACCTGTGCCGCTGCAAAGGACTCAGCCTACATGGGGCACACACTCTACCGTGTGAACTAGAGGTTGCCACCTTTTATGTTGTGTCACCTTTCATTACACACCGTTTAATAAAGCATAGGCTAAAGGGTCTCACTTGAACAAATTATGATACTGGATTTATAATTTGGTTTTAATGGTGCATTAATGTTATTATAGTACTTTGACTTCCATTGGAAATGTTTTGCATTGATGCCATATTGTTTCCTTTGTCAACTAAAGGTACCTGTGACAACCATGTCACTTTTTTTCCTATACCCTAAATTTTAGGTTTGTCAACACAGAGAAGCAGTTTCACAGATACGATGCCTCTCAGTAAACGTCATCTCTATACTGGGCCTTCCCTGGGCTCATGTTGCAACTGTCACGTCTCATGTCCCAAGGCCTGGTGCCATTTCCTGTACAATGCTGAAGCAACATCCCTGCAAACCTCCACCCTGCGCCAACTCTCCCCACCCCCAAAGTGCCCTGATGAGGGATCATGATTAAGCAGTCATTAAAATGTACACAGACAAACAGCCACCCACAGATTAGGCAGCAGTTGAGTGCAGTCAAACCAAAACAACTCACTCTCCACTGAGTGGCAGGGGAAGGCATGCAGGGCGATAAGGCGTGGCAGTGGCAGGGTGCCATGTCGAGTGCCTACGTGCCAACCAGCCACTCATGATACTCTCTGTCTGTGTGGCCAGACAGACACACTGTTCTCTGTCATTACCCCACTTGCTGCCCTGCCCAGGGGTCCAGGCACACACTACATCAAGCAGCAAGGTTTTCTGTGTAATTAGCACCCACTTCATAATTACTTGATGATGCAGAGAAGGCTGACTGGCCGCTCATATGTGGATTTGGATTGTTTAGTCTGATGCCACTGGGGGTATTATTTAGATTCATAGCTTTATGTTCTTATAGCAAGAGATGGAAGTTCTTAACACTTAAATGGGAAAATAAAAAACACTAGTGAGTGAGTGAGTGAGATAGCAAGTTAGCAAGTGTTGCAGGTTATCATAGTTCGTCACATTGGAAGATATTCAGTCAGAATTTAAACCAGCCACAGTGGTCTGTTCAGTTCAAAATGAAAATCAACTTGTGGAGACTTGAAACTTGAAATTATAGTCTTGTATGACTACATCTCCTACTGCCTCCCTGCCCCGCAGCAGCAGTTTAATACTGTCAGCCTGGACTATTCTCTGACCCCAAACCCCAGCACGAGTCAACCCCCTGTTAAAGCCCACTCTGAAAACCAAGTCCTCCCCTTCAGCCTCAGGGGATGGAAAAGATGAGCTCATCTCTCTGATACTGGGCCGGTCTGGTCTGTGGTCTCCCTAATGGTCTCCAGGATGTCAGCACCGGTCCAATAAGTCCCTCTTACTCACACCAATTACCATTTCCACACATGGCCCAGCCTAAATAAACAGAGCCCAAACTTGCTATACAATCAGCTTATATCTATAAACAGTGGAGAAGTTTAAATTAGGCCACTCCCAAGAGTACCGGCCTTTGCTTGGACAGCATGGCTGAGATGACAGAATGGAACCAGATGAACTCACTGCAGGGAGTTTCAAAGGAGTATTTTAAAGACAACACAAATAGCACAGACATGAGTTTGACACTCAATTCAAACAGAACATTTTAATATGAAGTTAAATCATTATAACTTGATATTAATTTGATTTGGAAGGTATCTTTCTGTTTCCATGGTAAATGCCCCCCCCCCAATCAAGAAGACATTGAGCTAAATGACTCCTCTGCCTAAAGCTAAGGTGGGAACAGAAAAACCCGATAGTTTAATTAGTTTTGGACAAAAAAAGAGAAACACTTGCCTACGCTTGCTTACTGGCTTACTCTGGGTTGGCTGGACACCCACGAGAATGTTGCTAATATAGGTTGTGTGTGTGTGTGTGTGTGTGTGTGTGTGTGTGTGTGTGTGTGTGTGTGTGTGTGTGTGTGTGTTGTGACGTGCCAGTAGGAGGCCAGATAAGCCTCCCAATGACGCATTTAATATTGAACCAATAATTCATGAGGCATCTTAAAATAGGAATGGATTGTAGATTTTTAAGATCTACTGTATCTAACAGTAGTGAGAACAATGAACATGCCTCTGACATACTATAGTAGGTCATGATGAGGCAGATTCAAGTCATGATGAAGGAGGTATATGTTGTCATAGTAAGGTTCACAAAATGACTGACGACCATGGTTCACCAGTTCCTGTGGTTGGTTCATGGTTCCTGTTCCCTCTCTTTGCAGGCCTTTTAACTAAACACCTGACTTCCTGAGTCAGGTGGGTAGAGCATCAGTAGTCATGTTTCCATCTAATTGTCAAGCAAATTTTAAGCAAACTTTTAAAATGTCGCAAAAAGGAAAATGCAAATTAGAAGCGTTTCCATCAACTGGTTTAGAGCGAATAAACTAGACTACGCAAAACGTACTTTCGTCACAACTTGATGTTACGCATGGTTGTAGATTGCAAACCGTCTTGCTAAATCAAAGAGTTTGAGTTTAAGTTCTTTGGCTAAATGGAGAGTGATAGCATTGTAGAAGTTGGCCACCTGTGCAGAATACAGGGTTGAAGCAGAGACATTTGGTGTCAGCGAGACAACCGTTCACCACTGTGTATCCGCAGTGTGCACGGCCATACGATTCAAGCTGTTGAACCAATTCGTCAATTTGCCCGACGTGACTGAGGCACAGGCTATAGCACACCGCAACTCCACTACGCACCCTGTGCCACAAGTGTGCGGAGCACTGAATTGGACGCATATCCTAATCTTTCCCCCATCCGATGGATACCGGGACTATAGTCATGTGAGTTACATGTACGCTATGTCACAACTTATTCAGCAAAGTTGTTTCCATCTCCCATTTTGCGCATTAGGCTAATTTATTTTTGAAAATTGGCAAAAAAGTTTTTTGCGAATTTGAGGAAATTTTTCTTCAAATTTTGCAGTTTCCATGAAAGTTTTCTAATGCAATACTTCAAAATGTGCATAACAATACGTTGATGGAAACATGACTAGTGACGCAGTAGGAATCTTCTACTGCAAAATACGTGAAAGTGTGTTTTTGCGTATGTGAGTGGTGGGAGTGGGTGGGTAATTCTCAAAGTATACAGAGGTTCTTTTAGCATATTTAAACTCTTCATTTATAAAATTGATAGTTTAATCTTAAGTCAGGCAATAGTGCAACAATGATCATTAAAAATTCCCCGAGCCTTAAGTGACTAGGACTGGGTATCGTTCAAAAGTTTTCGATACCGGTGGCCGGGTTGGATCAGTGGGTAGAGCAGGTGCACATGTACTGAGAGGTTTATGCCTCAACGCAGAGGTCCAGGGGAATTCCAGGGGAATCTGACCTGTGACTATTTCCTGCATGTCTTCCCCCTCTCTCTCCCCTTTCTCACCTAGCTGTCCTGTCAAAAATTAATGGTGGAAAAGCCCAAAATATAATCTTTTTTTTAATACCAGTATTGATACCATGACTTCGATACCGGTTCTTGAACAATACTTTTTTCGATACCAATTTTATGAAATCCATTTTAACAAAGATTATTACATGGCTTGGTTGAATTCTAATGTAGAATGCGGTCTGTAATTTCTTCATAACAGACCGCTGCTAAGCATAACACACCGTTGCCATGTAAAAGAAGAGCGTTGCTATGGACGCAGTTCTGTTCACTCTGGAGGACAGCTATCAATCAATCCGCTGAAAGAAGTCCGGATAATTTATCAGCTGTGGCAAAAAGTGGAGAAACGCCGTCGAGCAACTTCTGTCCTCCAAGTCCAATGACAGCAGATCTGGAGAGCGCATATAGCTACATCTTTATATACGGTCTATGATCGCTATTCGCTACGCAGTAACTTCAGCCGTAGTATAGGGACAACAACGCTAATTAGTTAGCTTACATTGCACGTTTAGGTGTGTCAACATGCAGCGGCTGTGTAAAAAGGAAACGAGATGAATGAGGACATGAAGCCATTTACTTCGTCTCACTTTACCGTCAACAGAAATGTTCAGTTTAATGTGAATACGAGCAGCCGAAAGCCCGCTAGCTTACTACAATGCGTCAGCTAATGTCGTGTCAATTACTGCAGTGATTAAAACAGCAGCTGGGTCATTTGTCCACCACGGCAGCACCCCATAACATATACGGCTACTACCACAGCCCGTAAGGTGGTGTTGAGTAATAGATGAAGGGTTGCATTAGCTTAACAGATACAGAGTTTACGTTGCTATGGACGCAGGATTCCAACCGTAGACGGAACGGACTATTTTCTTTAGCGGAAGAAATACAATTTTTAAATCAATAAACTCCTTTTTAAATCAATATTTTGTGTCAAATTATTGATTTATTTGGAAAGTAGCCATGTAATAAGCGGGATAATGTAGAGCGAGGCAGTTGTTATAGCGAATACAAACCCTTCAGGCTGATTCAAGACCCCTCCGCTTCGCGTCGGGGTCCTGATCACCCTGTGGGGGTTGTATTCGCTATAACAACCGCCTCGCTCTACATTATCCCTTACACAACAACATCAAGAAATTACAACATTTCACATTAAGACAAATCTTTTTAATTATTTTAATTAACTCATTATTCCTATGATGTGTAATGTTAGACAGCCAATCAGCAGCATTACTAGATCTTAGCAGAAGCATGCTGCATGCTTATTGGCTCACCGTTGCTGATGAGATTTACTCCTTAGGTATTGAAATTTGGTATTGAATGATAGGGCATTTTCTGATACTCGATACTATAGAGGTAATTGGTGCCTAAAAAATATTGAATTTGGTACCCACCCCTAAAACTGGAAAAGCACTTGCTTTGTCTAAGGGCTCCTTAGACAAAGCACGTGTGCATGCTAGAAATAGGACCGACGCCTATTTTTCATGCGACACGCAAGCGTGTTGGATGCGTTTCCAGGCAAAATAAAACACAAAAAGTTGTTTATATGTCATTTTGACACAAATACATATTAATAAATGACATTTTGAGGTTTGAAAGTCTCTAGGTTTTGACATAAATGTAAGTTAAAAAAATAATAATAAATAATGATAAATTTTCAAATACTGCACTTGTCAATATACAACAAAATATTCTGTAGCCTATTTTGCTGTCAATACTGCCGACGTTGTCTTTGCTGTAATCAAATCAGTATGTATTTATGTTTAACATGAAGTATACTACTGCTTGAGTGCAGTAAATCAATGGGAAACAAGGCAAGGTACAAGGTACAGACAAGGCTAGCAGCAGCGTCAGACACGTTTCTGGTGTGCAAAAACATAGAAAGATCCACGCAGCCACCACGCAACTGACACGCAACAGAAACGCCATACTGACGCCACACAGCCAGTGTGAAGCCGGCCTAAACTACAGTCTAAACGCAAAAGGTATTCAAAGAACAAGAAAATGGTCGCTTAGGAAAAAGGAAATGCATTACCCCATCATATGAAATTGCACTGGTGCATTATAGTACATGTATCATCAAAACAGTACCCTTCCTGTGGCATAAATCTTCGTCAACCAAAATTGCAGAAAAAAGGCAGTCTGAATTACATGTTCCCAATTTTTACTCTATTCAATCTTGTTGAGGAGCAGGTCACTTACTTACTTCCTACCTGACGTCACTTTATAGGGGTCTTCTCCTGAGAGGAGAACTGGTGCACTGCATGCACGTTATTAGGGCTGATCGTGGATTGTTTTAGGTCAATACTATAAATATTACATCAATGTTACATTGGTACAATTCTTTTTCAATAAACATATATGGCAATGAGTAGACCCTTCAAATTTGGTTAAAATAATTGTGAAAAGACGTGTTTGAGGCAGGACATTTTTACAGTTATTATTCTTATTATTCCCCCTCTGTGCTATGAGGTGCACTAAGAGGTGTCCTGTGGACCGACTTGGGAGTATGTAGGACATGCCCAAACACACACACACACACACACACACACACATCAAAGCCCTTCCCACTATATGCTGGAGCTCAATCTTTGACAGAATGCAACAGCAACAGACAATATACAAATATGCGCAAATTATACACTCCAACATCCATGTGCATGTGCATGCACGTGTACATGCAGAAGCACTTCTACCCAGAAGGCACAAGTTTTCTTGGTCTTCGTTACTCATCGCTGACTTGTTTTACACCATCTCCTGAGTGTCATATAATAGAGCATGTTCTCCTCTTTTCCTCAGAGAAAGCCGCAGCTCACCCACACACACAAGGCTTACCCAAATCCCTCACACACTTCCGGTGAACTCTCTTCCTTCATGATGCTGACACACACAGTACCACAACGCCACTAATTACATTTTTTACATTGGCAAATATATAGGACATATTTCATTTTTATAACCACACTTACCTTAATGCGAAAAATCTAATTTGGATATAGAAACAACAGGTACGAGACACGAGGGAATTCTTTAAAACTTTACCCCGAAAACATGCCGGTCTGAAAAGAGAAAGAACTTTTTTACACTCCGTGCGGTAAAATCATGGAATGACCTTCCTGAAGAAGTTGTGCATTCCCCTTCTATCAATACTTTTAAGAATAGGCTGGATGCATTTGGCCTGTCAACAGGTGTAATGTATAATTATAAAGCTTGCCAGTAACTTTTGTAATTCATTTTATGTCATTTATTTATGAATTGTTATAAAACTTCAATTGTGACTATGTGTTTTATAGAATGTTGGAATGTGTATGTATATGTATATATATATGTTTGTTTTTTGTTTTTCTTTTTAGAGTCTGGGATAGAGGATTGTATATCCTGTACCAGAAATCTTTTCAATAAATTTCAATAAATTTCAATAAAGCTGTAGTCCCAAAATGTTCACCTTTTTCTTTTTAGCTAGCTACTGTTTCAAAGTCCATTTGTGATCTGCAACACAATAAAAAACATGATCAGACGTAACCCCTAAATATATATCGTCTGACTTGTAGCTATATACAGTAGGTAGGTCCTAAGAATTGTTTTAAAGTAGGCTAGACCTTGACTGGCTCATTGAGCAAGGTGACTTATTTAAAATGATTCATACAGGCCTACATTTAGAAAACTCCTTATGTCTTATATAAGGGTGCTCCGATCAGGATTTTTGGGGCCGATCACTGATTGCTGGAAGACGTATCGGCCGATACCGATCGCTTTTATGAACTGAAAATTACGCCATTACGTAACAGTCACACATGTTTAGAGAATGTATCAGTAACTGTTTGGCTTTCTGTCCTAGCTCAAAATCAAAAAAATGTCCTTTCAATCACTGCAGACATTTCTTCAGCACACACACACACGGACCGACACACACACACACACGGACCAACACACACACACACACGGACACACACACACACACACACGGACACACACACACACACACGGGGAAACAGCTGTTTGAGCGGCGCCGGAGCTGCTAGCTACACGACTCCGCTCTGCCTTAGCTAACTTTGAAAACTCCTCATACTCCTTTCCTGATGAGGTTGGTGGTGTTGAAATGTCTTTGGAGCTTTCCGCCTCGTGGTATTGCCTTGGCACACACGTTGCAAATCACTAATGTATCGTCTTTTTCCCAGATAGCAATCGGCGGACCACCACCGGTGCTCCAGAGGCAGTAGAAGCGTCAGAATGGCGTAATCGCAAACACGTTTGCCGGAGCACCACCAGTGGCAGACGTTTTTTTAAAAGCGGTAGCCGCCTTCCTACCGCCTTCATTCCGCGGCCGGCCGACTGCTGTTCTGCCGCCATTCAGACACCTTGTAGAACTGCCAGACCGCTGAATGTAGGGACACCGCCATTTTAGCTCCATGTTGAAAATGTTCTCAGGAGTAGTGCGCTCTTAATACATCCATGGTAGTGCGTCATCTGATCGGCCTATCTGATCGCCATTTATGGAGACCACCGATCAAACTATTTAAAGCCATTATCGGCCGATAACGATCGATCGGAGCACCCTTAGTCTTATACTTAAAACAGAAATGTACAGATAAATTATAACATTGATGGGTTGGCCAAATGGTTGGTGTTTTCCCAAGCATGCAGACAGGCCTGTATGACTGATAGTCTCTGAGGAAATACTTTGCTCCTCCACACTAAGACATACTGTAAGGCATCCCCCATGAACAATCCATAGCAAAAGCAGCATAAATGACTCACACTGTCTCCAACAGTAATGATAACACTTTCTGTATTTAACAATGCAAAATCGGCTAAAGAAGGATATATTCTTATATCTATTTGCTCAAACAGACGGGGAGAGATGATTCAAGGCACATGGAGATGATACATTTGAAATGCTTTTTCGTTGAGCAAACCTGGAAGTGTGCCCAACAATAGCAAACATTTCATATTCTGCTATTTAAGTCTCATTTTTTTATTTAAGCCATTCTGACTTGTAAAATGTCAAACAGGTCTGAACAGGTCTGTGCTCGCTGTACTCTCTCTCCCACCACACTTGGGCAAAAAATAACTAGGCTATGTTAACTATGTTAATGATGTTTTACAGTATTCATAGAAATAAATGTGATATGTATTGCAGAACTATAATATAGTAATAGGAATACTTATTTTGTATTGCGTAAAAGATTCTTGATACCTGAGGCTCTGCTACTTTATTTGAAACCAGTTTTAATAGTTTTTCCCCAAAGTGTCTGCTGTTCTGCAGTGAGATAGGGGACACAGTGCTGTCTTTCTGGGCAGAGCCCAGAAAACATTCCCTGATAAAGCTGCATTCAAGGGTTTTCACAGCTCAACACAGGAAACAGAGATCCAAAATTTTCCCAGGCTGAATTCCCAGGCACTGTCCACCTAAGACTGAAACCTAATTTCTCTCTCATCACTCTCAAGCTTGGCAATCCCTTCTCTCCCCCACAGCGTTTCCCACATTTCACAAACCTCTACTTGAACTTACTCTACTTGTACTCTCACACATGCAGTAGGCCTCTGGGATATTATAGCTGTCCCAACACAATACCCCCAAGCCCAAGTTAATATCTGCACTGATTTTTTGTTTAAAGACAACTGACAAAATGTCTCCGGCCACTAAAGGATAGGTTCACAATTTTTCAAATCTGTTTCTCAAACAAATGTAATTATTTTTTCTTTGTGCCAAACCTCCTGATGGACAATCGACCTGAATGAATTGACTGGAATACACTCATTTCTCAGCTGTTTTAGATGACAAAAACTGATCAGTCTTGTATCTCCTTCTCCACTCTCTACTCCCTAATCGAGCCCTTGCTTTCACGTACTGGATTGCAACATTGCGTAGTAAACTTTAACTAGCTGCTACAAATATCTCCATTGTGTATTTAGTATTGTTACTGTGATTTCAAGGCCCAAGGTGACTAATGTCAGGACCTGACTGTGTCAAGACTACCGTGGCTTGAATCCCCAAAAGCACTCCCTTAACTTTCATAAAAGTTCATTATATATATATATATATATATATATATATATATATATATATATATATATATATATATATATAATCATATTTAATCTCATAAAGATCTCAGCAACATGTAAAACTGTGTGAAACATAAGTTTTAGCCATAAAATTAGCTAGCTAACCCATGAAATGTTTTCAGAGTGTTTCTCTAGTCTTGTTAATTCACCCTTTTGACTCTCTTGTCTTCTGTACTCCACATTAACTAGCCTACTAGCTACTTTTTGTTGATAACTTTATCAATAAAGCTAATAACAGCAATGGTTGTGTCTGGACCTGGCCTGTGTAGAGTGAAGGGCTATCTATCCACTGTGCTGGGTGGTATCAAATTCCCCCTAAAACTGATCAGCATCCTACCCCCTTAGCTAGCTACATGTTAAAGCCATAACGTTAGTGGATTAAGTAAGGGTGTCATTATACGGAATTAATGGCCGACGGTGCCTCCGCTGGAGTCCATTAATTGCATCAGGAGTTCAAGTATTCACCCATATGGTATAACATATAAAATACGTATAAAATACGTACTGTGTGTAATGTGGTAAAATTATACAATGTTATTTAGTTCAAACTTATTTCATTCAGACACCAACGTTATATAGCAAACCAGTTTGGACCTCTCATGTCGCTAGGTAACGTTAACGTTAGCTAGCTAGCTAACCGTGGTGAAACTGTTAACATTGATGTTTACATTTCAGTCACAGAGCTAGCTAGCTAGCTAACTCACTGTTAGCCCCGGTTTTTCTCAAAGATAAAAACATAACTTACCGCTCTTTTGACAACGTTTTGTTTTTTAGGGTATATTCTGTTCAGTTGAAAGATATTCTGTCTTCTGCACAATTAAGAAAAACGTATAAACCTTTCCAAACGTGCGACTGTTTTGCTCAGCCAATGAAGATGGACGTCGGAAGTGACAAGTAACGTTAACGTTAGCCGTTATCTTTTTTTCTTCATTCATGGCATGTTTGACTACCCTAGATATTGCGTGTCCGACTGCAGGTTAGTTTTTGGTCGGCATTCAAGGCGTGATCCCTAGAGGCAATGGGTGTGTGTCTGTGTTTGTGAAAGGGGACCTGCATTTTGGCAAATCTGTTTACATTTGTTTTCCCTTTAGAAACCCAATTAATTAAAGTGTAAAGTGTGGCTTACATTTAGATTTTATTTATTTAGTCAATTAGAAATATTATGAGATCCACTGACTATATATACATACAGCCACCAAAAATCATTTTATTATCATTTAATCTGCTGCTTATTTTATTGATTAAACACTCAGAAAATTGTGAAAATGCCATTTTAATTGCCCAAAATCAGGTGAATGGTCTTTAAATTGCTTGGTTAGTCAGACCAACAGTCTCATAGCAAAGATAATCAATTCAGGCCTACTAGAAGACTAACAACAATTAAAAATACTTTCACATAAAGCTTGAACTATTACATTTTCATAATGTTTGCTTAAAAAAAATGACAAACCGTCAATTGTTTCAGCTAGCTATAATAACATATGGTATTTTTGAATTGTGTCTAAAAAAGCCTACTATTAAAAACTAAACCCCTGGACTGCAGAAGTAAACCCCAAATCAGGTACCCGTATCCTCTTCCTCCGCAGCCAGGACTTTGTAATGTGTAAAATGTTATCTCCGTTGTGTTGAAACATTTCCCATGTGATGGGGATGGGGTTAGTGGGAGCTTGTGTGTGTGTGTGTGTGTGTGTGTGTGTGTGTGCGCGCGTGCTTGCGTGCATGCATGTGCGTCTGTGTCTGTGTCTGTGTCTCTGTGTCAGATTTTATCTGTGTCTGTACCTGCTGTATGAGACATTGCCTGTATGTGACTGTGGGGATGTTATTCCACAGAGAAATGTCTAAAGAGTGTGTCTCAGTATCCAGCTGCCATGGCAACCTGATTGACACAGACAACTTTGTCATTCCTGGATGTGAGAGAAAAACCCTGTCAAAATCCCACTTCACTGCATTGTCTGTCTGTATGTATGTCTGTCTGTTAATCATGGCAGAGAAAGGGGGACAGGAATAATACATAATGTGGGAAAAGAGGGATAGCGCAACATTGAGGAGAGAAAAGAAGTACAAAATAGGAATTGGTTGCATTTAAAGGAGAGGAATCAGCTTGTGCTCTATAAAACCAACCTAGGCCTGATTGGATTTTGTTTTCTTCATTCTGTCTCATATTGTTTATAGCATGCGTGACAATAATACTGCTTGTCTACTTGACACATTATGTTACATAGCATGGAGCACAAAACCCAAAAATCTACCAGGGACATTTTGGTATCTATATTCTCATGACTTCATAAATAAGTTGAGCAAGTGAAACGCTGTAAGACGTACCCACAACAAATACGGTTTCCATAAGAATATTTTTTTAGTTGAAACCATAGATGATACATACTCTTCACATCACACATTTTTAATACTCTGTTTTTTGTTTGTTTTTTGTTCAGTTTATTTTATGACAGGGGACATAGCAAATTAATAAAACACATGATTTCCCATGGGTTAAAAAAGCCAGAATTAGCCAAAAGGCTATTTTTCATCTGTAGTCCAACTGTAGTTGCAACTTATTATCTTAATAGACAGTTCATGCATAGCAACTCAATACTATAGGTGTTTTCCCACCGGAGGGACTTTTGCAGTTCTTAGAACTAAAACGTTCCTAGAACACTTTTTTCATCGTGTTCCCACCGGACAAATTTGGGGATTTTTTAGTTCCTCTGGCCGTATTTCGGGACTTTTTTAGCTCCTACTTCAGAGCAGGGTCTCTTCCCTTTTCCTAGGTCTACTTGATTGGTCTTAATTATAAGTCACGCCCACTGCCAACCCAGATCTTGCAGTGCGCCATCTGTACTTGCAGACAGAGCAACAGCGGGACATTTTAAGCAATTGTCACCATCTTATTCATCATTAAAGTCACTTCTGACAACGTTTTAGGCGAGAAATGAACTATTTAGATTTCGAATATAGGCAGTCTTCCGAAAATCGTTGCCGAATTGACAATTTGCTTCAAAGTTTTCGGAGCTCCATAAAGTGAAGGGATTGGCAGCTGGTGGCTGCCCGGGATCGCTTGTTTGCTGGTCGGCCTGTCATGCTGGGATGTCCCGCTGTAAACTAACGGACTCTCAGACTGCGGTCTCGCAAGAGGCTTTTATTTCGCCGTTGTTTGTTTAAATATCACAACACATGTCCATCATAAGATTAACGGGAACGTGTGGTTAACTGCGTTTTTGCCGTTAAACTCCACAAGCGCCTGGTCCGCCGTGCACGCACACACACGGCGAGAGAGAGAGAGAGAGAGAGAGAGAGAGAGAGACTCCAGCCTAGTCTTTAAATGCTGCTGTTCAAACTCTGTTATGAGGATCCCAGCAAGGCACAACAGTAACATTCTGATGTTCTCCTCCATCATGTTGCTTTGTTGTTGTATGTGACGCTAAGGTCTAGTGACGATGTTATGAAGACCGTTGCGGTGCTTGCGTCACTCTCTTACCCCTCCTACCAGTCCCTGTGGCCACTTGGCCGGTGGGAATGCAAATGGAAAATTTTTTTTTGGGGGAGAGTAGTTCTTAGAACTGCTTAGAAATGTACTTTTCCCCTAAAAAGTACAAGTACTATCCAGTGGGAAAACGCCTTATATGTTGTCTATGTGTGAAGTACTCAATTGATGTTTTGAATTTAAAGGTCTAGGTTGTATATTGAAATTCAGTAGTTATTCTGTTTATCTGTTTTATCTGGAGTTTAATGTTATACTGTATATAATTATTTGTCTCTATAGTGTATTTATTGTTCTGTCTACTGTGTAAGTGATTTATATTGAATGTTTTTCTGTCCTTAGGAGGACTTACTCCTCTGTTGCACTTCCTTGTTTCTCTCATTTATGTTTCCTAGTAGTTTTTTGTGTGTTTTTTTTTCTCTCAAAATGATTAAAGTTTAGTTGAAGTTGATAGAGTGTTGCATGCTGTAAAGACTGTAAAGTTCTTTTGGACAAACTTATGGCTTATATAAATGAATGTGACTTGACAAACCGGAGCTTCCGAGGTAAAGCTGTCAGCAACACCATGGCTTCCTTATGGGATGTAATACTTTTGAAAACCATTAAAATATTGTTTGTGATGGTAGGGTTGTCTGGTGGAGAATGCTATGTTAAGTTCAAGCTTTGTTTCTGACCTGTGTGTGCCTGTCATTAACTGTAAATGCTCTGTACTACAGGAGATTACTGGAAGGAATGGCATTACAGGAGAACAAGTGAAAGACACACATACGTGTGTGATCACACAAGCTCTCACGCGAGCCAAAGAATTGTTCCCATGTGCTACAGACCTCTATGATTTGTGAAGGGTGCGTGAGAGCAACAAATGATTTATAACATTTAGAGTAATATAACCAAAGGGCTTAGTGACACAGCTGTGGAAGAACCAGAGAAAAGGGAAACAGAAACAACTGTGAAGTTGCTCACGCTATGGAAAAACACATTCCTCATTCTAGCTTTCAGTTAGGAGTTTTTCCTCCTCTACTTTTTCTATGGAGTGAACAAATCAGACGATTACTCACTGTTGTTTATGTCAGTGATTCAAAGGACGAGTTTTAACATATAGAAACTTCTTTTCAATGGACTTTCGCCTTTCGCTTATCTTGGTGACTGGGTTGAGGTTGGTTAAACTTTTATTTAGGTCGTGAATCTGAGGAAGCATAAAGGGATGCTGATGTCACTTGCAGTGCTTTTATGTTTTTTACCATACTAAGTAGTTTATGCCTTTGATGAACAGCATAGTCAAAGCTAAAGATGCAACTGGATCAGCAGAGTTTCTGGACCATTGCTTTGTCGACGTCCTAGTATGATTTGTGGCGTATGTCTGTGGCCTGTGTCTAAAATTTCAGCCCACTGAGCAATCTACCATCATATCTGTCCCCACTCCGTACTTTGGCCCATACAAGGACTTGTATCAGCGACCCTCCAGTTCCCAACCCAGCTCCCTATGGACTGAGCTACTGACACCCCAAGATGTGGTAACGCTTCACGAATTTGCATGTCATTCAATATACTTACTGTATATACCAAACCATTTCCAGGAAGGAAGAGCATTTTGCTCCTAGTCCCAACCTCCACCACCTCTCTGCTTCTAAAAGGCTGTGGCCTGAGATAAAATTAGACCCCTTTTTCTTTTATACATTTTTTGGGGGCTTTTCTCTTTTTTATTAGACAGTGACAGTGGATAGACAGGAAAGGGGAAGAGAAATGGGGAATGACACGTAGCAAAGGACAGCAGGTCGGATTGGAACCCGGGCCGCTGCAAAGGACTCTGCCTACGTGGGGCACACACTCTTACTGAGTAAGCTAGAGGCCGCCCCTTTAGACCCCTTTTTATTCTGTGCAAACTTGGATGTACTGCGGCATGTTGGAGACTTCTGGTTCACAGGTTTCAGAGCACTACTGAATGTCTCAGCAGACAGTGCTCTGGTTTCAACCTACCTAGTGGCTATTATCCCCAAAATTCTGCCAGGTGTGTCCACCTGTTCTCTTATTGCTTTCACAAGCACAATGAGGACTCGCCAAGGTTCTTTAAACAGGCTGTCAGTGGTGTTTCTCTGCACCCTGAGCCATATCATCATCTCTCCTCTAATTGGCTCGTGGGATATAAATAGCCACATGTATCCATCATGGGACTGATTTACTTGCTTCACTTACAAGGTCAATGCAGCCTAGGGGGACCCAAGACTGGCATCACGTTGCCTTTTCCCTGGAAGCCACTATAGCAACAACAAAAACTGACAACTGTAACTGCAGATTTTTGTTTGCACTAATACATTTTATGAATTTGTTTGTTTTGACTGTTTTCATCAAACAGATTTCCTTGTAGAAAATGCTTTTTTCCTTCTTTTGTTTCATTCAATTCATTGAAAAAAGGTCTCATTATGAAAAACTAATAATCTTTTTTCTTTACAAAATGATCTGCCAGTCCCGTAAGAAAGCTCGATAACTCTCCATGCAAATTAAAATCAATTGCTAAGCTTGTCATCTTTAACAGTGTATTCCTCTGAGAGCAGCAGCAGCAGTATTTGACCCAGCTGGCCCTACAGTTAGCTATAAAGCCACAATGACGCAAAAGCAGGAGCCACATCATTTGCATGAAAAGAGAGGATATTTAACCCTTTGCGGCCATAATAAATGTAATCTGTTACGTAAAACCAACACTCAAAAGATTATTGAATGTATCCTGTATGTGCGATCTCTCACTAAGATCAGATTCTTAGCCACTCTGCCAAGTTATAAAATTAGTGCAAAGTGTGAATTCCAGAACAATTACAATGCTGCACACAGACGGCAGTGGGTTGCTGTTGTAGGCATCAACAGATACCTCTGGTCCACCTGTTTATTATTTGCACTCCTGATGCTTCTACAGAAAAGAAAAGTTAAAAGTTATCATACTCACATACACTGTACTGACAAATGTATATAATATGCATTCTTTTAGCTTTTAGAGGCATTTGATGGCTGGTCATTATAAATATAAAATACAAAACGAAAAAATAAAAAAGACTTGCTTTGTCTTGAGATGATAATAGGTTAAAAGGTTCACTTTTGTTAAAGCAGATAAAAGATGTCTTTTAGGCTGCTATGAAACACCAGCATAGCTCTACATAACTCACAGAACAAAGACTCTAAGAAATCCACATTTGTCACTGCACCATTACAGCAACCTTACATTTAATTGCCCGACACCTCAACGAGGCCTTCAGCTTAACGGAGTTACATCAGCTGCCCTCTACTCTCTTGTCTCTATCACCTGTGTGTGTATCGCAGTGGGAATTGAACCCTGGTCTCCCACACCAAAGGCATGTGTCATATCCACATCATCACCCTGTGCTCTGAGAGATTCATGAAGCATACACACCCACACTCTCTCTTTTCTTTTCTGTGAATGTCTCTTTCATTCATTTAGGATGTAGAGGATACAATGGGGAATGTTTGAGCCTTAAGCCAATTCCCTATTATCTCCCAGCTAACCATTTCCTTTCCTTTGCTCACAATATCCGTCATCTTCTTCTCTGTGCAAGGGAGAGGTTAAGTGGTGTCATTTTCCTCGACTGGTGGGAAATGTTTTACTCTGTTTTTAGCTTTATTAGATAACTCAGCCTTCCCCGTGGAACACCATGCCTTTGTAAAGCAGTGACAAGGGAGGCCATGCGTCCCAAATGCCTGGCTCTCTTCTTTCATCTTTTTTTCTTTTGTCATATGCACTCAAGTTCATTAAATCAAATCTCTTGCTTTTACCTGGGTGATGTCAGAGGCAAGATGAGGAGACTTCCACAGTGGGAGATGGGAGTAGGTGGAGGTGGAAGGGAAAGAGGAGATTAGAAAATATTTGAGGCGAGGAGGCATGTATATATGAAAATAAGGATAAGACCTAAAAGATGAAAATATCAAATGAGAGGAGCGCAAAATGGGGGGAAAAGATGACAAACCTTGGTGATTTAAACAGCTCGTGATTTTTTTTTCTTAAAGCAAGCTTGGAGTGGATACAAGGGCAGATAGCCTCACAGCTCTTAACGTGGATCACAATGAAATCACATATGAAAGGTCATGGATGGAAGTTACACAATCCTCTTACCCATGTCGTTAAGCTTTTTTCAGATCAGGTTTAAATAATTATTTCCCAGTCAGAAGTTTAAAAATAGCCACTAAGGATTTTGGAGAAGGAACCCGACATTATATATATGTTGAAATATTCAAATATACACATTTTTTCTTACCTAAATACTTATATCCAGTTTTGAAAATGCGTCTCTGAACTCATTTGCTAAAAAGCCACAAGAAATAATTTAAAACTGTAACACCTGTGATCACTTTGAAAAACTAGCCTCATAATGTTTTTATAGAAGGAAGTCGTTGCGGTAAATACAGTTAAAAAGCCAATTACCATCATCAATAAATATATTCTATGGGATGTTTCCCAAATAGTAGAGCCTATAAACCCTCTTCTTGGAAATATTGCTTCATCAAGCCTTTATGCATTTTCACCCTGGCTGTGTTATGTCCCACATGTTAAATAAATCAATTTAATAATGTGGCAATTAAACAACTTAACTTATCTTTGTTTGTAAGGAGTCACTAGGTACTGCAGAAGAACCGGAGTCAGGTTGATAGTTGAAACTAGAGCGCATTCACACAGTTCATACCTTTCAGGGGTTGTTTTCCTGAATTTATTTTAAAAATTGAATTTTAATTCAATGGATTAGCATCTGGAATAACATCAAAATACACATAGCGGTTCGGCGGGTGGAGGGTGTATAGCTCGGCACCCCTCCTCTTCTCTGCTTCTCTTCATAGTCGTCCAATTCATCTACCAACCCTTGTAGGGGTGGCTAAGGTTTGCCTTGGACAAGCTCATAGTTATGCTGCTATAGGTCTAGATTGCCAGGGCACTTCCTTTGGCACACGAATCCCCTCTCTCTTTTCATCTGTGTGCATTCATGTCCCAGAAATGCTTGTTACTAATTTATCTCCGGGGAGCTTATTCCTTGAGTCATTATGTTTTCTTGCCGTGCAGTTTTCCTTGGATTGGGTGGCACCTAAATCATGGTTGCAGCTGCTGCTGTGGTCTTGCTCGACGTCCTGCTGTGCCCTACTACGCCCCGCAATGCCCTACTACGCCCTGCTACACCGTGCTATGCCCTACTATGCCCCGCAACGACCTGCCTCGCCCGCTATGAAGCGCTGTGGAGGAAGGTCTGGCAAATTGAGACTATAGTTCCAGTATTTTTATTATTGCTATAACTGTCACTGTTCATCATTCCAACTGCTTTAATTATTATGAATCATATTTCTCTATATCTTTATATCTGTATCAGTGTCTGTATCCAAACCATATGGTAATGCACCAAATACTTCCTCTTTGGCCCATGGTCAAAGTTCCGCCAAATTTCTCTGAAATCCGCGGAGTTTGTTTTAAGATATTGTGTTAAACAACACACAAACATGCAGAGACTGAAAGCATTAACGCATTGGTAGAGGTCATCAATTTTAAACTTTGTCTTCTTATCTTCTAAAAAATTATTTGATGACCATTCAGGTAGTCTGACATTGTCAATGACGAGATGACATGACCATTTACTGTATATGTTGGGAAGAGGCCTTGCAAAGCATCTGTAGTGTTTGTGTGTGCGTATACAACACATGCTAAAATAAGCCCTATGTTTATGTGTGTGTGTGTGTGTGTGTGTGTGTGTGTGTGTGTGTGTGTGTGTGTGTGTGTGTGTGTGTGTGTGTGTGTGTGTGTGTGTGTGTCGCATCAGGACAGTCCTGTCAGTTTGTGTGTGGGCGGTGGTGCTGAGTCTGTGTCACACTGTGTTCCTGTCTCAGCACATTAGAGCTAAACCTCCTGTGATGATGCAACAAAGCAGTGACATCTAAAAGAACGAAGAGTAACATAATACACAATACTCACTTTAGTAAAGAGTAAATGTACTATTTCAGTTTATAGCACTGTCCTGAGGTTTGAGGTCGATGGGGTTTTTTCTCACAGGAGGGGTCATGGTCTGCTAACGTTTTGTGGCTTTATTATTATTATTTTTGATTTAGACCAACTGTGGGAATTTAAACTTGACTTTGAGAACAGAAGCACAATTAAATAATAATACAACCTCTGACTCAGTATTCCAGTAAAAAATATCACGTACAGTATTCCTGTCAAATATGATAGGGTACCACAAAGTCATGTCTCATTACAGCACTCTCTTGCCCATTAGAAATCTGTAAGACACATCTACAGTATGTAGTCTTGTAGTGAATATATTTGGCTTGTGGGCTTTTTGTTGGAAAAAAACAAGCAATTAGAAGACATCTTGGGCTCTGAGAGTTTGTGATAGGCATTGTTTTCACTTATGTGATATTTTATAGACCATTGATTAAAACTTATATATATATATATATATATATATATATATATATATATATATATATATTTGACAGACGAATCAATAATCTTGTAGTTGCAGCCGTAAATCTGCCACCTCTTATTTGCATGTTTGATGTAACTGATGTAGTTTCGCTATGTTGCAGATTAATATCTTCACAGGTTGTGAGATGCAGTGGATGTTTTTGTGATGGCAGTGTTGTTTGTTCTGTAAATTGGTTCACAGCTCTTATTTTAGACTATTGTTGGTAGCTACTGTTTTACAAACTAGAGGCTTTTTATTCAGCACAGGATCCAGGTGCTCACTATATACAGTTTTGTATTGGGACACAGCCTAATGAAACCCAACAAATTTGTTGGAAGCCACCAGAAGCATGATTGTGACCCAATTTATTGTTCAAACCCAGAGTAAAGAAAACTAGGCTATGAGGGGGAAAAACTGCAGAGACAGAAGGAATATATTCATGCTTTGCTTTTAATCACTTAATAGAAAAAGTATTTCAGATTTATTCTTGAACACAATATACAATATAATACCATACATTGTGTGAAACATTTAATAACCCACCTGCAACAACTGGCGTACTTGAACATATTATTGACAATTTAAAAAAAAACCATCTCTCATGCAGATAGTGCTAAATCTGAAACAACTAGGACCAAAAAAGCTTGAACATAGATAAACAATGTTAATACTGACAAATTTGAATTTCAAAACTGCTAACAAGTTTGGTCAGAAAGAGTTCACACATTAGCACAATCAGTTACATACGATCATGTTTTGTTGTTATTTCAGAACGATTCATGTCAGTGCCGGGCGTATTGTAGCATGCTACCAATACCGTCCCTGTGTTATCTACTTTTACATGAAGTGTGTTAAGTGTAAAAGGAGACAATCGCTTTGTGTTTGTCCATCAAACCTGTATCTATCTGGCCTCATATATCAGCAATCTGCATTCAAATGCTGGAGCTTAGGTTGTGTGTGACAAGCTTCTGAGAGAAAATGAGCTATTTGTGTACTTTGATACCAATCATTGACTAAGCTTCTGTGTTCCTTAGCTAGCTTGTATGTATCCTATATCCAAGCACATGTAGTTTAACATGTCCTCTATGTCGCCTCTGGGTTACCAAATTGCAGCTGTCAGATGAAAACCTTGTAGCTTCAAAAACTCAGTTGAACCAAAATTGTTTTCCATCAAAAAAAAAGTATCTAAGAAATGAAATGAGGACATTCAAAGTCCTTTATAACATTCTGGCTATTATTTAAGAAATGTAACTAAGTTTACATTTCAGAGAGAGAGAAACAAGAATTTCAGAAATACGAAAACATACCATGATATGATTTCAGGTGATGGCAGAGTGGGAACATTTTTGGTTTAATATTCATGCATAATAAGCTTAATATAGAGTATTTAATTGTCTTGTCTGTGACATTTCATTAAAAGATGAACTTTTATGTGAAAATAAAAAGTCAATGTTGTAATTACAAGGTTCTCATTTGACAACAACAACACGTCTCTTTAGCTGCTGCTCTGCTGGGCTCTCAAAACATTGTGCGAATATATACTCAGATATATTTATATATATATATAAAAAACAATAATACATATATAAAAAGACTCTAATCCAGAATCTTCTACACATTAGACACCACCACTTCCAGGTAATGCAAGTGCATATAAATTAAAATAGATTTTACACTGAACCAGTATTTCTTATTTACAAGCTTAAAGTATAGAATAAATACACACTGTTATAAACAGCAAAAAGGACCAACTTGAGCTCCTAGCGACAAACAGTAGAGACAAAAGTATGGAGTGATGGGATAAGGCCTGATGACAAAGTCAACACATCCAAACACACACATACAAAACCTTCCATACATACATACATACATGCTGCACACAAACGATTGCCACTTAAGCATGCTGGAGTGAAATTAGATGAAGTACCTTTTGAGTATAACAGTAAACCAATGTGAAAATGGGGAGATGTGATTATAGATGCAACTAGAACATCCATAAAATCTGTTGTGGAAGCCACAGGAGCAGAAATGAGAGGTCTGCAAACCATTTTCAGAAACACAAGAGGCGTTTTTTTGGTCTGTTTCAAAACTAGAGCACCTAATTATCATCTCTTTTCTGATTTTTTTTCCGGTATAGTCAGCCATGCTGAATCCAGCAATTCCATCTGTGCCAAATCCCAATAACCCGACTGTCCTGGAAACCTGATACAGCCGAGGGGGAGAGTTTAAAAAAAAATCAATTGACGTCAATGAGCAGCCGCTGCACTTGAGGGATTTTTATTGTGAGGAAGAAATAGCCTGATTGTTTTGGGGTCGTGTCCGTGGAGCCCAGAGGGGTTTGTAAACCATGTGAATAGTGGCGCTGATGATGGCCTGAGAGTGCCTTTCAGACAGGCAGCTGTAAGAGCACCTTTAATCATCTGGTCTGAGCCTGATTGCAGAGGGGCAGGGGGGCGTTACCTTTTATATACTGTCTATGGGCGTTACATAAGACAGGTCTGGGGTCAGGACCCGTTCTATCTAACAGGATTATTAAGACTGCAGCATACCTGTGGGCTAAAAATAGATTCACTGCTGTTGTGCATTTCGTCCTTGGCAGACTTCATTTCTGATTTTATTATAGATCTAAGCAGCTTGTTGTCATGAGCTGTTTGTATTCTGCTGATTTCACCTTGTGGTAGATTTATGTAGGTTATGAAGGTTTAAACTGGACTAACCTCTTTTTCACACCAACACAACAACGATTGGAGGCAAAAACAAAAAGACGAAATTGTACATATGAAATGTCTCAATAAATTTACACTGAAAATTTAGCAGGAATATCTGAATATCTGGAATATCTACCATATAGTTGTAAATGTAGGATTTCATATCCTTGCTGAGATTTTGCATTACAAGTAAAGTTCTGTTATGAAAAGGTAGGAAGCCCCCAATGGTCTGCAGACCAGAGAAAATATGATGTCTAGAGAGATGGAGTATGAAAATAGATTATGTATTTAAGTGTGACTGTGACATTCATTGACTGACATCTGATAGAGAAAGCAACAAACTAAACATGTAACATGAACCATGAGAACCATAAGCGTCTGAATTCCACGTGTAAAACATTGTGCTCAGATTGAAAAACAAATGTGACAAAATGTGAGTAAAATGTGGGTGTTAATGGTTCCCTATTCAGATGAGTTTGTCCAAGAGTTGTTTGTCAACATTTGTTTGGATTTCTCTATTGCCCAATACATGGAAGACTGTTCTCTTTTTAACATATAAAAAAAGATTTTGCTCTTTCAGATAGGAAAAAAAAACATTTCACAGACATACTAGTGTGTTCAATAAATAAAAAACTATTATAAAGACAATAGTAAAAAAGGCACACAAAAGTCCTTTGACAAATGGTACAGGAAAAAAGTAAACACTTTCTCTTGCTATACAAATGTGTCTCCATCAGTAGATCTTACTCTATGCTACTTCTAGATCATATTTGTAAAAAAGTCTTAAGGTACAAAACGTCTCTCAGTAGTGTCAATGTCCATTTAATGCCAGTCCAAAAAAGAAAAGTAACTATTTCCAAAACTGGCCAAAATCCTTCATGTTCCATCCTCAGTCTCGCCTGTCCATCAAGACTAAAATGTTCGCAGTAATTATTTCCTGAGAACTCTGAAGCCGCCTCACTGAAACTGTCCGTCCGTGTCTGGCTTCAAACACCCAAGTGCAAGACGCCCCTGTGCGGGACCAAACTAAGCCCTTGCTTCTGTGGGCTTATTAAAAAGCACAGCTGCAAAAGGATCTCCCCTCTTTTGCCAAAAAACCTTTCAAATCACCATGTGAGCCTGATTATAGAAGCCCTATGTGTCTGTGGGCGACGCCTCGTGTGTCACGATCTCTATTGCCGGCTCCATCATGCCGCCCTCCTCAAGCTCCTGACCGTCCAAATAGTCCAGGGGAGGAGAACGAGAATCTCCTAGACTATCCTCCTCCTCTTCTAACTCTTCTTCTTCCTCCTCGTCCTCCTCCCCTTCGCCATTTTTCTCTATTCCATCCAAGTCCTCTTCCTCCAAGGTGAGCTCAAACTGAAATTTCTCCCCGCCTCCCTGACCTCCAGTCCCTCCACTATGTCCGTGCGTGACCTGGTCGTAGAAGGGTGGGGAGGGACTCTGGGGGATCATGCTTTGGTACCAGTTCCTGTTGTCCTCCAGGGTGTCCAGAATGTCCTGGGCATCAGGGTGGACCAGGTCGGCCCAGGTCTCCCACAGAGGGTGGACAATGTAGTCGATGAAACCCACCTGGAAAGGAGAAGGAGGCCAATTAGAACCAGAATTGAGATTCTTTTAACAATTTGTTGCACATATGTGAATTTATACATCCTCGTTGTGTGCATAATGCAGTTTCTATGTCCTTGATTGCCTACCTGGCTCTTCTCCACCGAGGCTGTGTGTTTATCACACATAGGGCTGATCTCCATTCCTCTCTCCCTCTCTCTGTCTCCTTGGTGGAAGAACTCCTCCATTATCCGATCAGTCCACTGACGATACAGCTCCAGGGACTTGGTGGGGTTACTCAGGTCAGCACAGTGCACCATGTTACGCAGCACCTAATGAATAATACAGAATTGCAATTTAGTAAATGCTTGTATTGGGCTCATCATTTTCAGTTTTTTGTTATTTCCCCAAGAAATCTCTGAATGCATCAATGTTCATTATTTAGTAGAAATTAGATAACAAATCAATAACGTAGGTTCAATTATACTTTAAGAAAGCATTTGTAGGGGGTATTTTGCAGAAAATTAAATCTGGAAACAATGACCCTCCCCAATGTACAATCCAATATCTTGAAAACAATACAGCCAAGTGTGGTAAATTACTTTACAACAATTAGATTTAGGAGAAATTAGATTCTCGTAGAACCGGCATTTGAGGCTAATTCTATGATGTGCTCTGGAGTGAGCAGAGGTCAGCTATGTAGGAGGCAGGCTAATGACCATTGGCTGAGTAACCTCTGCCAACACTGGCTTTTGATTAGAGCTATTCAAAGCTGGGAAAAGAGAGATGGAGGGCTTACAGTATATCCAATCACAAACTCCCAGTCAATATAATGTAGGATTTTTTGTTTTTTGCTGTTACCATTACTATTATTACTTTTTTGTTTTGCAAGAACCAACACCTACCTGCATCCTGTCGGTGTAATTGTCCAGCAGCAGCACTCCAGAGCTCGTCACCTTCTTAGTCTCCACCATAGTCTTCAGATCAGCCAGCAGACTCATGTGTTTGGACATATCAGTGGCCAAAACCTAAATAAAAGAGAGAGAAAAAAAAACCATCCTCAGCATCCGGATCATTTGAACAGGTGGACTGATTGAAAGTGAGTTGACAGTAGAAGAGAAAAGAATATGAATATATCTTACCATGTCAATGATCATCTTGCGGAGGGACTGTCGCTGCTTCTTGGTGAGGTTCTGGAAGATATCGCAGTTGTCTTCCTGTAGTAGCTTGAATCCCACAGCCAAGTGATGGTTCTCCAGCACAGACTCATCGTTGTACATTAGCGCCAGCTCAGAGTCTGGAAAGGTGTTAAAAAGAGATATTAACATATATTTTATTAGCTTGTTAAAAGCACCAATTTCTATATTTTTAAAACAAAGCAACAAATGAACTGACTCAGTCCCGTGATGAATAATGTTTTGACTTACTGGTATTGATTAAGAATTGGTTTGATACTCCAGGATGGTCAACATCATGGATAGCTGCAGCAAAGATGGCTGCTAGGATCTCAAGATCTGTAAAGACCGCCTGAGAAAGGGTGGAAAAAAAGATTGTTTAACTTGTTTTGAAGATAAAACAAAAAAACACCAGAAAAGACAGGAGCTGAAGTCTGGGGCGTTCTGACCTAACTGTATCCTACCAGCTAATCCAATTTAAAGAGAGCTGTGAGAACATGCATGTAGTAAAAATCGTACAAATAAGGCATGGAGGGACGAATGTTGGAGGAAAGAAGGGAAGTTCCCTGAGTAAGGGGAGGAAAAGATAATTAAATGGAAGGATGTTGAGCTCTTCAACGCTAGTGTAGCTATCCAGGAAAGTGGCACATGAGGTGATGTAAGAGCTAACTCCTCTAATTTAGTTTTCCTTTACTTCTGTGGATGCAGACTGGTACCCAAGTCAGAGGAAATTCTTTAACCTCCAGAGTTAAGAAAGATCTACCCCAATTAGATATCAAAGCCCTGATTTGAGGTATTAAAAACAAAGTACAATACTTTATATTATAACTTACATCCAGGGCTGGAGTGGAGAGGAGGATGTGTGTAGATTGGGCTACATCGGCAGCGTGCAGGCTGTTATGGTAGGCCACATCTGAATGGTAGTGATCTTCCAATGTCATCATGTAGGCCACCAACGTATCCACGGGGATCTTAAATGTCTTTAACAGGTCTCGCTCCTAGAAAAATGACATCATAACAATATTTAGGAATAATTTGAGTAGTAATCAAACAACAATTACGTAAGTGGAATGGAAAGCTTTATTGTCACTAGTCACAAGTAACCAGCAAAATTAATAGACACAGCGGAATGCAGAATTTCGGACACTTCTTACCTGGAAGATGGCGTACATGATGCAGGTAAGAGGCCTGCTTTGGGAGTACTCCGAAACAGTGAAGATGTTCAGGCCCCACTTGTTGAGGTCCTCCAGCTCCTTGGACAGCAGCTCCTCCTTATCGGTCTTGACGCCGAAGCGTGATATGCTGCTGCCGGATAGAGAGGGCCCATGGGAGACCTTCTTGACCCCGCTGATCTGTGTCATCAGCTGCTGCTTCTGCTGCTTCTTCTTCTCTCGCGTCTTGGATATTGGCGACGGCATCTCCATCTCATTCTGTTTGTCTGAGGGAGGGGCAATAGAGATTTGTTGTTTTTAGTGTGGACATTGCGAGGAAGAAGTGGTTAAATTCCCCGTTGACCTCATACAGCATGAGTCTAATAATTTAATCTACTTCTCAATAACAACTGAGAATCAATGGCTGCCTGAGGACCCAGGTGCACTTGCACTATAGAAACACCTGCAGCTAGTTAGCTCCTGAGGGATTTATTGATTCATTCATTCATCATCTGTGCCTCCATTCATTTGTTAATTCATGCTGCCCTGTCTTCTTTTCACTCTCATAGGTCAGTCCATTGACAGACTGAGAGCTGGGCCTCCTACACAGTTAAGGCAGCTGCTGCTCCATCTTCCGAAGCTTTATCAAATCACAGTGTAGAGTGGGATTTCTATGTTTGGTTTATTTCATTTATAAGTTTCTTCAACCACATTTAGTGTGGCCACAAAAAGAAGCATGTATGTAAAGCAAGTATGAAGTCCAAAAGTACACCGAAAACCTTCAAGGCTTTCATGTAATATTCCTTTAGAAAAAAACTATTATAAATAATATGCCAGTCGTCACACTTTATCCAAAAATAAACACAGAAAAAATGCCAAGTTTCCTGTAATAACCAACTTGGCCGTTGTGTTTAGTGCAATCACAGAAGAATTGAACGAAATCTTGCAGGGACTGACTGACTGACTGACTGCTATCGGCACAAATGTGAGCTGCGCACTGATGTATCAAGCCGCGACTCAGCTCATCGCTGGCCTATCAGCCTCCCCCTGTGGAGGGTTATTCAATTACCAGCTGTAATTCAAATAATCACTTTCACTTTCACTCTCACACTCTCCCTCTCTCTCTCTTTCTCACACTGTTTTCTCTAGTTTTCTCTGTGTCTCTCTCTTCAGTCCCCCAGTGGTAATTGAGAATGGGCAATTAAGCGCTCTCAGACATGTACTGCGTGGGAAACAAGGGGAAGAGCAATATATTGCCTTCTAATTTATAACAAGCCACCATTATCACCACTGTCGTGTGGTGTTTGTGTGGCCTGTTAACGTGTGTTAGAGATCAGATTGTGAGACGGACAAGTTTTCCATGTCATTCCTATCATCCATTTCTACATAAGTAAGTGCCAATATACGCCATGCACTCTGTTTCACAGTTGACTTGATACGAGTAATAAGCTCAGGAGTTTTTTTGCACAGTTAACATGATCCTGGTATCCATGTTCCACCAGATGAAGCTTCTCTGTCACATTTTTGCCTGTAATGTGTCAGTTGGACATAGACAGTCCTTTTTATTTGTTTTTTCCTCCCTCTGTTTTTCTCTCCTTTGCTCTCCAATTCTCCCTTCTCCTTCCCTCTACTCTGTCACCTCCCACGTTTATTTCGATTTCTTTTTCACCCTCCTCCATAAGCTCTCCTGTGGGAGACGCAGATGCAGTAGGGAAGGTGTGGGGGTGGGGCTTTTTTGGTGGCAATTTCTTTCAGTGTATTCCCTAAACTAGGTGTGTTCTGCTGCTGGCCAATCAAAGGGAATTATGACAGAATGATGTTGCGAGGACAGCTGTGGCGGTAGAAAGGCACATGTGAATGGCCAGCATGCTGTTGGCCAACAATCCTTATATAGATAGAAAGTCAGAAATCCTGGTTTGAAATGGCCCGCTATCAGAAGATCTGGGATCTTTATTTATCTAGGGAATTATCCAGGCTCCATGTTTAAACAGTCAACAGTCTGCCTTTCCATCAGCTGAAAAATTAAACCGAGATACAATAAAAATAAGAATGACCTCTACAGAACCAGGCATATGGCAGGAAAATGTAATTTCTTTGAGTGGATGGATAATTTTATAATAAATAATTATAAAGCAGAAATAAGTGCATTACTGACGTGATACTAATCTTAATGGATGGAAGGATTAAACCGTTTTACTGGTCAGCTGAGGCCATCCCCTTGTCCCCCCTCCCCCACACTTCATTAATGTTTTTTCTTTCTACTGCCAGCAGGGGAATCCTTAATTTCTTTATCGAAGTGATAGTCATCTCTGTCTGGAGAAGGCAAGGGAGAGGTGGGGGGATAACAAGGTGTCCCTGCTGACAAAGATGCCCTAAGACGGGGATGAGTCACGGTATCTGCCGAGCTCATCTCCCTGCCAGCAAAGGGGGATCCTCTGTACCTTTGTTTTCTCCCTTACTGCAGTCAGCTCCCTCCCTCCCTCCCTCCCTCCCTCGTTTGCTTCTTCTCTGTCTCTCCTCAACCCTCCTCTCGCTTTCTATGATCTGGCCGTGAGGGACCCGACAACCGCACTACACGGGATCAGGATGCCAATTGATCGGAAGCACAGTGTCTATAAATAATTAACCTAACTACGTCTAGGTGCATTCTGTCTGTCTTATCCTTTTTGTTTGTCAATCTATATTTCCTTTAAGTCAATAATTCACATGTCTATCAGCTTTCAACTTTAGATGTCCTCTGGCTGTCGTCACACTTCTGTGGAAATCACATTTGCCAAAAGCCAACTTTATACCTATTTGCAGAATTGTCCCACTAATGCTGGTTTACATATTTATTTATTTTTCCCTTACAGTGACTTAATCATGTGGTTTTTGTACCAGGGTCATAAACATTTTGTACATGTGGGTAACAAAAATAGAAGACATGTTTTTAAATACAATATAAATACACATATAGTTAGCTCACGCCATATATTCTCAGATCTCAAATGTGCAACCCACACTGACAGCATCCAGTTCCAATCCACTTACTCCAATTCTGGCTAACAAGCTCCCTTGTCAGTCAAATGGCACTTTTTACAGTAACCAGCCACCTTAAATACCATTTTTTCTTTTAATTCTTTGAGAAATTTACATTTCTTACATATATTTTTATGGCCATTTTGAGCCCGTGCCATAAACATCTAGACAAAGCTTAATGGCGCAGTGTTTTATGGTACGCCCCCACAGAAAAGCCTGCCAGAGCAACTTGCACAGCTTACCATCATGTACTGAACCTCCACAAAAACATTGCAGCAAAACAGAAAAGTGTGGATCAGTGTGAGCCACTGAATATTTGTGGATATTTGGATTTTGGGATGTAGTTTTGGGTCATAATGTTTTGGGGTGATTTAACGTGGATTATAAAAGCCAAATTGGTGAAGTTGTGTGATTTTGAGTGCATGTACACAAGACTTTCATTTACCTAGGAAGGTGTTGGAGATGAATTCGGAAACCTGATTCCCAGACCGACTCATCTCAGATAGGTGCGTCAACTCCCGATTCAACATTCTCTTGAACTGCAAGAGAGGAAAAGGAAGGGGGGGGGAAAAAGGGAGGGGGGAGAGAGAGAGAAAAAATGTCGTCAGTTTCCAGTGGGGGAAAACCTGGGAGAAATCATGGCACAAGATTCCATGGAAAATACAGCAGTATTCGGTTTCATTGCAACAGTTAAAGGATATTATTTAAAATCAGTGAGGGAATACATCTTATTTCCTCCTTCATTTTCCCTGAAATTAATTAGGGTGCGGATCATTACTTGTTTTACCAGTGGGAAAGCCTTCACCTTTTAATACCACTAATTCATCCCCGGCAACCAATTGTGTTATTACACTGAATCACATTTCTGGGGCCTAATTAGCGGTTTCACTTGCGTCAATGTGCAAGAATTTCAATGATGTCAAGAGGAAAATCTGCACACTGCTCCCTACATTCCTCTTCGTTACATTTTGATGATTTTCGTGTACTTTTCATATTATGAACTCTTAAAATAGATAAAATAGGTGAGGGAGACTGATGCATTTGACAGTACACAGAGACCCTGGCACTGCAGTAGCAGCTGTTTATGATAGACTGATGCATGCGCGTGCACACACATACATAGACTAACACACATGCACAGACACACCGAGCTCTGCAGAGGGCTCAAGATGGAGCCTGAGCCAAACAACACTATTCTGTCAGACCCCCTCCCTCACCATGATGGAAATATATTTTGGTGCAATTAGGCTAGCACAGTAATCTGAAAAATCAAAAATCAAAATGCCAAATATCTTTAGAAATGGGCCTCAATGCAACCCAGCACAGAGAGGTACAATGAAATGGGTGCGTTATCCCGACAAGCTACGTAGATAAGCGCCACACACCTTAATGTAACCCCAAGACACCGACAGCAGGTAATTGGCTTCAGGCATTTTGGACCCCGTTTTCTCGTTCGTACACAAAGCCAGAACTGTAATCCACTAGAAAAAAATCAGAGGTAGACGAACAGGATTCTTTCAGCGCCAAAAAGGACAAAAAAATCCCTTCTTCTCTCCTCTTGTGATTTTCTTTTCAGCAGCTAAGAGAGCAGCTTGATGATGGCTCACTGTCCCTCTCAGCAGCAGAAAAGGGCCAGCTCTGAGTCTCCATGCCTGGGAATTGATAGATGAATAGATAGATGTAGGAAAAAGTAGGCGCTGTAAACAAGCTAGGTGAGAAGGAGATCCAACAGGCTCGGTGGTTTGACTGGAGAAGCAGCAGCTGGAGCCGTAAGCTGGGAACTCTCAGTGCACTGATGAATTATGGAGGAGTGAGGAAGGGAGGAGGGGAAAATGACAACGATGGAGACAGGAGGAGGAGGGAGTGAGGCAGCGATGTTCATCTGACTGGAGGGGGGGTTCCTCCACTGGATTTGTCTTGCTTCGCTGCTCTCACTGCTGTAGCGCGTACTGCCCCTTCTACCCTGCTTTGCTCTCTCTCTTTCTCTCTCTTTGGTTCCCTCCCTCCCTTCCTCTTCTGTCTCCTTTCCCATGCTGTAGTCTGCCAGCCCCAGCAACACGCTCTATTCAAAACACATGATTTGACAGAAAGTGGGGAGAAGGGGGGAGCCCTAATTATGGCTTGACATTGGTGTATGAACCAGGTTGTAAAGGGAGGTTTGAGTGACTGACATATAATATCCAGACTTAGATTTCAGGTGCAAGATTTGCTCTTTTCTCTTGTTTTCCAGCTGTGCAACCACTGCACAGAAATCCCATCTTTTTCAATTCCCAGCCCCTGTAATTCCCTCTTAAGGCATTTTTTATGTCAGCCATTGTGAAAGAATGTCATGGAGCCGTACAGCTATGCCTTCCCTCTACAGTAAAACAATGAGGGTTGATAGAGGGGATGGGCACGTTTTGAGGAACGTGAATGCACATTGACTGTATTTTTATCGCCATTATCTCTCTAATCATCCTCTCCCTCTTTTGAGTCTTCTGTGGTCTCCTGACAACCCCCATTGTGGAGAACTCATATGCCTGTTCATTATCCGCATCCCATAATAATAATATTATTAGATGCTGTCAGGGTGTCTGTGGAGGACTATTTTTAACAACCAGGAGACAACCAGAGAGTGGGGAAGATGGAAGAGAGAAAAAAAAGAAAAAATAAGAAGAGATGGGAGATAATTGCATCCTTTCCCAATTTAGGTGACAACAACCCACGTTTTTCTCTCTCTGCCTGTGAGTAAGTGTTTGTAGGCCAATTACCAGAACAACGCCATGGCAACAGCATCAGGCGGCCACTGTAGGGATGTTTTGAAAGGAGGAGAGGCTTCCCCTTTTCCTTCCCAGGCAGACATGTGGTGTAGCTGCTGAGCTGTCACGAGGACACACCACACACATCGCCTCTGTTCGCATCCACCGTTCTCCCCCTCCTCCTCTCCATCTCTTCCTCACTCTCTACCACTTACATGTCAATTTCTCTCCCGACTGCCACTTGCCAACACGGTCATCAATCTCTCTGTCTGTCTGCCTCACTGGCAGAATCAATGGGCTGTCCTTGGAGCAGGTGTTGATACTGCTGCAGTGTGCAAGGCTAGGGCCACCTGACTGGAAAATACTGTTACATCAGTACCACCGGCCAATTTTGATGGTGCTGCTTGCGCTTTTTGTCAATTTTGTCATGACTTTTGTTTGTGAAACCCCTCGCAAATATCCACAGTTCTTGTCACTTCAGAGCCAATCCAATAGAAACTGTAAACAGAAGTTCCCAGAGAATGTGTGTGTACGAGTTGATGAGGGAGGGAGATCAAAGCTTCCCCGAGAGGATCCCGGATTATCCTCCCACTGAGGGAAAGAACCAGAAGCAGGGAGGTGGTACGCAAGAAATGGGAGAAAAAAAATAAATAAAAAAGAGAAACAGAGGAGGCAGCTCTTTATATAATAGCTCACTGCATAATATATAAAGAAACCAGAAATAACAGCGGGGGATGTCTCTCGGCAATGTGTTGAAGAGCTAAGTTTCCCCAGAGGCTAAAGAAATGATGCAGAGACACACGCACATGCATGCATGCACGCACACACACACACACACACACACATCCTACAACAGCTATTATCTACAGATAAACACAGTTAATGCTGACATGTGGCATGTTTTACACACTCATGCCCATAAGTTTCTGTATGAGTGTGTTATTAACATTGTGTGTTTGATGTTATTGTTCTTTCAGGGGAAGAAGGGAAGCCTCTTTACCTCCTACTGACACCATGATGCTGGAGGAAGATTAGCCTCTTGGAGCTCTGTGGGTATCTCTTTCTCACACGTTCTATATACTGTATCTATTATTTGACCCATTCCCTTTTCCCATCTTAAAGTGGCTTTTCTGTCCCTTTTTTGTGCGCGTTTAGTAGATTTCTTTTTAATTGCCACATTTGGAAATGCTTAAAAGTGCTACAATTGTCAGCTAAGGCCTGAACCACAAGAACAGCTTATTTATTGTCTAAATTCTTGCTTAAAATAATTTTCAGTGTGGTAAAGTGGAGTGGTTCAGATTGAAGTTGTGCCTTTGAGCCACTAGTGGGTGCACGTTGCTCTGCTGTAGAGCAGCATGCTCAGTGTTCAGAAAAATTGACCTCTCAACCCTGCAGTGACAGATTTGCACAACCTGACTTATGGATAAACCCATTAAAATCTACTTTTTCTATAAAATATAAAAGCATACAAACACATTTCGTGAGGAAGTCTTAACCAATCTGAATTTACAATGATGAGAGTGAAAGTTTTGTAGAGAAAAGCAATTACACTATGAGATTGTTAACCCTTTTAACCTCAACGTTACATTTTTCATTTAACAACTCATAGCAGCTTCAATAAAAAAAAAAATCTTGATTACCATGAAATTATGAGCCTTCTTTACCATCTGAATGTTCTTAATTATATCAATTTATCAAAATAATATATTTACAGTATGCAACGTCGCTGACGGTGACTTATGCAATCATTCTTTCTTCAGCAGCAAACCTACGGTGGTTGTGGTTTATCTCCTCCTCGCTTTGGCAAAAATATGACGCAGGGCAGTAACATCAGTGCAATGGCAAAGACTCACAGTAACATAACTCTGTAAAGATCCTACCTACGTATGAGCTACAGACAATTCTGAGAGACGGCCTGACAACCTCTCACTTCCTCTGACTCACTCACTCATGTTAGTGTGTCCGTATGAGAAAGAGTGTATTCCTGCGTATCGGAACCTATGCATAAAAAGGATAAAAAAGGGATAAAAGTAAGTACGTTTCTCGGTTAAGTGCATCACTCCCAACTGTTCAAGGCCTCAGAGTCAGATGTGGTGTGCAACACCATTTTTGGCTGGAGAAGAACAGTTAACAGGCTGCACAACTGTGCTCACTTGAACTCTGGATGCTTTGAAAGCAGAAAGCACCCCCATGTAAAACATCACAGAAGCAGTATTACACCAAGAAACAAGAAATACGTGAATCACCAAAACCTCTACTAGATTACTCAACACTCAAATGAATGCTCAAATCATAAAGCAACGTTTTATCATGTTAACGAAAGTAATGGCATGTATCTTCCTAACCTTTGTGAAAAAATTCTCAAAAAGATTAGCCTTTCGGACTGCATCCTGTTTGAACAAACTGACCATTGAGCAGCGTCTAACCACTTTGCCTCTACTTTTCTCATTCTCCCCAGATGACCAGAGTGTTTCTCCAGGCGTACTACTATGTTTAGAAACACCACTTAGCAGCTGGCTGGGCCTCATGTAACTTAAATCCATCCAATCATTTTGCTTATTAACTCAATCACTTCCCTTTCTTTAGACAACCTACCTGTAGCACACTCCTTTCAGGAAGCTCACAATAATAGTATGCTCAGACTGGCCAAGAATATTTCAAATGACTCTTCACATGTTCTGCACAGAGAATATCAACTTCTGCCTTGAAACAAACACTTTAGAGTTCATTCTTTCAATCGCATCAGACTTAAAAACTCTTTCATACATCAATCTATCCTATTGTTAAACCAGCTACATTAAATCCAGTGCATGTATTCAGGGTTACAAGTCTCCAAGATCTTGTCTGTGTGTATGTTCATGTCATTTTCTGTTGTTATACATGTATGCTTTGTTTCCTTACTTGGGTATTTATGTCATTTGTGGTAATGTTTCATGTATGTTTTTTGGTGTTATTCAGCTTATGTATGTCTGTATGTATGTCTACAGTATGTCCACTTTTTTACATGAGCTACCCAGGGATGCAAAAAGAATTTCAGCCCTGGCTGACAATGAAGTTGTATTGTATCGCATCGTACAACACTAGACTCTTCGAGAGAATGACAAACACATGCTCATTTTTCCAAAGATGCTTTTTGCTCTACACGCCTGTTTTCAAACAGTACAGGTAGCCACACAGTTCAACAATGTACCAATTACTGTTGTCTATACCGTAGGTCACATAATAACTTGAAAGGAAATCATTTTAACACTGTTCCAAGGAGAACAAAGAGGTATGCAATTGATAGTCTCTAGCATGCCCGTGTCATCTTTTGATATCCACACACTGGGATAAAAGTTTAATTAATCCCACAAACTTAAGTTGTAACTGCAGAAAGACAACCTTAAAATCCAGGGACAGACATTCCATCGATGATCTGCACTGAATTAAAAGGATGACGAGAGGTGTCTCAGTGTCTTACAATACAGCCACACATCTAAATTGAGCTTCACATGAAAGGATGCACAAGGGTTCTCAAAAGCAGAATGCATGCACCACTGTTTGTTGCATGAACCTCTGAAAAATGTGTATGAATATAATTACTAATAAAACGTGCATACATATAGCTGTTAAAAATGTAAAATATACACTTCTGTAATGTACAACTACAACTACTAAACATCACATAGGCTACTTTCAAAAGGGAGAAAAACTAAAGCACGCATTTAGCATCCACAGCAGTGAAATGTTTAAAGTCCTCTGAAGATGATCACTTTAAACACCAAAAGGATCAACTGAAACACTGTGTTTTAGAAGACTATAACCACAACATGTGAAATCCATACCATGTGAAGCATCAACCAAAGTTTAGCTCTCCAAGTCAACGCAAGAGAGATTAAGATACTACAAAAAGTAAAACTCTTTATAACTCACTACAAACAAAATCCAAGAAACTCACCTTTCTCCAACCATTTAGCTTCCCTAACTTCCTCTCTTTCTTGTCAAAGCAGCAGGCTCCCATGTTGCTTTGTGTTGAGTGCAGAGCAGAGTGGGGCTGTCGTCCGTTAGAGTGTCTGTCTCAGTCTGACTACAGCATGAGTAAACGGACCAAGCCTTGGCTCTGTGACGCTGAGAAACGCCACAGCTCTAGTGACTCACTTCGGGCTTCGAGGTCTGACTATGCTTTACCTCACACCCTGTGCGTGTGGAGCAATGATTGAGAGTGTGTGTGTGTGTGTGTGTGTGTGTGCGAGAGAGACAGAGAGAGAGAAAGAGATAGAACGAGACCAAGAGAGAGAGACCTATGCCTCATACACACACCCTCATGGGGGTAGTCCCGCCTCTTGAGCTCCTTTGCTTGCTGTTCACTACTCCTGCAGTCTGGTAGCCACAGCTCTGAGGTTTACACTGTCAATATCAAGCTGATCAATACCACTTACTGTTTTGACAAACACAGTGGATTTCCTTGAACTTCTAAAGCTAGCCAGGCGCAGATGTGTTTTTATTTAAACTATCAAGAGTCCTTCACGTTCACAGAAAGAGTGCTGTGGTAGAATAATATTCTTGGAACAAAAATCACTAAACCTTTCCTTTTTTTTGCAAATGGATGTACACAGCACTCGAGAATCCAGCTGTTAATTTGACTTAATCATTACTAACTAGAGTAGGAGTGCAAACTGTATTTCCCTCAATAAACAGAGCTCTCTTCAGCCTCAAAACTGCATAATTCCTAACACGGGTCACCGGAGAAAGCACTGCACATTAACCCATCAATAAACCAACACATTGGTATTATATTTGCCAACTCTGTTCTGTTTACACAACACATGTAGCACAAAGACCCAGTAACAGCTGTGCTAAATCAACAGGTTTAAATTAGGGCTGCAACTAACAATTATTTTCTTTTATTATTTTCTTGATTGATTGGTTAATTGTTTTTCGAGTATAAAATGCCAATTGTAATGACAAATGAGTCCAAGGAAATGTCTTTAAATGTATTTAGATCCCCAACGATGAATGAATTAGTCAATCGAAATAGAATTATCTATTAACTATTGTGATTAACACATAATCGTTTGTCATATGCTGCTTTGCTTGGTCTTGTGTTACAGTAAATTAAATAGTTACGGGGGTTTTGGACTGTTGTTTGGACAAAACAAGACATTTGATGAAATGCAAAATAAAAATTTGTGAATGGACAGTTTTCTGATGTTTTATAGATCAAATGATTTAATTGTGTAAATAAATCTGCAGATTAACCGCTAATGAGAAGAATCGTTAGTCGCAGCCCTAAAGGTCTTGCTTTGTTCAACCAACAGTCCAAAACCTGAAGATATAAAATGAAAAAAACCCGGCAAATCCTCTCATTTTAAAAGCTGGAACCAGAGAAGCTGATTCTTCTTCTTATCATTTCAGCACTGCTAACAGGTACTCCACTATTGTTTAATTTGTCGATTAGTCTTTAAGTTAATCGATTAATGGTGTACTTTATAAAATGAAAATAGTGAAAAATGTCTTTTCCAAATTTCAAAATCCAAGGTGTGACCAAAAGATATAGATCATTATGCAATAATATGAAACTGAAATGGACAGCAGTGAATATTTGTTATTTTTGTTTAACAAATGACTTCAACAATTAATAGGTTACAAAAATGTTTCTGCCAATTGACTAATGGGTTACTCGACTTATCATTTCAGCCCTAGTTTCAAATAACAGAAGGTCTACCGCCTCGACACAGAAGAATAATCCGACTCGCAACAGGCCTTGACCCGTCTACGTCAGCCATACATAACAGGGAGGACAGTCACGTACTGTAAGCCCTCAGCAGCGACAGCCTGCACTTCACCTTGAAGGTACTGTACAGCAGCAGCCTCTTGAATTTCACCTCCCTTGGAGTCATGTTTCATAATCTGCCACAGCTTGAATAACACTTTTTCCATTCAAAACTCAACAGGCAGTGGAGGGGTTACATTAACTGATTGGCATGTTCTTGTTATTAAAACCAGGTCGAGTGTAATGGCTCACATGACAAAGAGGCAGCAGTTGTGTAATGTTTTAGTTTACTGTGAAAACAAGGTTAGGATTAAAGATAGCCTAGATATCAATGGGATTTACCGATCATTATGTAGACACACAGCCACATACACACTCAAACAGTTCATGCATAAAAGACAGACATGACGGAGTCCTTATCAGATGGTTGGATGTGTTTCAGGACACATTCACCCACCTGCCAAAGTCACATCAATGAGAGAGGGTCATAATATACAGTAAGCACACTGTGCCACCTAATATGCTCCACTGCAGATCAGTCACATCCAGCAATCTTAATTTCTCTATACAGAAACTCACACTAATGGCTGAATCTATAAAGAAACAAAACAAGACAATTTAACATGAGACAATGTACAATTGTCATCATCATGACACCAACAGTGACATTAAAATGTGTCCATGTATAGTCAAACTACTGTCAACTTCTTCTGGTGTTGCACTAGTCTGATTATCTTGGCAGCTGTTGGGGTAAGTCTAATACAGTATTTTCTGGAAAAAAACAGCATAAAACTGTCCTGTCATTATTCCACTCGTGGGATATTTTACAATTTCTGAAGTTGGGGAGGCTCTTGAAATCAATCATCATCTGCACATAACGTTTGGCTCAATCCTGCCAAATCTTCTGTGATTGCAAAAGTGCTAAAATCATAGCCTAAAGTGAGATAATTCGTCCCACAAGTCCACAGATGAGGGTTGATATGAACCAGCAGCTTTACCACAGTAAGACTTTTGTAAAAACTGTTGTGACTTTTTATTGGTTGGAAAATCCCATCTCATTCTGCTGTAACGGATATCCTGACATACTTCTCTCTACTCTCTGTCTCTCCTGTGTGATTCAGTCATCCTGTGGCCTTATATCCATGTCTACACTAAATGCCTGTTTGTTTAAGTGGATAATAGTATTTATTCAGTTGTCCACATGTTTCTAAACTGAAACCAATCCAGCTGACTGTCAGTGCAGACCGTGTGTCCAGATGACGACAGCAATGGGATAAATAAACATGACCATTAACCATCCAAACGGGCATGATGGGAAGTCTATTGTCGTCTGGAGAGTGAGCGGGGGATCAGGAAGGAGACAGGAAGAGAGAGTCACTCTGAGCACCCCCCCCCCCCCCCCCACACACACACACACACAAATTTTCTCTCTCTTCCTCTCTAGTTTATTGTGTTTGACCCACTGTGGGATCCCTCGCATCCTGTTGTCCATTTTTATGAGAAATAACAACCTTATGCTCTTGGCTCGCTGGACAAACTGCAAATCATCCTGTAATGTACAGTAGCTTTCAGCTTTCAAGCATATCAAACAAAGTGTTTAGTATTGAAGGTTTGGAGTCGACAAAAAAAAGGGGAAATCTGTAACTTCCTATCACCCTCTACAGCAGAGTAAGGTGTAATTACAACAAACAAACTAACAAACCAAAGATGGCTCAGCATCCAGTCTCATGTTGACAGAACTCATGTTTCTGTTATGGCCAAGGATGAATTATAGGAACTGTATAACGGACTCAAATATGGCGTAGAGCCACTTGAATAAAAATTGCTCGACCAGCGCTAGAGTTTAGATTTTCTGCCCGAGCTTGACCCGATATTTCCTGCCACTATCCTCGGGCCGGGCTCTTGATCAAGCATTTATTAGCCTAATTGAGTGGGGAGAAAGCTTTGCCACTCCAGCTTCTCCCATAGCTCTGGGTTTATGTCCTGCAATGACTTGAGTGTGAGGTAAACTGCGCTAAATTGTGTCTCCCCCATCTGTAGCACTGTCTTTGATAATTGCGCAACCAGGCCAGATTGTTGTTGTTGAGTTCTTTAGCAGCAGATATGGTCTCTCCTATATCCGGCGCGTTTTCCCTCTCAGTCTATAAACTTTACATTGGGATGATGTCATGCACTTAAAAATTGAGCTTTTTGGTCATGCAGAATAGGGCCTAAAGGGCCCTGCAACATGCAAAGGTAGTACCAATGATGACTGTAATAATAAAAAAGGTAGGAAGTCATTTTAAATAGGCTGAATTAGTAACTAAATTTAAACACGTAAGTAGTAGTAATTCCACGTACAGACAGTCAATCGAATGATAGGGATTAACCTTTAAGGCCAAATATTGCTGTGTATTATGCTCTGTCAGTGAGTAATATGGTTAAGGGGTCACTTAAAAAAAGAACCAGGAACTGAACCTTGGTGCACATCACTCACAATCAAGGGCGCAGAAGCAACAGAAGAACCAGTGGACAGTGAAAAGTTATCTGACAGGAAAGATGAAAAGAGGGCAACAGCAGGCCAAGACATACAACACACACTTCATTTTGTCAGACCATTTTTGCACAGAGAGAAAAAATAAATAAAGCAGAAATGAATGGAGCTTGATGCTGGTTTAGGCAGAAATCAGCTAATAAGTAACATCCAGTCATATTCATACAAGTGTGCAGGCTATACAACCTGACCATGCCAACACTGCGTACTGCTGCAGCCTCCACCAAACCAACATCTTACTGTACATGTTTATACTTTTAATATGGTGACTTTGCAAAGGTCATGCTAAGTGCATGTATGTTTACAGCTACAGTATCTCTGGATTCTGTACACTGCCATTCATGTGTTTATTATGCTGAAGGATTAGTGCTCCTAGCAGAATCCCTTGCTGCTCAGATTTGAAAGCTCCTTCTTTTGAAAGCATTTTCTGTGTACACATTTGCAATCAATGGAATGTTTTCAAATTGTTTTTCTCTGATTTGAATAAAATGAAGGCAACATTAGCCTTGTGCCCTTTAACATTTTCTTCACCAATGACTAAGAAGAGTGAAAAAATAGAAAACATGATGCAGCCTCTCCTACCTTGTTAGAGGCCATGTCACTGACGGAGCGGTAGGTCTGGATGGTCTCCAGCTGGTCCAGACACCAGTCCAACTCCTCCATCGTCTCCATGGCCAGCTTCTGGTACGCCTCATCTGTCAACAAGCAGTCGACACACAGAGACACACAGTCAGAACAGACGGCACACGTGGAGCCTGAGCGCTGCCCAGCCACTCCCAGGCAACATCCACCCATGGGTCCTGCTTGGGGCGCCTGCTGCTGCTGCTGAGGAGGAGGAATGGCTAGAGGTGGCACCCAGCTGCAGCACTCCTTCATCATGAGGTGTAGCTGTGGGGAGCTGTCAACAGAGCGGAGTAGAACAGAGGAAGGCTAGGACTCTGTCACACACTCAACTTTTCTCTCTGTGCATATGCATATGTGTGTGACAGCCACACACACACACACGCACACACACACAATCTGAGGTCCTTGGCTCATTTACATGAACGTCAACCCCCCAAGAGCAGGAAACCAAATACCCCCTAACCCCCCCACCCTCGCCACACACAGACGCACTTTACCCCACTTCACAGGAAGCCAACAGACACCTGTAAATCTACACACATATGAATACACACACATTAAAAAGGGTATATGTGTGTCATGTGCGTCATGATAAACCAAACTTTTGTTTTAACTAACTTTCGCTGACACTCATGCGCATACAAATACAAGCAATTTAATCAGAGTAATGCCATCTGATTACTGGCTATAGGCAGATAACTGCACTCCACAGTTAGTGATACTGTTTTGTTTGACCAGGAGTTGAGACACTAACATGGTAATGAGCCTATCAGTCTCTGGAGGGGCCCCACATGATGTTTTAATGAGTCCACGCATAGTCAAGAACATTTGTCATTATAATCTGGTGCATACATGTTAACAGCTGCTGTAAAGACGTGTGGTTACTGCTTTGCAGTGTATACACAGTAGGTCGAAGGCCCAACCACAGTACACAAAATTACAGGAACTGAGTTACGTATACGTTCAATATGAAGCTGAACAATATTTCCGTAACGTTAGGCAACTGCCAGGGTGTGTATGCCACTGTTTGATCATACTTTATGTTGTCATTTCTTTGTTAAACATTTGGGAACTGATAGTCCTGCATTATAATTTTTGTAGTTATTTAATTAGGGCTACCGCTACTTATTATTATTTTCATTATCGATAAATCTGCCAATTATTTTCTCAAGTAAATGTCAGAAAATAGTAAAAAAACAAGTGATGTCTGCAAATGTCGTGTTTAGTTTACTATCACACAAGACAAAGAAAAGCAGCAAATCTTCACACTGTTTGGCATTTTGCCGAAAAAAAGACTATTACTACTTGATTATTTTAATATTTGCAGATGGATTAATAATTTTAGCTCTATATTAAATAGTAAATAAAATAATCTATAACAATTTGTTTTTCACTTGTCTTGCAAAACAAATGCAGCATAAAGTGATGGTAGTGCAACAAAAGTAAAACACAGAGGTAAAATTTAAACAAAAAAACCTAATACTGGGTATCTATCTTTACCACGAGTCTAAACCCCTTATGTTATGGTAAGCATGATTATCAATGCAGTGAGGGACTTTTCCTTAAATTATTTTAAAATATTATTTATACTACAGGGTGCCTTTGATAGCCTTTGAGGTGCCAGATAGAGAGAAAAACAAGAATGTGCTGTAGCCACTACAGAAATATTATTGCATGAATTTACAGTCAATATTCCAAACCTGTTCCAGTGGTTTAACTGTCTTTCAGAAAACTATACAACTGTACATCAAGGTTGGAGTGAGTCCTTGTTGGAAAGCAGTGTGTGATGAGATGGACACATGCACGCACGCACGCACACACACACACCACTTGTCTGCTGCCCCGGCATTGTGTATACTCCGGGTCTCCTAGCTGCAGAGCACAACATGGCAGCAGGGTGTGCACTGCGGTGGCCTTAGCGCGGCCACGTAGAATGTGTCCCCTACTCTGATCTGCTCGCCATCAAAGACATGAGTCTGTTTGCTCTCCCAAACACGAGAGGCACCTGGCACTCTGCCCACAGCCTTCCCCCACTCTGATGTGGGGAGTGAGAGAAAAAGAGGGAGTGTTTGTGTGTTTAGTTTAACTCCAGAAACGACTGATGTCAAAATCGGCTTACACTTATTTGAGATGTTTGAGACTTTTGAGGTGGTTTGTGTTTAGAAAGCTCCTTTTCCCTCCAACAGTTTTCCCATTTGAACTTTTACACTCTGCTCAGACAGAAAGTAGCATATAAGTGGTCTAAGCTTTGTTTATGGACTCATGAAACAACTACTATATCTTTAGCCTATGCAGTAATGGTGAGAGTAAAGTAAGTAATTCTAACAACACATTTCATGATCTGTAACATCTGTGTGAATCAAATGAGCAAGACTTAAGAGTTTTTTCAGCTGTGCTGTTTAATTCTGGTGAATGGCAGTCGCAGCGCATCAAAAGCTTAGATGAGCATGCCTCTCCAACGGTTAAACAGTTAGTACAACAGATAAACAATTGTCTTTTTTGATAAAAAAAAAAAAGCTACAAGTCTGTGTACATAAACACTTTAAGGAGAGAAGTCAACTCCAACTCCAGAGAAACATGTCATTAAGAAACATCCGATCACTAAGCTTATAATTCCGCACTGCTTACAAAGAGCGGGAACTAAAGACTGTTCTTCGTAAAAGCCGGATAATACATCCAGCTAAATCAGTTAACTTTTAGATTCTGGGTCAATAATAGATTAATTCAACAATCACAGTATTTTGATACCTTTTTGCAACAGTTAAAGTTACTCTCTGGAGCTTTTGTCCTCTAGCACTAATGGAGCAGTTTTTTACCTGCACATGCACACTGGTAATGTAATACACAGTCCAGCCAATAGTTCCAAACTATTCCACATATCTACAGGTGTTGGTATTGCGGGAAGAAATGCAGCAATGTGCCAGCAAAGGAAGGAAAGAAGAAGACCGCAAGCTAGTTAACATAGATGTAAACAATTCAAACTTTTGAAAAAAAAAACAACTGCTTTTTAAATGTGTGAATGAGGAAGGGAAAGCATTCAAAACATTTGATAGACCGAAATAAGACACACAATTCCTTTAACATTTAAAATTGGCTATTCCTCTGATTTTCACATCTGGCTGGCTCTTCATCATAGCAACCATCACTAAGCCTGATGATCACTGTGGTATTTAGAACCATTTGCCATATCAAACTGACAAAAAAACATGGCTTCAAGTTGTAATATGTTTTACAAAACTAGATTGGATTGCAGTTTAGGGAAAGGGTGTGCTGATGTGATCAACATACTGACGTGTGTTCATGTGTGTGGTAGTGAGGCTGCATCAGCGGTAAAACTGAATTGCTAGATTTATTACTTAAGCTCTTAACCACGTTCATGCCATGGATTTCAAAACCCACAAAAATGGGTACAGTGGTGAAAAATCTGGTTAAGTGAGTCCGGACCTAAAGCCAACTTCTTGTGGGTCCCCACATACTGAATCCATTCTTTAGGTAGGTTCCAGATCCACTTAACTTTGGTGCTTGTATAACAGTCTTACTCTGATCCTTGCCCTGCTGGCAAGCAGAGCCAATTCCAGTCTTTACTCCAGTGCAGTTTACCACTAGTTAAAAAAAAAACAACAACAAAGATTTTGTTGGACATTCACTCTCAGTTATTTCTCAATGCCATTATGATCGAATATTATGTCAATGCTTTAAAAACTCCACTTTAGAGGACAATGGGAAATAAATGATCATAAAGTAAACACAAACCAGTTCCTGCTTTTATTCTGCAGCTAAACGACAGACGAGTCAACCAAAATCATTGCAAGACATTAACTAGCCCGATTGTTTACCTTTATGGTAATTGAATGATGGTACAATCCCATGACAGTTTAATCATATAATCTGGAAAACATCAGCAGGGTTAAAGGGTGAGGCATGATATAGATAAGTTGTACTATAGACAAGAGTACTGAAACAATAGAAATGTCTGTAAAAGGTAATGGACTCTACAAGGATTAGTGCCCTATCTTGTACCCGGCGCAGCGCAGCGCCCGATGCAAGTGTCTTTGCTAGTTTACAGTTTTTCTCAATTGTTTACACACAAATACTGGTACTTGAGACACAATGACCACAACATGCAACTCATACACCAAGCCCCTGAACCAATTCTGCTAAACTACAAGCACAATTCCTGCTTTACACTCAAATTGCAGTTCTAAAACACACTCTTTTCAAACCACTACACACAATTCTCTGCATTTGGCACAATTTTCATGAAGAAAATCTCTTGTTTTCACAAGGAACACACTGCCATTCAAATATGCACACTGACTCATCACATGGGCAAACACCTGCCACACAGTTTTACAATTAGCAATCAGAGCTTTAGCATAAAAGGGCAACAGGTGAGCTCTTCTGTGTTGTTTCTGCTTTGCCAGGGAAAACATTGCTTGTGATGTGGATGAGGTGCTGTGGCCGAACCCAAACAGAACAGAGGATGCAGCAAATGTCTTTTGTTTAAAAAAAAAACTGTAACTGTATACAGTAAATTCTTCTGTTGTTTTGTATGTAGACCACTGTAGGTGCAACTTTGTGTTGGTTGGGATGTACACTGTGTACATAGTTTTTGTGAGAAAAATACAATATATTTGTTACTGTGTATTTGTGTGTTCTGAGTATAAAAACAATATTCTCAAATATTTTACAACACACTTGTGTATGTACTGTCTGTAGTAAGTGTAACACTGAATAAAAAAGGCGTAAGTCATTATGATGTATGGAGAAGAAGTGTTTTACGTTCATCATTGTGTTTTACATTGAGCACATCAGTGTTCAACTGGTTCTTATAAATGTCTATTCATATGATGGTCTGTGTGTGTCAATTGTAAACAAAATACCATTTTGAGAAGAAATACCATTGTTTTGAATGTAAAGTTTCATTTTGCAGGAGAGTTGAGGGGTTTTGCCCATTGTGTGTGTGTTTTTAGATTTGTGTGTAGAGTTCTGAGAGTATGAGGCATGCTTTCAGAAAATGTGTGTAAACAATCGAGAAAAACTGTAAGACCGACGCAGTTGTCAATTTCCCATCCAGCGCCCACGTTGTTTAAATAGCAAATGCACCTGCGCCCATCTTTGCGCCCATGGGCATGCTGGTCTTACAGGGACGTGTGTTCAGATGAACTCTTGGTGTATTGCTATCTTGAGGCAGCGGGAAGTGATCGCGCCATTGACCAACAAAAACCTGGTTTAAAGTCAATAGCGCAGCATTTCATTGTTATTTTAACAGCAAATTAGTAAAATGTGTCTAGGCTTGTGCACAGCGCGCGCACACTATACTTGTTACACACACATACACAGGGAAGCGCAGCAGCACACAAACATGCAAAAGATTACAAATAAAAATATTACGGTGCAAATCCGCCATCATAATAGCAATGTGCCAAGGTACAAACGCGCCTGGCTTTTAAAGGGTATGGAAGATGATGCTCTGATTGGTTTATTGCATTTTAGGCCCAAAACACACCTATGAATTAATGAAGACACTAAGTACAACCCTTTTGAACCATGCGCCCGGCGCACGGACCCTTTTTTCTTCCATCAAACTAGCAAAAGTGGATTTGGACACGCCCTAAACGCACCTGCGCCATGCGCTTCACACCGTGCGCTTAGATCGTTAAAATAGGGCCCTTATTCTCAATGTTCAAAGTTTGAGTGTGTTGCTAGTAACCAAGAGGAATTTCTGCCATGTTTTTGTGTTTGATTTTTACCCTAACTAATCTATATAGGTGCATTGTTTTTCCAAAACCCCAGTATATCATTTTTTTACTTACAACTTTGCTTTCATACTTTTGCTTTGTGGCTTGCAACACTCGCTGCAAAGACAAAACCATAATTCTGCTTATAAAAGAAAAAGAGTATTTACTGTAGAAATTACAGTTGTAAACTCCCCAATTATTACCAACAAAAACGTGCTTTTATATTCACACTTATTTCAACAGAAGAAGCATGCCTGTTAGCTGCATACCATCAATTACTTTAGTTACAGCCGTCTGCTCTGTGGACTCTCATGGCCTCAGATGGACCAAGGGAAACAGCAGTCACAAGCCAACACACATACACACTAGCACCACAATGGAATAGGGGATTTCCATCGCCTCCACCCCGACACAAAGACCTTTCTGATCAGTGCTCAGACGTACAGTGTCTGTCCCACAGGGGCAGACAGGAAAACACACAGATGCACATGTCCAATCCGCTCAGACAGTTTACTAATACATATACATAAACTGAAATGTCTCATGACTGTACTTAGACACAAACATTCAAACTTGTACTTTCCAACTGATGGACGCAGGGGTATGAGGATATGAGGCCAACTCTTTCTCTAGATTCAATATTCAGTTTAGGCCTCACTGGCATGATAATATGCAGTATTTCCTACACAAAGTCAGCAATACCACCATTAACAACAAAAGATAAAACAGACAAAGTAGCACAACAAACATATTGTCGACACTTACGCAAACTTGTTACCAAAAACAATCAGCAATTACATACAAAAAATGAGTGGATGTTCTCGTCGTATATATTCACAGGAGTTAGAGGAGATAGGGGCGGACGATCATATACATATACAATGAAATCCTCAACAAGAACACAAAATATGACCTTAACATGAACTGAAAAGAGCTGCAGTAGTATTGTATGCGTTCCTGTTATTGTGTGTATCCACAATATATCCAAAATATTTTAAAATCCTGCACAATTTGTTTAATTTGAGGCAATATGTTTCTGTTTTATTCAATATATTTTCTCTACTATACTTAAATTCTCAGATTTTAATGGTGTTTCTAAATTTCTGTTGCTCTGTCAATTCATTGACGCAGGACTTTATGGGAGATGATTTTGTTTTTTGTGCAGCAGGTGCTCACACACATCTCATATACAGCGCATGGCAATAAGATTATTTAAGGACAAGTGTGCCCAGAGGACATCAGACCAGAAGACTTAAAGCAGTGAGTGTTTGTGTGTGAGACAGCTGTATCTGTCATCCTCTCGTGGGGATAGAGTCAGTTTCCTGCCTGTGATGTGATGCTTGCTGCAGCAGAGCAGGAGGGTTGCAACACATTATCAGCAGCCATAAGCTGTATGGCATTGTGGACGTGAAATCATCAGTGTTGATTACCTACAGGCACAAACACACATATTAAAAACACACATTATCATTTCATACTAATTTCTGCTTCTAATATATATTGAGTCAGCATTCATGATTAGATGTAAAGATGTTGTGAAGGGCTAAGTGTCACATTTACTGTGAACCAGCGTGTAAAAAGATCACAGACATTTAAAAGAGAAAACAAGCTTTGACGTAGGCCACTTGTCAGCAGTGCCAGGTTCCTGAATGAGAGAGACAGAGGGGAAGCCATTCTTTTGTGACATCTATTGCTTTACAAGAAGCAGAAACAGGTTGATCTGAAACCTTTCGAGGGGTTACACAACACTTCCTATAAAAGATCAGAGACGGTATGGTGAGGCAGCGCTGCTCCTCCACTTCTTACAAGGCGAATTATGACCTCACTAGCACGGCATTGCAAAATCAATCCCTGACAAGTATTGTGAAAAGAGGGAAGAAGGGTGGTGGTGAAGTTTGTGGTTTTAGGAGCATGGTATGTGGCCCTGAAACGATTGTTGATTGAAACATTTCTGTAAGCCGGCTTTCTGAGAATTGACAAAATGACATCATGACTTTGTGTTTCATTAAAGCTAATATATCTGATTTACAGGGAGGAGGAATACAAACATGTCGCAATAGATGGTATCAGGATTTAGTTGCCCTCTGGTTGTGAATTATAAACAGAAGGGAGAGACATAATGACTTGACGTTCTGTTGCAACGGAGGATATGTATATGCTTCACTTATGAATTTGCAGCTTCAATCGATGCTGTAACTAGTAAGGGCATCTCTCCGGAATGCAGTGTCGGTAAAACAAACTCATGCCTTTTTCATGTGGTGACCCTCCAGAAGCAGCATGGTGACACATTTTGGACGCTGACTCACAGATCAAGAATTCTGATGTGTTGTAATGTGGTAATCAGGCTAAAGCAGAACTGCTCAAGTTGTTATAGTTACAAGTTTGTATGTTTGCTGTCCGTCCCTAATACAAAGAGACAGCTTTCATGTTTTCTGCTGCAGCTACTTGGAGTCTGAAGAAGGAAAATAAATTGAGGAAGCTGATAAATAGCCAAACTTAAGATTTGACTGTATATTCTACAGTAAATATAACTTAATTTTGTATTCATCTGTTCTTGGCTCATATCAACCTTTTCAGTATTGCTGTGTGTTTTGTCTATTTGACCAAGTTTGTATTGTTGTGTCTAACAACTAATGATGTCGCCTTGGTCTGGTCTCCCTTGGAGGTCACCATCCTCAAAAGGAGGTTATCTGCATTTAAAATACATTTCGATTTTTTTGCTTTCTTGCCAAATGTTCAATTAGATGATCGACACCAATCTCATTTCTGTGCATCAAGTATGGACCTAGAACCGGGAGTTGATTAGCTGAGCTTAGCATAATGACTGGAAAACTCATGAATTGTATTGTTTAATCCATACACAAAAAGAAATGTAAAAACAACAATTTAATATTTTAAAAGAACTTGTGGTGTCGATCTTTATCTAACTCAACAAGAAAGTGAATAAACGGATTTCACAAAATGTTAGGTCCTTTGAATTAAATTAAATTTAATTAAACAGAGATGAGTTGAAATCAAAAAAGTAGCTTTTTTTAATGGGCAGGAAACGTTTGCTCGGCTGTGCTGTGCTATGCTGTGCTGTGCTGTGCTGTGCTATGCTGTGCTGTGCTGTGCTGTGCTGTGCTGTGCTATGCTGTGCTGTGCTGTGCTGTGCGCTGCTGTGCTGTGCTGTGCTATGCTGTGCTATGCTGTGCTATGCTGTGCTGTGCTGTGCTGTGCGCTGCTGTGCTGTGCGGGTGAGCTTGTGGTCTTGGTGTTGTTAAACTTGTTGTTTCTGGTGTAGCAACAGGGGGCACAGTCATGTGACTTCTAGTCTGATTTGTAGCTCTTCTGCTTGTATTTAAACTGTAATAAAGTTTAGTTCTCACAAAACCTTTTTACAAAATAGTGCTTTAACAGGGTCACATGTAACAGCCATGTATGTGCTTCGTATGGTTCTTGCTGGCTCTTTCTCCCCCCACTCTCCGTGGACACAGTGTTCCCTGACCTTTCCATAACATATATATATGTACACATTCTTGTCTGATTTACTATAGAACTCAGCGGGAAAGCCATAAATCTGAGTAGAATGCATCGACTCCCATAGGGTGACCAGTCACATTAGATCCCTTGCAGAATCATTGGAATACCACAAAAAAGTCTCTGCTGTGTTAATCAAACTGTCTAAAGTTTTCAATTTGTGAGAATTTTATTTTATTTAGTACAAAAGTTCATGAGGATATAAGCCCACAATATTATTAATAAGACACAAGTTTAGCTGATTTGACAGTGCTGCAAATGTCTGTCACTAAAGCCAAAAGGTGAGGACTTAACATGTTCAGCTTTGCAGGACCAACAGCCCAAAAAAACAAATACTTTCAGTTTAAAATGACATAAAACACAGGATAGGAGAAAATGCTAACAATTGAAAAAGTAGAAACAATTTATTATAGGCATTTTTTAATTAATTTGCAAATGAATTTGCTGCATTTCTTGTTACTGACTGAGACCGAGAATGAATTTGACTCCTGTGTAATATTTCATGGAAAACCATTTGACCATGTGCATTTGATGAACAACTTCCTGTAATTCATCATCCGCAAAGATGCATTCAGTTAGTGAGGAGAAATATTAATTTTCAGTCCCAACTGAGCTTCACAGAGGCCTATTGTGTCTAATCTGCTTATGTAGTTTGAAATAGCTAAAGAACCATATCCCTTTTTTCCACCAAGTCATGCATTGCACAGACGGCGAGCACTTGCACGTACTCATGATTCACACATGTACACTTTATTCACATACAGAGAGATACGGAGTGATTTATGCACGTGGGAGGTGAATGTGAGGAGCATAGTGTGCGGACTGATATGAGCTTAGAGACAGTCTGACATCACAAAGTCTGAAGGTTCACCGAGGCACCAAGCCTCTGCCTCAGATACAGTATTCACTAGTATCTTAACGTTGTCATGTTCTGGTGTAAAAATATTAATTGTTTTGTTTCTAAATCTCTCTCACTCTCTCTGATAAAACATTGACAGACGTCAATGAGGCGGTTTGTCTGTCCTATCAGCAGCTCTGTGGACCGGTGAGTGTAACACCGTCCTGTCCTTGAGCTGCACTCACCCTCACTCTCTCCATCTGTTTTGACTCACAGTCACATAAACTCTCCCTTCGCTCCTTCTCACCGCAGTGTTTCGCTCTCTTCAGCTTCTATACACACAAACACACAGCAACAGAGCAGGCTTTGTCTGTGTTACCTGAGTTGAACTCCCACATTGGGAGCAACAGTACTGACTGGCCTGAATGGGTCTCATTGTCATGCTGACTGGCATTTGCCCCTCGGGTTGATTAGCATGGATCAGAGGAGCCACAAACCCAGCTAGCCAAACTTCTGTCGCTGTTGTTGATGCTTTTTTTCTTTAGGTTTCAAAATAGCGTCTAGAGTTACGATTACAGAGGTTTAGTGTTGGTGCGTGGGTGGATCTGATGTCAGGGGTGAGGATAGATTTCTAAAATCATCAGGAAAACTTTTGCCTAATCAGAACAGGCCAGCCTGCAGCTGCTGCTGCTGCTGCTGGACCCGACTCAGCTTCTTAGTCAGAGGAAAAAGTTTGATCACGAACGGAGTCAAACTCAATTTTAATGAAAAATGTAGTGATTTCTCTGACTTTGATTGATTTCATACATTTTGTCAAAGCTCCCTGAACAGAGAGACCTGAAGGGTCAATTCACCTAAATTATAAAAAAAGAAAAAACATTTTCTAACATACATAGTGATATTTAGTCATACGGAGATTTTTGCTGTTTTTTGCCATCCATTCCTGATATTTCAAAGTGAGAAGAATTTAATTTATTGTGGTCAAAGCCTTTTAGGATTTCTGAGTACTGGATTGGTAGATGGAATATGTTACTTCATATGTTCTTATGACACAGTGTGTTACTCTTAGGTCAAAGAGCAGGGGGGTGCAGGATACACAGACAGAATACTGTGTTTGTTTTGCCCAAGGAGATGTCAACTAGGGGTCTCTTATGGATGGAGTATAAAATGGGCCTTTGTTCAATTTGAATGGACCATGTTGTTGTTATGAGACAAATCAGGTATTTAGGCTGCAAAACCCTTTCTGCAGGTGTGATCAGTTCAGTTATTTTACATCCTGAAAATATGGAAGGCGCAGTGGGTTCTCTGGTTTTGAAACCACGGCTCAGATCACTTTTACAGGTTTTGATTCCAATAATGAGGAAGTAAACAACCTCAGCACGCTGACATGTAGCTAGACCGGCTCGGTTTACGTGTCATGCTCTTTTGTTTCTTGGCTTTGAGATATATATATAACATTTTATCGAGGCCAAGCAAAAAAACATTTTGGTCCCATACAACACTTTTCCAGCTGTTGTTGAACTGTTGTCAAGAAAAACATGACTGTCTTATTAGCATTATCTTGACGTATCGTGCAGGCCTTGAAACGGAGCCAAGCCAACCCGGTCCAGGTCAGGACAGAGCAGGCTTGATGAGCGGAGCGAGGAAAGGCACCAGAGGGAGCGAGGAAAGGCACCAGAGGGAGCGAGGAAAGGCACCAGAGGGGTTCTATGACGAAGGAGTTTGCGTGCAACGCAGGATCAGTGTCTCCAGTAACATATGAAGACCAGCTGAGACAAACCTCAAATGACCTCGACACAGCATGCCTCCTCACGATGGGTAAGCTTGGTGTGTCAGTATATCTGTGTACATGTGTGTGTGTGTATCCCCGACAACATAATAAAATCTAATTGAGCCAATAAAGACTATTGGCACTAGTGAGCAGGCAAAACAAGACGGATTGTGTTTGTCCATATTGGCAAAATTAAAATTTCTGATTGAATCAAGATTAAATACAAGATCCCCCCAAGTAACATCTAAATAGGCATGTGGCCTAACATCGGTTTCAGAAAAAACAAAGATATCTGGATCCTGCCACTGCCAAAAACCAGCCACGGTACGGCAGAGTAATGATTACCAAACCATTGTTTGCCTGCTTTGTGTTTTTGTTGACAATAACCAGGAGGATTTTAATTGAATTGTAGGTATTTTGTTGTTGAATTCATCTCGAAAAGGCGACTTTCTGTCCTGTTCAACAAAGAGGGTGCGGTAATGGTGGTGTTTTTTGGCAGGGGAGGGAAGGGGGGTCCAAATGCTTCCCAACTAATCAAACAAAAGAGCCGGTCTGTGAAGCAGAGAGCGTTTGAATCCATCTGCGCTGAGCTGAACAGGCCTGCTGGCAAAGGAATACTTCAGGGGAAGGGCAGCCGTCTACTTTATGACTGTGCTGACGTCAATGGCATAATTCAAATACTTGCAGAGTGCATGCTTCCAGCTTTCTGAACCTGCACTCTCTCTCTGTGGCAGGCCACAGCTAAAACCCGACATGGAATTGGACTCCAGTAAAACAAAATAACAAAACAACAACTGGAATGGAGTCATGTCAGGCTGAAATAGCACAGCGCCACATGGTATTCATTTGCTAGTCCTTCAGTCGACACAAAGGCGAGTGACAGTTTGACACGTCTTTGGAAATTTGTTGTATATTTGCTAACAGAGACTGAAATATTACTGTGGTGCAGACCTTTGAAACTTTAACTGATTCAAGGGAAAATAGGTCCTATTAGCAGGAAGTGTATATGTGTTAATAGTTTTATAAGTGAAAAGGGAAGAAATATGAAAAATGAAATAAATTAAACCCCTTACTATGAAGAGCTATTCTCTTTTACTGAAAACTGGAAGTGACACTGATTTTGTGTAAAGTGACGTGTGTTGGTGGCATTACAGTGGGGAAGCTTTTCAGTGTCTTGCCTATGAACACACAGAAACACATACAGCATTTAGAGCTGGCACATCAGTCAATTAAAAGGTAATTAATCAGCAACTACTACTTGTCTGTGGGTTTTGAACTGTTGGTTGGACAACACAATTCAATTGAAGGTGTCACCCAGGGCTTTAGGAAATTGTTGAGAACTTTTCCCTTTTTGTAGACATTTTGTAGACCAAGTAGAGAAAATAAGCGATATGGTTGCAACCACACATATAAGATAGAAGCCAAATGTAGATCCTTTTGTAAGTGACATCAAATTTCCTAGAAACACAGGGTTGAGATCAACTTATTAGGAAAACAAACTTAACGTCAAAAATGTGTGTTACCTATACGTAATAAGAAGATGCGTGTCTGAAGAAAAAACAACAACACACAAACGACACAGCATAGCTACCGGCAGTAGCATGCAGCTAAGGGTAATGTTAGCTTACCAGTACCCTGGCCTGCAGTTGCACTTTTTGAGACACCATGGCCACTACCGAAGTCGGAGATGACGGAGAAACAATACAACTGGAAAATCCTCCTGCTTCCCGGTGTCACCGGTGTGCCAACATTTTGCCTTCCCCCGTAAGTTATGTAAACAAATGTAAACATGTTAAGCACATGGGCTCCTACAAGACTTCGTGTCGCATTCAGGTGCCCATCCGTAAACGAATGGTGAATTGGGAACAGTGTCTGTGCTGAAAAAAACCCCAAAACGTTTAAATTGAAAATCAAATCGAATCGTGATCTTAAAATCGAAAGTCAAATCGAAACACCGTGACACCCCTAGGTATAAACGCAGGTAGGAAGTTGAAATTATTCAAAGGACTGTTCTTTGACATGATTTTTCTAAAAGTCATGACCTGAAGTGAAATTTGTGGTCTTTACGTTTCTTGTTGGCCTCAAGCTCAGTTAACCAATCTCACTGAGAGGACACAGACAGACTGTGAGAAGGTTTGTTCACAAGCTGGAAACAGACCTGACATTTCAAGTATTTCAACATAATAAAGTATGATGTTAATCTTACTTTGGAATGAGTATTTGTGCTTCACTTAACTGATAGCAACCCAAATCAATTGTTCAGAATCAAATGTTAAGTGGAATAACTGATCATGACATCATGACTCAACCAACCCTTTTATCTTACACACACACACACACACACACACACACACACACACACACACACACACACACACACACACACACACACACACACACACACACACACACACACACACACACACACACATTTTTACATTACATTACATTATATGTCATTTAGCTGACGCTTTTATCCAAAGCAACTTACAATTGCTACATATGTCAGAGGTCACACGCCTCTGGAGCAACTAGGGGTTACGTAAGTGTCTTGCTCAGGGACATTGGTTGATGTATCACAGTATGAATTGAACCCAGATCTCCCACACCAAAGGCATGCGTCATATCCACTGCGCCCCCCCCCCCCCCCCCCCCCCACACACACACATATTTTCTCAGGCATTTGTTTATTTACTGTGTCTGTGTTTGTGTGTCTGTATGTGTGTGTGTGTGTGGTGTATGAATGTGTATGTTTTGTTTGTTTTTGTTGATTGTCTTGTTTTGTATTTTTATTTCTATTCATGCTTTGTTTTAATGTGTATTCTGTTTTTAATGTAAAGGACTTGGGTTTACTTGTAATGAAAGGTGCTATACAAATAAAATGGACACTGACAAATTATTTCTAACATTGTTCTCACCAAAGTGATTTGTAAGATCTAGGAATATGGCTGCATCGCTCTAAAAAAATCAAAAAGTAAAATCAAAAGTGAGTGCAGTCCTAATGTAGTCCTATATGACCCCCTGACTGTGTTCCTTGTTCCGATGTCACGCATTCCCAGACCTCAATAAATGTACAAAAATTGCAAAACAATTACAAATCGTAAGATAGTTTCTCTTATTCAAAACGCCATGAATATTACTAACCCTTACGTCGATATTGAAGAAAAAAAACATGGCAATTGAGTTTAATACTTAGTTTGGCACCTTTAAATTATTATTTTGTAGAGCTATACCAAATGTAATTTTTTTTTTAAACTTTCACAACTTCTATTGAGGTTTTTCGAATGAAGCTTTGAATGTCTGTCGTCATGTTTTATGAAATATAATTCCTCAAACAAAATCCTCAATTTGAATAAAGTGATTCTTCAGATTAAATAAGCTTATTAAATCAACTTATATAACATAGTTTTGTCAACATAAATAATGTCAGCTAATCCAAAAATGCATAAAAATAATGATGAAATAGGCATCGTGCCCTTGGGCTTATAGCAACGTTATGCAAAGACAGAAACAACACTCTGGAGTTATTGGGAATGTCACACGAGTCAGAAACAATCATAGGCAGCCAACACTGGAATCTATTCTACAAATAGTATAATACTAAGAAACTTTACTGTAGCCTAATCTTTATCTGGAACTGTTTATAAATACTGTTTTAAACTGAATGAATACACATTCTGCGCAAACTAGAAACTATTTGGTACAGCCCTATTATTTTGCAATTAATGTTACAGCTTGTAATGCTAGAGTAACTTCATGTTTACTTGTTTTTGTAAAATTTACTTTCTTTACTTATTTTCATTCAGGAAAGGTTTCATTCGGTTATTGTTGGTGCTCCTGTAAAATTAAACTAGCTAGTTGTAGAACTTAAAAAGAACATCAACGAGTGATGGATTTTTAAATAGCAGGTGCAACCAAATCCAGGTGTCAAGCTTATGTAACATCAGGGTAAGACGTCATACATGCACAAGGAGAGACAAGAACATATACTATATGTAATGTTTAAACACAAGGCCTATTTTATTTACTTTGTCATCTGATGTAACAATACAACAGTCAACTGAGGTACCAAGAAACAACTTCGTTCATTTTCAAGCTCTTTGGTCCTGTACATTCTGTACGTCATCTTTTTGACATCAAATAATTTTATGCAACTATCAAAATCAATAATAGCAATGCAAGTAAAGCCCAAAACCACCAATGAGAGCAAGAATAACATATAGTGTATGCCCAAAGGACAGAGAAAGCACAGGAGTGGCATTTATGTGCATAAGTGTGTCTTCACAACGTGGTAATGAGATAAGATCTTATGCAACAAATTTCCAGTGTACAAATAGGCCTACATGTCCCTCCCTCCCTCCCTATACCTTTCTCTCTCTCCATCTCTCTCTCTCTCTCAGGGTCTAAGCAGCTGACAACTCATCAATCACCAACTACAAAGAAAAGACAAAGAACCAATTTCCTGGAAAGGAGCAACGGAGAGATAAGTGCATCATTTTTAAGAAATTACGTAACCCTTTGAGGTAAGTAAGAACTAAAAAAACAAAAAACAAACGATGAATGTAAGTGTAAATGTTTTGTTTTGGGAGGGGTGCTTTTCCTCTTTGTTTGCCAACGCACACCCTCCACCAAACAGATGAAGCTCTGTTAAGATGCTGGGCACGATCACCTTTGGAATTTTCTTCCCTCCCTGCTTCCAGTATTGACATTGAAGAAGTTGAAGAAGTACTCCCTTTAGAGCTGCAACAATTAGTCAATGAATTCATTTGACTTATTTTTACTTGTAATATTTCTACTCTATAGTTATGTTTGTGACTATTGCAGTGCTTTGCTTTATTGTTTATTTCCTTTCAAGAGGTTAAATGTATGGTTGGCTTTTTATTTAATTGTTTTACTTTGGACAGAGCCAAGCTACAGTAGCTTTTTTTTCCTCTCTCTCTCCACTGACAGACTGGTGATATGGCCTGCAGTAAGCTGTGAGTAAGAGGACTGATATTGAGGTGAGTTTACACTGTTACGCATTGACAGACAAACGCTTACTGTAACCTGTATGATACAGAAGCTCCGGGAGAAAATATTATTAATGACGTCACCTTGTCTCCAAGAGTCAGATCATACAAACAACGGTTAGATCTGAAAGCAGAGCGGTAGAGCAGGCGGTTTGGAGGAGGGCCGTGATATTCCCCACCTCCTCTCTGAGAGCAAACATACAGCTACCCAAATCTGTCACACACACACACACGCACGCACGCACACACACACACACACACACACACACACACACACACACACACACACACACACACACACACACACACACACACACACACACACACACACACACACACACTGATGGCAGGCTCTCACTTACATACAGTACATACACAGGTAGACTCACAACTTCACCTGATGATGCAAGGTGGGCAAACAAGGATCCAGTAAACAAACACACACACACACACACACACACACACTTACTTGTGGTTGTGAACACACAGTCGTACGTGCATTTGTCCAAGTAGCCATGGTTGTATACACATTACATTTCAAAGTAGCGAGTCAGTGTTATTGGCAGAGTGTAGTCAAAGTAGAGAGAGAGAGAGAGAGAGAGAGAGAGAGAGAGAGAGAGAGAGAGAGAGAGAGAGAGAGAGAGAGAACACTTTGATGGCTTCTGTGGTTTAATACTGGGCTGTGGTTCCCGCTATTTTCTTGTTTGTGACAAATAGTGGAGATGATGATGATGATGATGATGATGATGATGATGATGATGATGATGATGATGATGATAATTGGCCAGTGTCACTGCTCGGAAGAATAATGATAGCTGGAAATGAAGGGACAGTAGCCAACTCTCTTGTCATGTCTTTTTCTTTCTCAGGAATTAACCACAGACCACTGCATATACATTTTACTGGTCAAGACATCAATGAGAAACAACAAGTTCTCCAAACTAAATGACAAAATAGGTCTGTGTCTTCCAAAACCACTACACATGAATTATAATGGATTAAAATGATTAATTTATAGCATATATCATTTTCTGATCAGCCACTGCAATAGTAAAGGTTTGATTAGGCTTTGATTAAAGTACTTGGTTTCAGTCGGTGAAAGATCATGTTTTAGGGTAAAAAAGCTACTTGGTTATGGTTAGGATAAGAAATGATCATTGTTATTGTTAAAAGAAACCAGCGTTGATTGTTGGTAGGAAACAGGATGCCAACAGTGGTCTCTCTCGTGTCAAAGTCCCAGGCTTTACCCACCTAACCTCCTCTCTTTTGTGGCGTTATAAGAAAATCACGCTAGAGTACTTCTGCATTTGCTTATGAAACAATGTTCACAAGTAAACAATAAATCAAGTCAGTTGTTCCATGCTGCAGCCCTGGCCTTCCCAAAATAAAGATAAAGTTAAAAAAGAGGGTTGGGGATAAATGAAAGTAGTCGGATGATCATGACAAACAAGTTTGTGTCAAAGATATTGAGCCATGCAGGAAAATCATTTTCCAGAATTATTGATGCTAGATTTATGGAGGATGTCATGACATAAACCCTTCATTACAATTCAGTGTAATGGAATCTTAAATTATTAAAAAAAAAAAAATCACACAATGTTTGTTAGTGGGCAGTATTGTCTGAGCGTGCACCACATCCCAATTTAGCATTACAGTCTCATGCATTTATGTCAAGAAAAGTCAGTCCCTCCAGAAAAACACGATTATGCGATCGCATAATTCAATGCATAATCAGCCAAAGTCGGCATATTTATGCGGGGGCCACATTTTTTCAAATACGCCGCACTTTCGCCGCATAAATTGCAGATTTCTGCGCAAAATATGCGGGGCTTCATAATCCCCGCATTTTCGGTGCAAAAAAGTCACATATATCTCAGCAGAAAGTTGAAAAATGTTGCGTTTACTTCACACAAGAGCAGCCATTTTCCCCTGTTGCCATGGGAACGTTATTAAGTGACGTAATTACGCCTAGTGAGAACACGGTGTTGGGGAATCACTTTTTTTTCTCTTTTTTATCAAACTGCAGTTTTTGCAAGTTCCCGCAATTTCATCGCAGAAAATTGCATAAATATCCTGCATATTCCATCGCATTTTTTAAGAAAACGTGCCGCATAATCAAGGACTTTTGCCCGCAACAATCACAAAAAAACTGTGTTTTTCTGGAAGGACTGAAAAGTGTAAAATCAAGCTGTTATAAATGAAGAGCAGTACATGTGCTACATATTTTATAATTTTTTTTTAGCATCTGTTAAAATACTGCATTCCAAACATATGCTGACAGGGACTTTTTTATTAGAAATAAAACAGCAGCAACATATCTTAGCTGAAGTTGTTGGCTGTTCTGTGATCAGTAGGAATAATGTGCAGTAAAGGCTGTGAGCCAGGTTTTAACAGCACAGTGCAACAGTGCATAGAGGAGTTATCTGACGAAACAGCTATGAGTGGATCATTGTCCTGAGTCAAAACTCTAATCTGTGAAGGGGGAACACAAAACACAAAGTGGGCATTTGAGTATAAACACACATTATAGCAACGGTGTGAGAATAAGAGATGAGCACTCAACATAGAGCTGAAGAGGATAATACATGACCCAAAGGTTAAGCACCTCTGAAACAACAGGGTTCTCACACATCCTTAAAGATATAAAGTGCTCATTGTGTAGAAACAGGCAAACTGACACCTACCATTTAATGAAATGATAACAAGCCCTACAATAAAAATATGAATGTTTGGAGGAGGGGCTTTGGGGTACTGAGCCATGAAAACTAGATACACATTTTGTTTAAACCAAAAACTGATAGAGGACAAGCTTTTTGTTTTGCTGCCTGAGATAGGGCATGGCATTGGTGGAGGTCTGTGCTCTCCGAGTGCCCTTCTACTTAGTTATAAGGGCACATTTAACTAACTAGAAAGGCACTTCCTTGTTTTAGTATCAGGCAATTTAGATAGTTTTTGGTCTTTGCCCAGATTTTGAGATATCCATCTGAGGTGATACGAATTTAATTTGTAGTCCTAACACATTTTCATTAAAAAAATGTCAACAGCAACCTTTCTTTCCACAAACAATGTCCAGGTTACTCTGAATAATCCACAGAACCACTTCTTCAGAAGAAAGTAGTTCCACTGAAAACTGTTTATCCAGAATAATACAGATTATTCAGAAAAAACAGGTCACTGTTTCTCAAAAGACATGTGGCTGTTGGCAAAACAATCTCACCACCATTCAGCTGTTTTGGAGCTTGACTTTCATCAGCAGATACAGTTTGCCAACTTGACATGTCATTTTCTGAACATTTTAAGGATTTCTTATCCAAGGTGGCTTCAAAGTTGTCATTGGAAGTTTGAAAACAATCTCACTGCCACTCCATTAGTAGCTGTTCTTCGCTGCTGTTGAATTTTTCAAATGTAATTTCTCAGTGCTGTGTGCAAACAAAACACTGTTCACCTCCATTGTGTTGGGGTGCAGGCAAGTCTATGCCTATCTGCATGGCTAGAAACCTCAAGTATCACGTATGCGATGAAATATGGTTTTGTGATTTTGGTGAACTGGCTTATTATAGTAGTATACTACTACTACTACTGTCATCACTACACAATCAACACAATAGTTTGATGCTGAATTAAAAAGTATAATATGTGGTGGTTATGAAACAGAACATGACCCAAATGTTAAATGTTGAACAAATCCTGAACAATAACACAAGCACCAACACAACAAATACATGTGTTGCTAATTGTAGAATATGTTAAGTGCATTATTTTGCAAGTTTGCACCTTCAATCAGAGGGGGGAGAAATGAGCAACACAAAGCTTTGTTTGATCAGGTCGACAGCCTCATTATGCCATTATGTCACCTTGTCACACACATGAGACACTAAACAGAAAAGAGACAATAGCAAGCAGCTTTGTGGCTCTGCCTGCTGAGAAAAGCATTAGTGTTACTGATGGAGATCTACAGACACGTACTGTACACACACACACACACACACGCAAATATCATACATCAAAAACTGGCTCATGGGTACAATATACACATTCCAGTGTAGAGCAAACAGTGGAAGTCCGTCTTTTTCTCAGAGAGAGAGGCTGAAGGTAAACAGTCTTATCTGCAATCGCCAAAGACCAGACTCTTCTGTCTAGACTATATTCACTGTTGATAAACTGTACAAAAGCTGTTTTTGTGACCAGCAGAACACCTTGTATAACACAAGCTACAGCTTCAGAGCTTAGAGCTTCAGGCTGTTTAAACTGTGGTTATGAAGTGTTTACACAGGTATAAAATGTGTGCACAAGGTCAACATCATGCACATTTTCTACTGTACTGTATGTGCTAATTTGTACAATACGTCTGACTGACAATAAGTCATAGGAGAGACACCTGACAGCCTAAGTACACTACCTTCCCTGCTTTATCGTTCCACATAATTACACTGTTGATGTCTCATCTGAATGTTTATTATATCATCTTTCATCTTAAATGTTCTCTAAACATTGAACTTATTTTTGAGTACACTCAATGTCATGGACTATCTACACCTTTAAAATGTTTCTTTAAGTATTGAAACTGAGAGGGGGGATATAAACTATTCTCAACCAATTTTGATCATAAAAAATGTACATAAAAACTACAACAACAGCCAATAACATGTAAAAAATAATAGTTCTGCTATTTCAATAAGACACTGTACAATGACTTTACTGCAAAAAGGAAGAAAAACCTAAAAATGCAACATCACTGGATTTCCCCTTAGGTCTAAAATTAAGTTAAAGAAATTTCACCAAGCCAGCAGAGACTAAACAAAAAAAAAAACACCCCAAGTTGATATATTCAAACAAGTTTCTATAGCACATACTGTGCACTGAAACCTTCCATTAACAAGATTAAGAGTCTGTAGCCACATGAGCAGCTATATAAGGTTGTACTGAGATAAATGCTAATATCAACATGCTAACATTCTCGCATTGAAAACAACAATAAATGTGTCTACTAAATTAATGACAATCCATCCAAAGTTGTTGAGACATTTCAACCAAAAATCACAAATGTCATTCTCATAATAATATAAAATCTATGTGAGATATGGTTGGTTTCAATGCAAACCGGCACTTGAAATGTTGTTTATGTAACATTAGTGTAAATCAGAGAAGCAGATCTCTATCAGAAATGGTAAAGCCAGGTTTAAGACCCGATGTATTAAACCAGCCGAGTTGGAGTTGAATGGCGTAATAACAGTGTTTTCATGCTGGGGTTTGTGACGCAGGTCTGCTCTTTGTCAGTCTGTCACACCAAATGAACTCATTTGTCTGCTGAGAAAGATGGATGAACTGAAACAAAAAAAACATGCGGGGGGTTTCTAAACACCTGTGGGGTGCACGTCTCCTTGTGTGTGTGTGTGTGAGGAAGTCACTGTTGTCACAGTGGCCCGTTTCCTCATTAGTGTCACAATCCTGCCCAGTGTGGACTTCCTTCCATGGACAGAAAGGTGTCAGCACACAAACACACACACACACACACACACACACACACACACACACACACACACACACACACACACACACACACACACACACACACACACACACACACTCTTGATCCATACTCACACACTTCTTTTACATGTATTCACCAGTTCTGTTGTCATCTGAATACATGAACACACATATACACGTCCAGAGTGCACCTGCCAAGTTTGACGCATTTCTGGATACAAATATGTCCTCTGGTAGATGAAGTCCTCATCCTGCATCTCATTCAAAACAGGAACACCCTGGGGTGTCAGCACTATACTAATGAAAATCCTCATATTAATCACATGAAATTGTTGAATTTTATTGTTATTACTGACATATGTTTCTATTATTTTGTCCAACCCATTTATATCAACGAGGGTAGGCAACATAACAGAAACACATCTGTACAATGCAATATAATTCAACAGCATCACAAACTACATCCTCCAAAATAATCTTACAGTTCAATCAACACATATTTTCAACAAAAACTTAACATTAGAACCTTCATGAGGGTAGGATGTATTGCAGTTTTAATAATGTACCTAATAATTCAAGGATAGGGTTCAAAGAAAATATTAATAACCCTAAGAAAGCTTTGCTTTTTTATAAAGTGAAATATAATATATGATTCAGCACTCCATGTGTGTACAGTAATTGTAATAATTGTAAAAGGATGTGCTATCATTAGTGACTGAATAGCAGCAGCTGTAAATTAAATATAACCCTTGTTTTGCATAAGCCAGGTTTAACTTCACAGGCTGTTGCTACTGTATCATGCATTCAGCTATTGTCAGTGAGCAGCCACTACCTGCATACGGCTAGAGGCGTGCCACTACTGCCAGGAACATGTATGAAGAGTATCCCTTTATCTACGTAAGTTTCCAACAAACAAATGCAGCTGTCACTTAAAGTATGTAGTACTTTGTAGTACTACATCTTATCAACGGCCTGCAGGCTGTGTAATCGTACACACACACACACACACACACACACACACACACATTACAGCTGATGCTTTGCAATGATAGGAACTATTTTGTCCCATATTTCTCCATCAGGAAGTGCAACAAAAAACACTGACATGCCATGTAAAAAAAAAGAGAACAACTCTTGCGTTTCTCATTATCTCTCTCTATCTGATAACAACCCACACAAATAGTCAGGCATGGATAAACAAAGCGCACACACACACACACACACACACACACACACACACACACACACACACACACACACACACACACACACACACACACACACACACACACACACACACACACACACACACACACACACACACACACACACACACACACGTTTACCTGCAAAGAGCAGTTGCCGTAAATCAGAGGGGTAAATTATTATATCACAGCCTTTCCTGTCAGCAGCATAAACAGTTCCCGCCAGAGAAACCCAAACCCTTTACATAAGCTCTTTCTCTAAGGTTTCACCTCCTTGTGCTGCCCAGTGACGGGACACTCTACCTGCATAACTGAGGCAGTTTGAGTGGGGTTTTAAAAATATGTAAAATCAATTGATTTTGTCTTTTTTAAATTGAGTTTAATCAAATTTTTATTTAAAGATCTTATACATCATGCAAGATGAGGTTGCAGTGCTATGTAATATTTGCTGGTCTGCACAGTAGCCAGACTGCTCTAGGAGGCCCAGTGAAGTCGTTAATGTACCCAGGAGCGGGAAGTAGTTAAGAGGGAAGGTAACACAAGACACACTGGGACATAAATACTGAGAGAAACAGGGCCAAGAATATGTTTCTAAATATGTGGACACCTGGAAGGTCAAGAAGAGAGGAAGGAAAAAGACAGAAAGAAGGGGGGTTATGGAGGTAGTGCATTGCTTTGACCAGAAGAGAGTCAGGGTTGGAGGAAAAAGAGGGAGTCACTACCATGGCAACTGTTTGTGTTGGCATTTTGTGGACATGCACAGCAAAGTGTGAGGTGAGAGACAGAGTGATAGGTTGGCAGATACTGTATTTGTGACATTTAGCAATGGTAGCCCTGCCATCATATAGCTTATTGAACATATCAAGACCACAAGGCTGGCAGTTGTCCAGCATTACCTCATCAACCAAAGATGGTTTGTTGCACTGATGTGTGACTCCAAATGAAAGCAATAGTAAATTCCCATCAATCCTTGAAAATATATTTGTTAAACAGCTTCCAGATGGCAGCTCCATGGTAACCACATTTTCACAGACTTTTCCAATCTCTGTACTTCTGACTAATGTCTGATACAGCCACATTGCAGTAATGCAATGTCATTTATTATGCAATACCTGCTCAGAAAACAGGCATAACAGCTCATGTGTATGCCATATTTACAACATATTTACAAACACACTCAATAGCAGATATTTTCTGGAAATAAACATTAAAGGTCCATTGTGTAACGTGTTTAGTTGTTTATTATCAAAATCTGTGTTGCCTGTTCACGAACGTGTCCTTTTTCATGAATATTTACCACCACCATCAATTCCAAGTATTCCTTTTGGCTTGAAATTTTACATTTGCGTTCTTATGAACTGGGGTAGACGCTCCATATCCATGCGCCATCTTGAAATACGTTAGCCGGTAAGGGACATACAGGACATACTGCTCCACCTTTCGCGTTTTTGCTGTCACATGATAAACTCACAGGTGCTGCTAATGCTGCTAATGGGTATCGTAGCTTCCTGGCCCTGGCAAGTTTGAAGAAGGAAACATGGAGGACCACACGTTCTCTTAATACATCCATGCACAGCGGCGGAGCGGGACCAAAAAATCTACCGGGAGAGATAAATGTTCGGAAATAAGAGGCTGCTGCGGCCTGCCGTACAGGTTAGTTTGACCAGCGGGCAGCGGCCGGTGCGGCAGCGGGCAGCAGTCGTGGGCAGCATGAAAGCAGCAGCCTCGAAACACTACCGGCCCACCGGGAAAAGTCCCGACTCTCCCGATTGCCACTCCGCCTCATGCACATATTCAAAATCCAAATTTCAGAATTTCCAGAAAAAGGATATTGAAAAGAGCAAAAGACCGGCTTTTTGAAGCGTGAAGGCTACCGTAGCTGTAATACGTATTTTAAACTGCGTGGTGCGAGAGAGTTGATTGCAATATACGATCTCAACACTAGATGGGAGAAATTTAACTGAGTAGTAGGTTAAAGAGTAACTACGGTTGTTTTTCAACATGCTATTCTTCTATGTTTTTGTGTCTAAGCGGCTGATGGGAACAACAATCTTTGACATTGGCCAGTATTAGGCAAGATCACTGCAGTCGACAGCGGCGAAACAAGCTACAATGTAAGTTAACAGGGAAATTGTCCAGCTTGTATTTCTCTTTACAAAAGTGCTCGTTTTGCCACTGACAGGCTCAGATTAATATTCTAAGTGTCTGACAACATTATGGAAATGATTTCTAAGGAGGGCAACCTTTCTGTTAGGGAGTAAGATCATTTTTTAAAACATAAAAACATCCGCAGAACTGCATTCGCTAAACCCACCAGACTCCATGTAAATAAATAGTAATTTTAGCATCGTAAAATATACTTCATTCAAAGTCGACAGAAACAAAATAAAACTATGAAAAGCCGCTTTGGGTCGTCTTTCCACTTTTCCGGTTTATTTACATGTGAAATTATGTTGGCGCTATACACGCTAAGACTATTGCTTTTTAAATAGAGTCTGGTGGGTTTAGCGCTAGCGACTTCAGAGCTGTTTCTGGTTTAACAGTCTCAAAGTGGTTTTAAAGGTTTATCTCTGAAGGGATCCTTTCCATAATGTTGTCAGACACTTAGAATATTAATCTGAGCCTGTCAGTGGCAAAACAAGCACTTTTGTAAAGAGAAATACAAGCTGGACAATTGCCCTGTTAACTTACATTGTAGCTTGTTTTCGCCGCTGTCGACTGCAGTGATCTTGCCTAATACTGGCCGATGTCAAAGATTGATCTTCCCATCAGCCGCTTAGGCAGCTCCTGACTTATTCTTCCTCCCTTCTCTAGACAACCCTTATCTCTCCCGCCCTCTCACCTCATCACTCCTCATCTCCTCCTTTCATCCCTCCTCCTGTTCTGTTTCTCTTGTCCTCCTCTCTTCTTCCTCTTGAGTACATTCCTGCATGCAATGGATCACTGTTTGGTGCAGGGAAGGAGGGGTTGTCTGAGGCTTGTATTAAATAACATTTATAAAGAGATTGATGAGGTACTCTTCATTCTGCTCTCTGAAACCTGCTGGCATAGATCAACAAATGCTTCCATGACTTGGTGAAATTATGCAAGAAAGATGATTTGTCTTGCTCTTTCGTACCACCCAGAACAACAAACATGAGATGTTCTGTAAGATGGAAGATGACACATACTTATACCTTAAAAGTTGAAGGTTGTGTTAAGACTGTGTGTTAAGGGTTTGTAGCTCGTGTAAAATCAGGCTGTTTATGTTTTATTATCCGATCTGGTTCTTTACTGATCACTAAAACTAGAGCTCACAAGATTAGTTGAGGATCCCCTTGGATAAAAGATGCACAGTCTGAATACCAACCAATAGAAACATGCTGATCCTTAGCAGATATAATGTTTTCCATGTTCACCATCTTTGTTTACTGTAACATGACTGCCAATTAGCACCAAACACAAAGTATAGCTGAGGATGGTGGGAATGTCATTAGCTTTGCAGGTATATGATGTAAAACCAAAGGATAGCACACATTTTTAACTGATGATAATGCTAGATGACAAGAAAAGTTATCACCAAAATGATTACAACATGATTACATCTCAAGTTTCTTTGACAACATCCAATAATTGATGAGACATTTTACTCAAAACTATCAACCTAATGGTGGTGCTATAAGTCAGGGGGTCCCCAAAGTCATTGGGATTCATCCTCTGGGGAACATGAATGTCTGTACCAAAGTTTGTGCAAATCAATCAAGCAGGTGATAGGCCTTTTTCACAGGATAAATAAAAACTTTGACCTGGTAGTGCTAGAAAGAAGGTCAGGGGATCTCCAAAGTCATGGCATTAAGATATGAATAGGATTCATCATCTGGGGATCATGAATCAACACAATAGTTCATGAGATATTTTAGTCTGGACAAAAGTGGTTAACAGACTTGTCGACCAAATGTCCAACAGACCGACATCGCCATCCCTAAAGCCCTCCTGCTGGAATGGCTAAAAACCAGTCAGATGTTCAACATATTTTCCCAACTGCAACTCTAAATCTGTAATACTACTCTTGTACAGACAAACAAGTTCCAAAGCATTGATTACCAAATTTAGCAGGAGCACTATTTGTATCCACTGTTGTGTTTGTATAACAAGCTTTTACCTAAGAACCAGCTAGTTCAGTAAGAATTTCCTGGTCACAATAAGACAAAGAGAGAGACCAAACTCTCCATCCCATAAGCCTTGTGTCTATGTGTGTAGCATACCATACCATATACAGCAAATGTACATGCAGTGTTTTTTTAGTTTTTTTTACCTTATTACATAACAATTCCTCATTGTCCAAATACCTTTAGCTATACAGTTAACTCAGACTTACTGTTTAGTGTTGACCAAACACCAGCTCCTAGCTTTGAAATAATATGCAGGGCTCTCTTTTTGGAAAATGTCATGAGGGTGGGGGGCTGCCAGCCTCATACAAAAACACCAACACAATGGGATTCAAAAAGCCAACTTGTTGACACCTTTCCACACTACCGAGCAGTCAAACACATACGCACACAGAGCATATATGTGAATAAGGTCGGGAGAGTTCAAGAGCCCTTTGCCTCACATATATCCTGTATGACAGCATTTAATCATAGAGGTTAACTTGACCAGGAAGTCAGGTCATACCTTTGTGAGGTTCTCACAGCTAAATGCCATAGAAATGGGACAGAATATGTCCTGGCTCTGTTATGACACCATGTCATAAAAAAGATGCTTTGGATCAATGGCTCTCTAATACGTGAACCTTTTTGGCACACGTGTGAGCAGACCTCACTAACCTGTTTGTGATTCTGACGTGATAATGTCTCTGTAAAAACAATGACGTGCTGTGACATTAACACATTAGAACACAAGGTGCTGGCAAACATACGCTGTAATTAACTACAGCATGTATGACTCTGGACACTTCCACTCACCTCTTGTTGGTCCAGGTTGCATAACATGCCCTCAAAACACACACACACCCTCAGTTCAGTTAAAACACACACAGCACAATTAAGTTGGTGGCCTCTATGAGATGTCGTACAGTATATACATCTATAACTGATGTTTATGATTTCTGTTTTCATGCGATACATACTTTTCCTATTTAAACTCTGGTTTGAAAAACTAAAAGCAATATCATACAATGGCCTGCATTGAAGCTTGCATTATGCTATGCCACTTCTGCCTGACTGATCACTGATCATTCAACCTCACATTATTTGTCCCCAAAGGGCAATACTGTAGGTTGTGCAGCAGTGACACAACCCAAAATGCAAAATAAAGACTCTCTTAGTTTTGGCTAATGGGACTCTAAAACTACCACTGTTCAACAGTTAGTTTCAACCAAATGACATTGTCACAACATTGATGCATGTACCAAATATTAGGACAAACCCTAGTAATCTACTTAACCTGCAACGTCCATGGTGGCACTCCAAAAATATTTATTAAGCCATGAATCATATGTTTCCTCCTAATGCGTTAACTGTGACTCGGCAACTCCTTGTGTGAGATTTTCTTATCGGCTACGTTTGTTTAGTCACAACTATGCTAACGAAGTGTCCTTAAGCAAGGTCCAAGACCGAGAAAGTCAATGTCACTTGAGACAAAAGTGTCTGCCAAATAAATGTAATGTCAGGTGCTTCAAAGAGTTGTGCAGACATGTGTGCCTTTATTGGATAGTGACAGTTGGGAGTTACTGACAGGACACATGGGAAAAAGAGAAGGGTTTCACATGCAACAGAGATCCCTAGCTGAATCAAACCTGTGACATGGTATGCGTCTTAAACAGTAGGCAACAAAGATGCCCCTATAAAACCAGCTTTGACCACTGAGAACTGAAACCCCATATAAGCAGCTTTGAGCATCACTATACATTCATATAATGACAGATAGCAGCACTCCAAAAGCACAAAAAATGTATCTGGCCAGAGGAGAGGAGATGCACCTGTCTCAACCTATCTCATGACTAAGCATTCGTCTGTTTCATGAAAGGCAATCAAAAAATGCAAGATATGCAGTTTTGGCTTTATATTATTTATATTGTCTGTATATACAGAAGTTGAATTAACTGTGGGCCCTGAGAGAGGGTGACATAGGTTCACCTGTGTGTACTGCATTGTGATAGTACAGCACTGTAGGTATTTACGTATTATATCATTGTATCAGCATGTGCATGTTTGTGCAGTGTGTGGGCACAGACAATAGGCCTTTGTCTCTCTGCATCCTATTTTTCTCCTGGTGGCTGACAAAGACATTTATACACACTGACACACACACACACACACACACACACACACACACACACACACACACACACACACACACACACACACACACACACACACACACACACACACACACACACACCAGTTCCTCCTGGCTTCCGTCAAGTTACAATAGTTTAGAGACAGCAAAACAGGAACAATCTGATCTTCTCTTCCTGCCTCACACTTCCTGCCCTCCCCCTCCTCCTCCGGCAACGACGAAAGAGAGAGAAAGAGAAAAACAGATGAATGAAAAGGAAAAATAAATACTCAAGGGGATAAAACGACAGCTGGACAGAGGCTGGGAATGAATAAAATAGAGGGGGAAGGTGGCAGAGGGAGAGACAGAGGTATGGATGTAGATGTAGGAGGTGCAGTGAGGATGTGGCCTGAGATCATGGGAAAACAGTGAGGGGAACCAGTGAAACCCTGCATCATTATATAAAGGTTACAATGAAAGTAAATGGGGTACAAAACGGTAATGGTGTTTCTTTCAAGGACAACACTGGTGTAACTTTATATTTTCATTATATCAACAAATCCTCAAGAGACCAAAACCAAAAATCAATATATCTTTTGTGCAGCTACGATATATGATATGATATATATGAGTATGATATATCATGTGCCTTTGTACCATAAAAACTCTGGAGTTATCCAGAAGTATTACATACATAAGGTAGGTATATAAACCTATGCTGTATATACTTACATGCATACATTAAAATTGGGGCTACAACAATTACTTGTTATCGATGAATCAATGCTGATTATTTTCTCCAATAAGGGTTTGTATGGTCTACAAAAATAGTGAAAAAAACAATTTCCTAAAGGCCAAGTAGAAGTCTTCGGCTAGCCTACCAACAATACAAAACCAAAAGATACTTCTGTTTAATATCACGTAATACAAATACATCAATTTTTTTTTCAAACCTATGACCAAATGCAACAGTTTTTTTTTATGTGTTTTGTGACCAACAGTGAGAAATAATATAAACAGGCTGTGACAGACTAGACTTCTTAGGATACATTTCTTGTTGGTTTTGGTCTTTTCACTGGATTTGTTGATATCAACAAAAGGATCACTTCCTCATCCTTTAATAAGTTTTTAAGTTTAAAATACTAATTTCATGTACATATTTAGCCAGGTTCTGCCAGAAGAAAATGAAAGAAATGTTTGTATATAGATGAGGAATAGACTGTTTACTTGCAAAGTCTCTGCAGTCAATAGCACTTAAACTTAGTGATGGTTTTAAAGAAAATAAAGTTTATCGTAACGCATCATTAAGTGACAACCTTGTTTGCCTTTACACAGAAACATTATGAAGCTGGTTTACCAGATACACACACACTTTCCCAAACTCTCTAACACGCACACACACACACACAAACTCAGAGCACCTGACGAGCTGTGGTTCTGAAGAAGGAAGTGAAAACTCGGTCCATCTGCTTTGACAGGAAGTCAACAGAAGCCACATACAGGCATGCTGACGTCAATCAGAGCCACAGGAACACCTACACACACACACACACACACACAGAGAGACACACACACACACACACACACACACACACACACACACACACACACACACACACACACACAGACACACACACGAATATATGCCACGATAAACTCATTTACAATCATATACCTCACCAATCCACAATTGCAAAATCGCACTAAGCAACAATATTTAAATACCATCCCACACTGAAATACTCACTTACACACACATCAATGTTCTAATAGATAATAATAGTAAGGTGTTGCTTCTTTTTCAACAACACAAACTTTTAGTAATAATAACCCCAACAAACAAACAAGAATGTGGTCAGTAAAGCTTGTATAGGTGTATTTTTTAATAAATACAGCAAGGGACACTTTTTTTTTTAGATGTTTGGACATTTTAGGCCTTTATTGTATAGGACAGCTAAATATGTGAAAGGGGAGAGAGAGGGGGAACGGCATGCAGCAAAGGGCTGCAGGGACTGAGCCTTTGTACATGGGGCACACTCTACCAGGCAAAAGGCACTCTACCAGGCAAGGGACACTTTTTTAAGACAAAGAAAATGTTATCGTTGTAGAACTGACTCAGGCTTCATTTTCACGAGCTTTTCTTTGGTGTCATATCTGACCTGAGTTGGTTTCATGAAAATATTTTGGTTATTTGATGGTTAGCTATGCTCACTGTTCTCAGTTTCATTGTTGCTCATCTCGGTCTCTTTTAATGTAGTAATGCATGTCACTGTTTTCAATGTTCTGCCTAGAGCGTGGGAACATCCGCCTACATGTGTGAGGTTAAAGGTCTGATTATTTATTGTTTGATCAAAAGAAGTAATCATATTTGTATCAATGCTCTCTCAATCTCAGATTAAATGTACAATAATGCACAATACATATTTTAGTAGTTGCATGCAAACATCTGCACAAATGTACCACACAAGGTGCTATTTATTTATTTATTTTATTTTTAATGTATTCAAAACACCATTGTGGTCCTGCAGTAATTTATTTATGACCCACCTCGCTTTTGGATGGACACCAGAGAAGTGGATTGTAAAGCAAGAGTGATTTGAGATATTTTTTTTGACTTGTGTTTTTTACCATGAAAAGGTGTTACCATTACAATATACCTGACATAATTGGAGGTGACCACATCCACTGATGTAGTATACAGTAGGTGAAGGAGGACAATACAAGCTTTTAACACTCTTCCAGGAGGAGATTGTTTGATACTACAAAAAAAAAACAGAATCTGGGTAGAGAATCACTTTGAAATGTAGCGACAAAGACCTGTCCATTATACTTTTCATCTGCACTGAAAAATGTCTCAATACTTGTAAAATTAATATTACTTTGAGGCAGCATAAACAAGTTGTTGTCATCACCTTTTAAGTGTAAATGTGAACTTGTCAACTAACAGTTGCTTATTTATACATTCAGCAGTTACAGAGAAACATCATCCATTTGAAGTCATGTTTCTGGCCAACTAATCAATGTAAGTCCAATATCAACTCTCTTTTAGCTCTGTTTTTGGTCTCCATCAACTCCTGAGGGATACATCTGGCTCTTTAGCTGGTAAATACTCTGATATGTTCAGCAGCTAGTCAACTAACTGCCTCTGCCTGCTGTTTGTCACTCTGCAGATGTACAGTGGGTTTTTAGAACTTTTTCACTATAAACAGCTGCCTGCAGTGACCAAAGGCAACGCTATGAGCGTGTTAAAAGGAAACCAAAACAGAATAGTTGCCACTGGACAGATACACAATGAGATGAAACTCTCTATAAAGCTCTGTGAAATCGAGTGGAGCTGCAGATTCAGGTGATGCCAACAGGACCGGTCCTCACAATGCAAAAATGTCCTCACTATGAAAGTTCAAACTGAAATTGATCCTCACAAAGATAGCATTAAAAGACATGCTGCACACCAAGGATTCACAATAAAAACACACATTCAAATGCATACAAAGTGTGTGTAAAACAACCGTGTGTGTGTGTGTGTGTGTGTGTGTGTGTGTGTGTGTGTGTGTGTGTGTGTATGTGTGTGTGTGTGTGTGTGTGTGTGTGTGTGTGTGTGCGCGTGTGTGTCAAACGGCCTAGGCTGAGCTGGTGAGCAGACATAGATCCCAGTATTACACAGAGAAATTCCAAAAGACAAATATTCACAAGCAATCGACTTTGCAACCACACACACTCACATGTATAGTGCTCATAAAGTTGTGCTTGTAACACTCTTACTGCCGTAGATGTGTACACACACACACACACACACACACACACACACACACACACACAGGATGAAAGAAAAAAGGGAGGTTTGCTGTTATCTTTGAGTGAGCTGCTTTAAAAGATCATACTGTGTGTGTGTGTGTGTGTGTGTGTGTGTGTGTGTGTGTGTGTGCATATGTGTTTGTACCAGTTAAATTATGTTTGAACATGGTTAATGAGCTTGATGACAAAATAGTCTGGACTACAAGAAGAGCTGAAGACAGATGGCAAGAAAAAGTGAAAGTCCTCACGTACGCGAGTTCATGAGCAAAGGACACACTGAGGAGAGAGCCAGGCAGGGAGGAGGAGGAGAGAATAATGAGAACAAGGAAAAATGATGGCAGAAGAATGTTCGAGCCATATATAAACCAGATAAAAAAGGTGCGTTCTTCACACAGCGTTACACAGTCAGACACGTAACAGAATATTTCTCTGAGCCTCTTACCTGGGAGACAAACTCTGGTGATTGGAGGCTGAGTGGTTGCTGCAGGCGACCTCCTGAAAAAAGGAAAGATGACAGAACAAAAGAATGGTGTTAGAAAGATGTTACAAAATAAAAATAATGCACAATATATTCTTCATCTTTAAATGGTTTACGCAAATAATGGATCACATTTTCTCACTAAATAGGTCAGACATTCGGTTTAAAGTAACAATTCCACATTTTGGTAAATACTTTTTGGTAAATACTTTTTGGCTTTTTTTGCCAAGACTTAGATGCGAAGATCGATATTGCGTTAATGTCTGTACGGTAAATATGACGCTTCAGCCAGCTGCTAGTTAGCTTAGTTTAGCCTGGCTCTGTCCAAAAAGTAAATAAAATACTAGTAATACTAGTACTAATAGTAGCTCAATACTAAAACTCACAACTTAACATTAAAATGGATTAAACAAACATGATATAATGTATTAATTAGTGAGCTTTAGGGGAGCAGCTTGTTTTAACCTTAGGACAGAGCAGAGCTAGCTGCTAAGCTAAGCATCTGCTGGCAGTAGCTTTAGATTGAATGTACAGAGATGAGACATGTTCTCATCTACAATCCCAAATCAGAAAAAGTTGGGACAGTATGGAAAACACAAATAAAAAAAAAAGTAGTGATTTCTAAATGTACTTTGACTTGTATTTCATTGCAGACAATACAACAGCACATCATTTAATGTGTTCCTCATGATTTTTATTGTTTTGTTTTTCAAAAAAACAAAATTCCTATTTTGGTTCTTGCAACACATTTCAAAAAAAGTTGGAACAGTAAAGCATTTACCACTTTGTAATGTTGCCATTCCTTTTCACAACACTTACAAGACGTTTAGGGACTGAAGTCACCAAGTGATGAAGTGTTTCAGGTGTAATTTTGTCCCATTCTTGCTGCAAACAAGTCTAAAGGTAGGCAACAGTACAGGGTCTTCATTGTCGCACTTTGCGCTTCAAAATGCGCCGCACATTCTCTATTGGAGACAGGTCGTGACTGCAGGCAGGCCAGTCAAGTACCCGTATCCTCTTCTTCCGCAGCCAGGACTTTGTAATGTGTGCAGAATGTGGTTTTGCATTATCTTGTTGAAATATGCATGGATGTCCATGGAAAAGATGTCTTCTTGAAGGCAGCATATTGTGCTCCAAAATCTCTATGTACTTTTCAGCATTAATGGTGCCATCACAGAAGTGCAAGTTGCCAAGGCCACTGACACAACCCCATACCATGACAGACCCTGGCTTTTGGACTTGTTGTTGGTAACAGTCTGGATGATCCTTTTCTTCTTTGGTCCGGAGCACACGGCGTCCATTTCTCCCAAATAATATCTGAAATACTGATTCATCTGACCACAATACACGTTTCCACTGTGTGATGGTCCATCCCAGATGCCTCCAAGCCCAGAGAAGTCGACGGTGCTTCTGGACACTGTTAACATAGAGCTTCCTTTTGGCACAGTACAGTTTTAACTGGCATTTGTGGCTGTAACTACGTATTGTGGTACTTGACAAAGGTTTGCCAAAGTAGTCCTGAGCCCATGTGGTGATATTGCTTATAGATGAATGACGATTCTTGATGCAGTGCCGCCTGAGGGATCGGAGATCACGGTTGTTCAGCTTAGGCTTGCACCTTTGTCCTTTACACACTGAAATTCATCCCCATTCCTTGAATCTTTTAATTACGTTATGCACTGTTGAAGGTGAAATAAGCAAATGTCTTCCTATCTTTCTTTGAGGAACATTGTTTTTAAACATTTCTATAATTAATTTGTTGGCAAACTGGCAATCCTCGGCCCATCTTTGCTCCTAAAGGACTACTAGCCCTAAATTGCTCCTGTTCCAACCTTTTTTGGAATGTGTTGTAGGTCTGAATGACAGGAAAGGATGTATATTTACAAATGAAATTAAGTTGACCTGACAAAACATGAAATATTTTGTGTTCACATTGTCTGCAATGAAATACAAGTCAAAGAACATTTAGAAATCACTACTTTCTTCTTTTATTTGTGTTTTTCATACTGTCCCAACTTTTTCTGATTTGGGGTTGTAACTCTAGGTAGGAAAGTGAATACGCATATTACTTTGTTCAGGGAATTAACATGGGGTACTCCCCACCCACACAACATAAAATGGTTTGGTTAAATGGGGTCACGTTAAACTCAAGTTGAAAACAGTTCTTGAAGAGATGATCAGACCTGTAATTATGGGTCATAAGGTGTTTTGTTTTATGGTATATTTATTGTATTGAGCCTTGTGGTAGTTTAGGGGAAGGCACATTTGTTATTTCATAGTCCGATATTCCAGTCAAATATGTCCTCGCAGTAATCGGAGCAGTCCTGATAAACATTTCATCCTCATTTCATCTGTATTCACGGAGCTCAGCTTCCTCACTGCTTTTAGCCATGTAGCTGAAGTGAAAAGGTGACATCTTGAAGGAACAAAAGACAATGCAGTATTGTGCAGGATCTGTGTGTGTGTGTGTGTGTGTGTGTGTGTGTGTGTGTGTGGGACAGAGTGACAGCTGGAGAGCGGGCAGCTGACAGTGTATTGATACATTTACATTCAGCAGGGACTCATTGATCATCTTTCTGATCTTCTCTGTGAAATTAGGTCAATATATGTGTGTATTAACATGTTGCGCCATGCCTGTAATACTTGCATGTGTGTCTTTAAGTATCACCCTCTATGTCTATGTGTGGGTGTCAGAGCCGAATGTAGGTCAGACAAGCTTCAGGTATTAAATAAAGCAAACTGAGTGTTAATAAATTCGGTGGAAGAGTGAGGAGAGTGCTCTTTGCATCTAAAGAAACTGACACACACACACACACACACACACACACACACACACACACACACACACACACACACACACACACACACACACACACACACACACACACACACACACACACACACACACACATCAAATAAAGGGAAAAGTGCCCTACATGCATATTTCCAGTGTATTTGCAGTCTCCACTGGGAAGTGGGATGCTGAAGGTGAATGCTGCTGCAGTGTTAAAGAATTGCTAAAATAGATTTGTCCATTGATTGGTCAGTTGATCGACAGAAAATGAATCAGCAACTCTTTTGATAATCGAATAATCGATTAAAGGTAATTTCATGCAAGCAACAATACCAAACATTCCATTGTTTCAGCTTCTTGCTTTCAGGATTTGCTGCTTTTCTCTGTTTTATATTATTGTAAACTGACAATCTTTGGGTTTTAAATAGTTGATTGCACAAAACAAGCAATATTTGGCATATTTAGCTTTAGGAAACTGTAACGGCCATTTTATGTAAAATGTACATAAACATGTACTTATACTTTGCAAACCACTAACAAACATGTTAGAAAGTGATTTTTATACTTATATTTTTAACTCATGTTATGTAAAATAGATATATAGACACTGAAGTGCAATTGTTTGAGAAAGTACAGAAAAAGACTTGCTTTATTAACTAGTATACCAACCATATTGTGCTTACAGTTTTTTCCAATTGCTAACACACTAAAATGACAAGCATAGCACAATTATTTAAACTGACACACTGAGAGCAAAACCTCTTTTTAAGTCTCCAAAAGTCTAAACACATTTTCTGCTTTACACACATTTTGCAATTCAAAATGGCACTTTTTAAATGCACTGAACACGGTTCTCTGCATAACACACAACAATCTGACATAACGTCATGTTTGCCATTTCAAAACACTGCCATTCAAAATGACACTACATGAGCTAATTGGCCAACATATGTGCCACCCGGCCAAACACATATTTTTCTTCAGTCCAATGTAAATGTATCTGCTGTGCATATATTGCACTGACTTGTTGTGGTGAAAAAACAAAACAAAATGTTTCAACAGCATGTGTGTGTATCTGCAAATATTTCTGTGCATGTGAACAATCTGAAGAATTTTCTACAATTTGAACTATTTTAGTATTATGGCAAAGCATTCTAAACTATGAGAGTGCTTTTCATTATGCCCAACAGTGTGTAGTTGGTCAGACAAAAATCTGGTAATATGAATGAAGTGTGTGCCAGTTGGTGCAAAAGTTTGATTTTGATAATGCTATATGTAGTTTTGGTTGCAGTGCTTCATTTTGCAGGATATATGAGGTATTTTGCAGTTTGGGTGTGTGGTTTTGTGAATTGTGTTAAATATTTTGATAAAACCAGCCTAGTTTGCAAAATTGTGTTTTAGCAATTGGAAAAAACTGTAAAATTGAGTTCAAAATGTTCCCATTACTTTTTGAAGCTACATAATATGCTGACTACTGAATATATGCCTTCAATCACACACTTCTTACTCCTGGACTAAAATTTTGGTTTAGTTTTCTTTCCAGATACAATATATGAAGAGAAAACCATGTAGTGCGTACAGTATACTAGTATCAGAGCTTTCCGTGAGACATGAGTCTGTATCATGACAAACGTTTGTTGTGAGACAAAAATATGATACGCTGAAGCAGTGCGGAATAAATGCAGGGGGGACAATAAATACTTTAAATGCATACCAATGAGGCATTCCATCTGTGTGATTAGTTGTGAGGGTATTTTTGTGTTTGTGCTTCACCACAACAGAGCAATTCCTTGAAGAGCATTTTAATTGACTGATGATGATAGAAGGAAACTATTATTTAATTTCGCAAGGGACAAAGGAGGAATGATAGATCTAAAATTAGAATCCCACTTACCCTAAAATGGTTAAAACACCACTGATGGAAATCTGCATTGTGTGTGTGTGTGTGTGTGTGTGTGTTTTGCTGGACTGCTTTAGCAGCTCAACTGTGAGTGCTGGGAGCAGCTGTGGTGCCAGACGCCACACCCCAGTCTGTTTAAAGCTCAATACCTCCACCTTGTGGTAAAATAATGCCACTGCAGTCTGAGTGCATGTGGTGACTAAACGAGTGATCAGCTTTTGACTTTTGTGGTGATTTTAAAAGCTGTGATGAGGTTAAATTTGATGTATTTTCATGTCCACAATCTTTACTACATAAAGTTTAAGCATAGAGTCATTTTTATTTTCATTGTGCACTCTGCCACAGGGGACTCAAATAAATGAATTCCAAGAGGGTCTGAGTGGACTTCAACTTGATTTAGAACTCTCTTTAAAGAGCCCCATAATGGCTTATAATAAAATATAAAGCTAATGTTTTATTCTCAAGTGGCTCCTCCTGAAGTATTTTCCTCATGTTGCCAGAGTCAAAGCAGGGAAAAAAAGCCATGTAGATTTTTTATTTATTTGTTGATTTGCTGGTCTCAGTTCATTAGCACTTACTTGCTGGAGGCACACTGGACATTGGTCAGTACAGTGAAGTTATTCCTCACACTCCGAAGGCTTGCCAGAACCTAGAAAGGCAGAGAAATAATTATTAGGATCCTTTGTACCATATTTATTTCAAATATTCTTAACCCTGCAGCTACATTTTTGTTTTGTTTCTGCTTGGTTGCAGCGCAGAAGGCAATGAATCTTAAATCATATAGAGATAATAATTATTAAATGATACACTTATACATTACACGCTTATTTGAACTTTGGACACTGACATTGTTTCATTTGCTTAATCAGTGTTGGCAACTCTACTCTTAACATCCCTTACTGCTTAATAAGATTTAGTGTTAATATCAGACTCATTTTCGATTACAGACAGTAAGATATTCACCTGAGCAAAAGGCGTTACTATCAGGTCATCACCATGTCTGCAAACACAAACACAGAGAGAGAGGTGGTAAGAAACATTCTCAAATACGGTAAACGCCAAATATCAGGTTTTTCTGTTGCATAAAGCTTAGTGCTTTCTGTCGCCATGGTCATGGTGGTTAAAAGCGCAGATGTTAAGTAAGGACAATAAGCAATGAGTACCATAACCCAGCCAGCCTCATTACTATAATTATCTGAAAGAGGGAGAGGAGTATGGGGGGGATGGTCATGGGTTAAAATCAGTCTTCTGTTCCGATGGGAAGTAACCTTGTAAGGCACTTAGCTCTCAGACTGACCTATTTTTGTAAGCTGAGACAAAGCAAAATACTGAATTACTCTTCTGTGGGGTTCAAATAATTGTCATGTTATGTAACATCTTAAGTTAAACCCATCAGATCTTCCAGTGGGAGGCGGAGAAGCAGCACAGCCTTGACTTAAACCTGCTGCACATCCAGTGACATAGTTTAATGGTAAATAAAAGCATGGGAACTGTGGCTGCAGTCAATAAAAATATATTCATTCTGTAAAAATGACTACTTTATATCCAAGCTGTACACAATTAATTAATTAATTTTAATTAGGGTGGGTGATAATTCAATATTATTGCCTGCAACCTTTGAATTTTCTGTCTTGCAGCCAGATAAAAACACAGAACACACAGATGTGATCATCAAAACACAATAAAATACATTCATTACATATTAGAAATACTTCAAACATATGCTAAAACCCAGCACACATTTGCAACAATGTACATCAGTGACGGCATATCATGAAGCCAATTAGAGTGGATTTGTATCGTAACTTTATGGTCATGTCATGTTTCTGAGTTGCAGAGCTGTTTAAAATGAATGATTCCAGCATAATCTTGTTAATATTGTGATGTTAGCACAACGCATATCACTCAGCCATTGTTTCAATGTACTTCTCAATCAATCACTTAATTTACTTTACCGTCTAGCAAAATAGTTAAAGAAACACGCCAACTTATTGGGACTTTAGCTTATTCACCGTATCCCCCAGAGTTAGATAAGTCCATACATACCCTTCTCATCTCCGTGCGTGTCGTAACTCTGTCTGGCGCACCCACTGCTAGCCTAGTTTAGCCCAGATCCTGGAGGTAACCAGCTCCAACTAGCCTACTGCTCCCAATAAGTGACAAAATAACGCCAACATCCTATTTACATGTTTGGGGCGGGCTGTATGCAGCCTCATATGATAGTAGACAGTACAGAGCGATGAAAAAGTACCACCACCTTCATTTTTTTCACTCTGATAATACAGCACAGAGCTTTTTGTAGAAGCAAATACAATACTATTTAGCACAAAGTATTAGGTATCTACAGTATTAAGGAAAATTAAGTTTAAGCAGGTAACAGTAAGGTCAGGGCATTAACTATACTGAGGTTTGCACAGCTTATATATTTATATGTATACACACATATAAGTATATACATATATATATATATATATTCCTAGAGATGTGTATATGCCCCCTTTTACTGTGTGTCTCTCTGTGACTCTGGCATGTACATACTGTACTAGTGCTATGTGTGCATGCTCTGTGTATTTGCATGAGTTTTTATATTTACAGTTCAGAGGTGATGGAGGAGTTTCGTGACATAGACTTGGGTGACAGATCATAGTCGCTGTCAGAGCGGTAGAGGAAGGATTCGCGCCGCTGGTTATGACCGGGGAAGTTAGTGTGTAGGACCAGACCAGAGCCGGGGGAGGCCTGGGGGTCCAGAGGGCTGCAGCTGGCGGATGGGCCATTCTCCACATCGAAACTGAAAATAGATAAATACACAATTTATAAGATGTTCATTTTTCCATTGCAGATGTTTTTCAGTGCTGTGAAGCATAGAGCAATAAAGCAGAGCTGAAGATGTAAGATTCAAATCAACCTAGTGTAGGTTTTCTGGTAGCATTAGCCTCAAACATAACTAATATCTTATGAACTCTCTGCTCTGAGCTAGAGGAAATACCCTGATAAGGAAATAAGTAAACTAAACTTTGAGATTACCATGAAGCACTCCTTTTCTGACCTTCAACAAATCTTAAAAACAACATCAAGTCTTTCTGACTCTCTCTCTTTTTCTGATAACATTTTGTTTTCGCTCTGTGGACTTGATAAGATTTTAATGGCTGAGCATGACGAAAATGGGACGACCAATTCTTTCACATGAGCACCATAAACACCTTAAGAGATAAGCTGCAGTCACACACTTTCACATAATTATGTACAGTGGACACACACATACATGAATGAACCTGACATGACCGGGCAATAAAGGGCAGACTGACATGCTAGAGTGCACAGTGTTCATTCAGTAATGGAACTTAGTGAGTCTGAGGCTCCTACTCAAGAGGAGAATGTGGAGGAATGTGTAAAAGAGGAGGTGGAACTCGTTAAGACATCATCAAAGAAGAGGAGAGGAGGAAACATCACTTGAAGGACATTTTTGTATGGCTGTGGTGCATCTTTCCAGAGATCAAACAAACCGTGCATGTGAAATATGTCTTTTGTATGACATTTTTCACTGTACTTTTTGGTTTGTGCGGTTTTCTTTTATCACTTTGTTCTGCCTTGATGGCCATCACTTGCCCTTCAGTATAGTAAACATGCACCATCAAGGTGCTGGTTACTACAAATGTAAAGTCCATCAGCTTCATTTTGATATTTTACCTTTACTGTGCAGAATTATGTACATGCAGAAGGGGAAACATTTCTCTGTGCTCACCTTAAATCTGAGTTTAAAACAAGATTTTGGGACATCACAACTGGTTTGAAAGCCAATTACGTTAATATATACAACTTACACAAGTATAAACAATTAAAGGTTCCAGCACACATACACTAAGCCTTTCTTTAAAAACAATAATTGCATATTTACAGATTCTGGATTTTGGATTAGCCTAATTCAAAGCATAGCATGTTTTATATTAAACATGTCTGGAGGGGATCTTTAAACAAGAGGAAAAATACAAATAATTGTTGAAATCTCTGAAAGATGTATTCTTAAAGTGTTTTTACACAAAAATATCCAGTGTCTGTGGAAAGGTCCCAGATATTTTTTGCAGCTGAGTCTTCAGTTATATTGTATGCTTTTCTTGGATCACTGCTCCTACCCAGCTCCTCATCTGTTTATTATAATGAAATTTGGGATAGAAAACACAGCAGCAGATGCAGCAGGCCTACATTTTAGTGTGACAACAAATAATGTTTATGTTATGAATTACTATGTGGAATCTACAGAAAACTTCCCAAATGGATCAGTAATAATACAAAGGTAAAAAAGAGTGGTGCCGTCAAATACAGAAACGTGAGAATGTTTAATATGCTAAATATGTGTAGAGTTACAGGCACTCAATGACATGAGGAACACAGAAAAGGTTTGGATCAAATGCTTGACTGCTCTGCGCTCAGGTCAATCCACTGGCTTTGTGTGTTGTGATCACATGTGGGGGAGAAGACTAATTCTGGAGCCAGTGAAGGCAAGTCTAGTCATCCATGACACAAATCAGATCTAACGGTCTGATATTTTTTCCTTTTGTTCTATAATAGCTAGAGAGCTTCACATTAACTGTGTAGATAAAGATGGTGCAGAGTACCAAGGAAATACATTTTCACAGGCCTCCAAAACCCATCTGAACCCAAAAAGGCATTTCATTAACAAAACTTAGCATCAACATTTGTTCAACATTTGCTCATTTGTAGATCTTTTGACCCCATGCAGCGGCAAGAGACTGGTAAAATAAATGATGAATTTATAACAAAGTTTACAAGCCAAGTTTCAGCACAAGAAAAATTCAAACCCTTTAATTAAGTAAAAGTAGTAATACCACAGTGTACAAATACTCAAATACATTCAATGATATATCCATCATTATATTAATGGATATATCATTATATCATATCAACTCATCATACATATATATATGTACAATCTTAATCTGTAAAGTAACCAGTAACTCCAGCTGTTCAATATATGTAGTGGAGTAAAAAGTACAATTTTATCCTCTGAAATGTAGCAGAGTAACAGTAGCAGAACAAGGAAATATTAAAGTAAAGTTCAAGTAGATCAACTGTACTGAAGTGCTGTAATGGAGTTAATGTACTGAGTTACTTTCCACCACTGCACATGGTGTGTTTTTAGCTGCCTGAGCTGTGTGGCAGGCTGGAGCATTGTCATATGCCCCATGTTATTCATGTGTTGTTCTACTGCTAGACAACCACATCAGCTCTGAGCTAACAATGAGCCGAGTCACATCCTCACGTGTGTCATGTGAGACGGTAACAGTCAGGGTACAGGTGTTATGATGGTGATTTATGCTGTTGCGAGAAGCCAAACAGGATGAAACAATAAGTGGATTGTCCTATCAAAGCTCCCCCTCATCATGACTATTGTGGTATGTACAACACAGGAGATGGCCAAGTGTAAGAATGAGAATAGTTTCATGTTAAGGCATTACTACGTCAAGTCCATTAGGTTTGTAACAGGGCAACTGAGAGTGCATATTATGCTTATAACTGTAATAATATAAGCATAATATAATTAATAGTTACATTATAATAATAATGTAACTGTCACTTAACAAGGAAATTAAGAAAAGAAGAATAAAACATATACTTGTAGTTTGATATTCTGGACTTTGATTCATAAAGGTGGTGTGATGGTTGACTGTTGGATGACTGCATAGATGCAAAGATATTAGGGCTGAAACTATAATGATCAATTCATCATCAACTTACCGGTTAATTTTTGATCCATAAAATATCAGAAAAGTGAAAAATGTCAATCAACATTTCGAAGAGACAAAGATAAGGTCATCAAAAAAGTTGTCCAAAAACAAAATACATTTTATCTACAGACGTCTGTGTTTTTATTTTTATAAATATATATTTTAATTTTATTTTTAAGTGCCATTTCTGCTTGAAAAATTACTAAAATGATTACTAAAATTATTTCTGCTGATTGATTGATTAACTGATTTAGCACTCACAAGTATTAAAGTATACTACTATAGCAGTGGTTCCCAAAGTGGGTGCCACACCAGTGGCCAAGAATGGGCCAAGGGTCCTGTAAGATTTGTCAATTTTTCTGTGATTGTACATTTTTTATGATGTTTAATGGAGAGGGGGAAAAAAACAAGGGCTTTTCTTCAGTTACCAAACTGAAGAAAAAATATTGCAGTTTTTTGCAGCAATGGAGGAGATGCCATGGGGTGAAAAGTTTGGAAACACTTTACTGTACAGTACTACTGTAGTCTGGTATCAGTAAAGTATAGAAGAAGCTTGATTAACTTGATTTTTCACTAATTATTCTTCATATTAAAGCAATCAAATTTAGTTCTAATACTGCAACATAAGAGCCCTACAGTAATAACCAATCTATCACTTGGCATTTAGACAAAGCAGCTGTCTCTAAAGTGCACTTCAAACACCAACATTTGAGGATTTTAAAACATTTTAACACAGACAGACTTACGGCTCTCTTGTGACTGTCTGGGTGACTGATGCCAATGTCTGTGTCTAGTTTGTTCCCCAGGTAGCACCCGACTATCAAACTCCCATCAGACCATGGAAAACCAAACTAAATGTTTAACTATTTGAACTTGGAAGTTCATCCATGACATTTGAAAACATTATATGTAACAAAATAATCTAAAGTCAAAGGTCCACTTACTAGCTTTTCTGAACTGCATCTCTTTATACAGCTTTATTTAGCTTTATTTGCTGAGTGAAGACTGTTAGACTCGGTTGCAAACTCCAAACAGCTACTAAGTAGACATCTGAGCTTTAATAATTTTGTTACATAAACAAAACAAAAACTGGCTTATTTTATGGCTGTGTTTTTACCCTGGTCTATTTAACAGGACAAAGGCGAGATATCTAAGAATTTAGCCTTCGAAATACAACACAAAGACAGACCTTGGGAACAAAGACCATTTTCTATGAAATGGGGGTGTCCTAGTAGTTTTGTGGATTAGTGCATTTGTCCGGGAAACCATTCTCACTCATACCACTCTCCCATTCTTTCTCTTTGAAGTTCATGCACAGAACAACATGAAAACCAGCACTTGGATCTCGCACATACTTTATATCTTAACATACACAATTAGAAAATTCAAGTTCTTGCTCAGTCAACCAGAAGCATGCCGTCTGTTCATAGACAGGATGAGAACAAGGACTGCTGGGAGATCAAGATAACCCGAGGCCAAATGCGTTATTGTGAGCTTCCTAGGTAGAAGGGAAATGATCAGTCAAACTAGCATGAAAAGGATCAAAGAGTCAAAGGATTTAATGACGCACAGTTGTGTTTATATGTCTTTACAGGATGGCATGTCATCTGTATTTCTTCCAAACAAATACTTGGAGACATTGATTCCATAAGGATCGGCATTTTCCAATTAATCATGGTCATTATGGTACTGCATAGGCTGAGTCAGTTAAGTTTTTGGTGTTATTTTTTACTAAAACAATCAGGAAGCGCTCCCTCTGACCCTAAAATAATTTGCTAGGATGACACTACATTCCTTTCCCATGATCCAGCTGCATCTGTCTGACGGATGAGCAGACTGACTGAGTGATGGACTTGCCCAAAGGATGATAGACTATACACTGACAGATAAGTAGAGAAGGTCTCTAAATGTTCATTAGTTAATTTTCTTGGATCCCCCATTAGCTTCTGCAGTAGCTACATTGGTTCAATCATCCATAAAAAGTTAATTCCATGAAAACAAAGACAATGTCAAGGAAGTGTATTCACTAATTCACTAATTGTCTGCCTTAGGTATATCTGCATTTGATTCTCTAATACTGTTTGGTATCTTATTCCTTTCTACAGAAGCCCTGTACACTGTCTGTTATGTACCTTACTTGATCTGGATCTTATTTCAGGAACAGTTAGAAAATCTCCATCTGCTCTCGGCTTGCACTATACAGAAACAGTTTTATTGCCAAGTAGGTCTGCTTATACAAGAAGTTTGTCTTGATGAGTTGGTGCATAATAATAAAGTGCAAAAGTCAAGAGACAATAATATACAATAGAAAAAAATGACAATGGAAAACATGAAAAATATAAGAAATATGTTAACAACTATCTATTTTAAAAGTGGAAGAGCTGTACAGTTTTGTGCAGGAATGTGCAAAATATTGACCAGCAAAAGTTCACAGTATAAAATGTAAAGTACAAAGAATATGTGCATGTGGGGATCAGGATAACTGGAAAATATTATAATAAATACTGGATTGTAATCAGTGAACACATACTAGGAAGGCAAACTTGATTCTGCATTGCTCTGCTAGCTGACCAAAAAGGTTTAAGAAAAATGAAAAATCTTGTACTAAACGTTAACTTACAAGCTCAAATTGGTGCATAATTGCTACATAAATCAGCAAACAAATCAAAATCCATGTAAAATACATTACTGATAACGAGACATAAACTTACTTTACACCTGTTAGTTAAATTTGACAAAGCAGACATTACAGGCCACATTCTCTGACGTGGTATAGCAACTGATCTGTCAAGCATAAACTATATTTTCTTAGGAAGAGTCTTTATTTGAAATTTGGTGGAATTCAGGACTAGGCAGCAGCTACTGTGGTAAAATAGCCAAGAGTAACAAGAAACAGAGACTAAACTGAAAACATCCAGTGACAGAAAGGGAAGATAGCAAATGTGTATGGAAAGGTTTGTGACAAATATTGTATTGTGGGAAATGACTCCAGTTCCCAACTCTAAGACAATGGTGCTGTTTCAGGTCACTGACCAGCACATTCAGTCTCATTTACTGGTAGACTGGGACAACTGGGACAACTCAGTATCCTGCACGTTGATGTGACTGTAGGTGTGTGGGGAGTGATTTTGTAATTTTTTTTACAAAATCTATATTAATATTATTATATATTTATTATGTATTATATATTTTACACCCTGTGGGATACAGTATTGCTGAGATGGATTCTGGGGCATTGGGCATAATATGATATGAAATAAAACAATAGTAAAGCTGCAACTGACAATTATTTTATTATCAAGTAGCTGCAGATTATTATCTCAGTTAATTGATTAATTGGTTGGTCTGTAAAATGTTAGAAAAAAGTGAAAAATGCCCTGCATAATTTTCTTCAAGTATAATGTTTTGAATGACCAACAGTCCAAACATCCAAAGCTATTCATTATGATCATGTAGGCAGAGATGGGAAGTAACTAAGTACAAATACTTTGTTGCTGTACTTAAGTAGATTTTTCAGGTATTTTTACTTTACTTTACTATTTGTTTTTGTGCCGACTTTTTACTTTTACTCCTTACATTTTTAACACAAATACTGGTACTTTCTACTCCTTATGTTTTACAAAAGTGGCTCGTTACTTACCCACTTACAAAAGCGCGATGATACGTAACAACATTGTTTGTGACAGAACGTTCTCATTTTCATTCATAAATTCACCCCGTCTGTGTTGGGAATCTCTGACATTTGGACCTTCGGGGTTTCCGTGGCCGTGCCTTGGATCTGACGTGAGGTCACTTAACGTTACTAAGCAACAACAAGTTGCATTCTTTGCGCGGTCTTTCCTTTCTCGCAACTAGTTAGTTACCTAGAGTTTGAACTAAGTTTTATAAGTAACGATATATGAAACGTTACTAAACAGACCTAAATAACACTACGTCAGTGTTTTCTGAAGTCTGTCCCTGAAGCTGCTGCCACGTCGGGTGATACTGCAGCTGCCACCAACGTTAGCCTACTGTTACCTGGTAAGTGAGAGTAGCCTACCTTATATGATACCGCGCGCGCGTGCGTGCGTGCGTGCGTGCGTGCGTGTGTGTGTGTGCGTGCCTGTGTGTGTGTGTGCGCGCCTGTGTGTGTGCTGTGTGTCTATGTTTGTGTACAGCAGTAAACAGAATACAATGTTTATATTTCCTTGTTTCAGATGATGAGAGCGACAGTGAGAACTCCTGGCCTTCATAAGGTCAATGACTATGCAACATTAGAGTAAATTCTTAAATATGCATTGCTTTACACAATTAAATGACTATATGGTAATGTTAGTTAGCAATGGTCAGATAATTAACTAAAATAGAAAGAGTGGAGCTTTTTTCTCCTTTCGTCTGCTTTTTATGCATTTGTTAGCCATGGTGTTGAAGATTGTAAACCGTTTATTAAATACTTTTGAGTAAATGTAGGCCCTTATCAGCAGATTTTACTGCTAATCGATACAAAAGTTGTATGATGATGCTAATTATTAGTCATGGTTTTGTGTGGCAGTGGGGGGGTGTCGGTTAAACGGCTTATTTGTGTGATGTGATGTCCTGTTGCGTTCAGGTTCGGTTGCGTTTCTCAAAAAGTTAAATCTGTCTTATCTTTTCTCAACTCTAAGTGTTGTTTTTCCAGGACTTTAAATTAACGCCATCAATACTTAAACGTCAGTTGTCCGTGTACAGTTCGTATTCAGAAACGTCACAGTACCGACTGTCTGGGGTGTCGCTCTGGGACAGGCGAGTATGAGGCTGGGAGGGGAAAATCACAGTATACTCACTACAAAAAAATAGACTACACCACTAGTTGTACTCTAAAGGTATGCAGAACCTACATGTAGATTCCTTTAAATGTTAAGGGGAAGATTAAAAATGGAACTGGATCTGTGAATTATTACAGAATCACAGTTGAATTCATATCTTGCTACTCAGTCAGAATCTTATTAACCTGGAGTCCCAGTCTCTGTCACAATAATCATATATGTGATGTTTTAGGTCTTTTGGCAGACATCCATTTAAAATGTAGACAATGGCATATACATAAAGAGCCTTTTCTCCATGTCTACTGAAGTTTCTCAGCTTGCACTCTAGTAACATTTGTGGTCCAGGTAGCTTTGCGTAAACAATGGTTGTCATTCGCAAGGCTACTTTTACTTTTATACTTTAAGTACATTTCCAAGCCTGTACTTTGTTACTTTTACTTGAGTAAATAAGTTAAATCAGTACTTCTACTTTTACCAGAGTATTTTTTAACACAAGTATCTGTACTTCTACTTAAGTATGAGAAGTGAATACTTTTGCCATCTCTGCATGTAGGACAAGGAAAATCATCAAATTGTCACATTTAAGGAGTTGAAACCAGCAAATGTATCCCTTTTAATTAATCAGAATTGTTTTATTTTTTATTTTATGTTGACCGCATAAAAATCATTGATTGACTAATCACTGCAACTCTAGACAACATTGTGTGTGTCTTTGGTCTTTTGGGGCAAGTCCAACTAGGTCTCTACCTAGTCAAATCTAAGGTCCTTGAGGTCGAGCGACTCCTCTCACATACTCACGTTGTTTTTACATTGTCATCTGAAACATTGGTATTATAAAAATATCAATTAAAGCTGCTCTAAAGACACCACAGAAGAAAACTGCAAATATTACTGGACTGTAATTTTACCTCACCAATCTTTATTTACATTGTTTAATATTATGATTCTTATAAAAATATGGGAAAAATAAATAGATATATCACTGAAGAACAAATCAGATAATGTCAGACAAATTTCAAAGTCGCTGGTCCCAGAAGTTTGCATTGATTTTGTGTCTGTTTCTTCTTAACAGAGATGCAGAGATGTAGTCTCCTTTTCTATTTTAGCTTACTCAGCTGAGCATCTTCTTGATGCTTCTTGATTAATACGTAAAATATAGAAATCCCAGGTGAAACAGATTTTGTGATTTGCAGGTCAAAAGACATTTAGATGTGTATGTTAAAGCTATAGTATTTAGTATAGTATATTTCTGTCTCCCCCATGAGGAATTCTAAGTAATGACAACTAAATTGTGGGCGCATCTACATGATACAAGCCTTCCGTGATCACGCACTCCCCCCTCCCCTCCTCCACGCAGTTGCTAGAAGCCAAGGAGGACAGGGAGGATTAAAAGAAAACATGATGGACTCTTCAGGAGAGGTAATTATCTTCACTTGAGTTTCTGCGTGTGAAAGTCACCGGATGATATAATCTTCTGAGCATAACCATACTGAGAAATACACAGAGAGTTTTGTGGAGCTGATAGTCTTAATTAGCTTTGTATCAACTTATTCGGAAATGGCTTGAACGTAACGGACGTTCATCATTATAAAAAAAGTTACGCACTAAAGCTTTAAGAAGTCTGTCACATATGCACACATTGAAATATATTCATTTAAAGGCTAAAAATGTAACCAAGAGGTCTGAAAATAAACTTTCATGTTTCAAACAAATTTAGAAATAAATGAGACGTGGTCGGTTAGCTCAGTTGGTAGAGCGGGCGCACATACGCAGAGGTTTATTCCTCGACGCAGAAGCCCCTCTCTCTCCCCTTTCATATCTCAGCTTTCCTATTCAATAAAGGCAGACATGCCCAAAAATAAATAAATAAATGAGACATGATGTCCTTTCACCTGCAAATCATAAAATCAGTGTTTACTGGAATTTCTTTATTTTACTTGACCTGTTGAATTGTCCTGCATCATAAATGCATCTCCATGTTAGCTGAGTAAGCTAAAATAAAAAAGGAGACTACAACTCTGCAGTCTGTTAAGAAGAAACAGACATTTGTGCTCGAAAAGAGGGAGCCACAAAGTGTCTCAGACAGGGAGAGAGACAGCATTCTTATACTTTGAAATAATCTCTTCCTTCCTGTGTGTTATGGTGAGAGGAAACCAGTGACCATTTGTCTGTTGGGTTGTGCAAACAGAGGTGCCATGGAAACACCTCCTGTTTGTCCTAGGGTTAAACATGGTTTAAATATAATTTCTTCACACACTTGAATTGGAGTTTGTTCTGTTATTAAATGAGTGAATATACTTATAGGAGAGAAGCAACGGAGGTTTGTGTTTTTAATATATTTCTCTGAGCAGCATGAACAATGTCAATGAAACTGAAATGATCTCTTAGTGTCTCCATCGTTTCCACACAGCTGTTCTAGTAGCTAGTCTGTGTTACAACTCCATGATGCGAGTTGTCTGCCAGAGATATCATGGCACATATGATTACGTTTATGTTACAAGGTAGACAATCCTTTTTCATCATTGACGCGAGGAAAAGTATTCTAGACGTCGTTCTAGTGTTATGCACAACCATGCTATAGTTAGCCAAGCAAGTAGCAACTATAAAACTTTTACACAAATAGGCAGAATTACCTGTTGAGAAGAAAGCAGGCAACTTTTCAAATCCTTGCTCCTCATCAGCTCTTTTCCATCTTGGAAAAGCCACAACAATATTAATTTTGGTCGCGTTGCTTTGCCTGTCAAGGTGTCGTTTTAATTTCCTCGGCGACTCAGTTACATGTCCTCGATAATAGACGCAACAGGCTTTCAAACTGAGTGAAAAGCGCGAAATGCGGAGCAGTATAGCCTGTATGTCCCTTATGGGCTACCGTATTTCAAGATGGCGCATGGCTATGGAGTGTCTACCCCAGTTCATGTAAGCGCAAATGTAAAATTTCAAGCCAATAGGAATACTTGGAATTGATGGTGGTGGTCAATATTCATAAAAAAGTTTGTGAAGGGCAATACAGATTTTGATAATAAACAACTACAAATGTTACACAATGGGGCTTTAAAAAGACCTGCCAGTTCGGTGAAATTTGCCAGAGCCATGAAACGCCCCAGAAGGATGATTGAGCAATCCCATCAGACCAAGTGAAAATAGCAGCTGAAATGTTGCACTCCATAAGATCGCAGTAAGATTTCCCTACATGAATCTGCAGCAGGAGTATCTAAAAATAGGTTAATAACCCGAGCTAGTCTAAACATGCACATGCTGAAACAGACATTTCCCAACACATGAACTCTACTGGAGCAAAGGGTACAACTTTAACAACCAAGGACTCAAAACATCTGAATGTTAAAGGACATTTATCTTGTCATCACTGTCAAACACTGAATTATTCCCACATCAAGTCTGGACACATCAGTGTGGGTACATCTACCCACGATGGGAACATTTAAAGCTGCTCAACTCTTTAATGTGAGATTCACTTCAAACTAGAAGGGCATAGACCTCTGCCAAGGCCATGCATTGTGTTGCAATGTTAATGAAAGTGAAACATAATGTGTGTATCTGCTCCTAAATTTAATGAATTCTTCCATGCTACAACCTTCCACCAACTTTCATGAAAATCAGGCCAGTAGGTCTTCGTAATCTTGCTGAAAGACAAACAAACAAACAAACTAACTGAACCGAAAACATAACCTCCTTGGCAGAAGTAATAATAATATTAAAATGATGCAATTTAAAGATATTGCGTCAGCACTAAAACTCAGTTGCGACACCATCTAAATTGATTACATCAGTATGAAATAATCAACAACAGACATGTGCTTTGATTAAGTAGTTTTTCCATTTCAGCAATCTTTAGTACTTTTAGTAATTTGCACTACTCAGCTCAACTCCAGATTCTCATCAAAAATCTAAAGAATTATTGTCTGTATCCATGAACATGGTCCCTAAATGGGGATTTACTGTATGCATGATGCAGTGTGTTGACGGGAGTCATGTCATAGATACTTACAGTGGGGGTAGGTTTTGTTCAGCATTGATAGCACCACTAAAACATTTGTCTAGAATCTAGCCCCTAGATATATTATACATGATCAGGTCGTATCCTCCTTTAATGACCTTATTCCAGGCTGCTTGCAGTGAAGATGTGTTTGTGTTACTGAAAAGCTGCAGATTACTGATTCTTTCTTCAACTTCCTCAATGTTGTCTTTAATATCGACAACCATCTCTACTGTCATCAAAAACTCGTAGGGGAAAACACAGGAAGCCCAAGCTGACCAATCGCAGATCTTGTGGTTCCCATGTGGTATCTCTGTAGCTCTGATGTGTAGTTACATTTTTGAGGAGGCTACTATATGGCGAAGCTACGCTGTAACCCTTTAAGACACAACTATAAATATAACATAAACAACAATCTATGTTCTGTAACATTCTATGTTAAACTTAGTTGGCTCCAGACTATTTAGCATTTTGTTTCCCACTTCCCCAAATGGACAATATTTATTGTTAAGTTGCAACAACTGCGACAATTTTGTTGAAGCTTGTATTCTTAAAAGGAGAATAAATCTATTCTCCTGCCCTGCAAACCACAGGCTTCAATTTATATAAACAGGCATTACATCAAGTTAAAACAACGCTGAGAATCAAATATGTCCTCGGCCTTTTCTAATTTGTGAGTGACCAGAAGAGAAAAAAGAAAACTCAGGAATCCAACTACACACAGCACTTATTAATAGAAATTAGGCCACTAACATAATCAGGACTTGAGCCAAGTCATTATACATGCACATTGAGGTACAGAGTCATCTAGCAGATGCTCTCATTTAGAAATCATTTACAGTCTAAATACAAAGCAGCATGTCACATGATTTCTGGAAACACAAAGCAGAACTGGCCGAAAGGTGTGATGACTATGGTGATGATAATAATAGAACAGGGGCTTACCTGGGAGGACGACAAAGAGAATATGAGTGAACTGACAGAGTGAAAACTGGAAAAAGTCATACAAACGTAGCAGGACATTGCTTTAGCTTTGAGCTGGCAAATTGCAGTGTGGCATCTCTTTTCTATTACATTCCCTGGTCTGTACAGAGTCGGGCGACTCACGGTCACAGTCCCTGACTTCTCTCTGCTGCTCTCATTGAACTGTGTGTGCTGGAACTACAACTCCATTAAACCCATAACTTCCTATTGAGTAAATCAATTTTCTTAGAGATCCAATGGTGGAAAGCGATTCAGGCACTGTGCTTAATTGCAGTTTTGAGGTACTTCTATTCATCCTTCTCAACTACATTTCAGAGGCAAATATTGTACTTTTTACTCCACTACATTTATCTGAAAGCTGGTTAGTTTTCATATTAAGATTTTACGTTAAATAAATATGTAATAAACCTATAAAATGGGGCTCCTTGTCATCTATAGATGTCTTAGCAGTTCCAAAGTGTGATTTCCCCTCAAAACCACATCAGATTGTTTCATGTGAATAATTGTTATAGTGATCCAACATTTCATGAACAAAATCAATTGAATTTGTGTAGCAAACCCTATGGGACCTTGGACCAAACTACCTAACCCTATATAAAAAATACTTACCATAAACCAGCTCCACCTTAGCTAGCAACACTCCTTACCATTGATGCATCAGTATTAGCTGCAACTATCTAATAGTGTAATGAATACAAATCAGTCACATGGGCCATTTTTCTGCAGATCGAGTAATTTTACTTAACTTACTAGATTATCTTTAAGTACATTTTGCTGCTGATATTTCTGTACTTTGTTTCAATGCAGGACTTTTACTTGTAATGGAGTATTTTTACATGAATGTAATGGTAATTTTACTTAAGGATCTGAATACTTCTTCTACCACTATAGATACCACCATCATCTTAACCCTTACCATCCTGCTCTCAATCATCATCATCATCATCATCATCATCATCATCATCATCATCATCATCATCATCATCATCATCATCAGCCCCAGAGTCACCATCTTCTTGTTCCTTGTTCCTCCTAGCCATCCATACTACCGCTTGTTATCATCCTCGTCATTATCTTAATTGCAATCATCATCATTAGCCACGGTAGCTAATTTCATCTTTGGCCAGTCACTCAGAATTGAAAAGCCCCTGACCATATAACCCACGGCAGAATTTGACGAGTCCTTGCCACATTTTTCTATGTATCCATCTCCATAAGAACATATCACACTAAAAGTAAAGTGCACTGCAAAAGAAAAATATGGTTGAACCACAAACTCTACTACACAGAGCTGCACCCCACCCATGGGCAAGCAAGCACAAAACACTGCCACTGCCAATGTAAAAAGAAAACTGGTTTAAAACGCTGACCACTATTTAACATGTAACAAAATAAAAGAAGAAAGTGAAGAGCAGCCTCAGGGTCAATTTTGTTTAACTGAAAATTCTTGCAGTTTCAAACAGATATGGACAATATTTTGAGGCAGTTTCGGATTATTTTGCCAACAGCTGTGACTCAACCACAATGTTTTTGTATGTTTTTGTTTTGACCAATTACAATCATGTTACAGGCAACACTGCTCCCCTCTATTGCCCTAAAAGGCCCCCTATGTAGTTTACTACTCAAATAGCAGCATGAACAGAGATGTCTAATTTATTTATTTGTACTCAAACTATGTTTCCACAAATGAACAGTTTGGCGTTTTAAGTGTGAAAAAAGTCCTCGCTAGAGAATCAATGTTGGTCCGAGATAATTCTTTACCCTGACAAGAAGTAAAGGCGGAAAATGAAAAACGGGACATAGCACCCAGGAAACCCATCTGTGAAGATAAAAGGGGCACTGATCTTTGTTTTTATGCCACAGGAATCCGGGTCACAGTCAAAATATTTGGTTAAGCCTATCTCCTGTCCTGAGTGTGAGAAACACTCCCTGGCACACATATATAGTCTAATTCATGCACACCCACATACCATAGAAGGTGCAGGGCAGCTGCATGTGTGTAAATATGTTGTAGGCTATGCACAAACAAAAACCACATGCACACAACATAGTGAGAGGAGGCGGTCATTGAGTAATTATCTCCTGGGGCTTACATGGGCCTTGTGTACCTGTCTAATGATTCAAACATGCAGTACAGTACACCATCTGTGTACTTCTGCTTTCTTCAGTATAGTCCAGTACTTTCCACAGGAAACCCTCAGTCACAGAGGTGGAACCCACCCAACCAGAGGTGGACGTCTCCAGAGCCCAACGTCTCCACACTTCCATAATTATAAATTAGACTTTGCCATCAGGGCTATTTTGTTTTTAAAGACTAAAGAAATAAACATTTAACATTACTTGTATGCATATTGAGAAAAAATACAACCCCAAATCAGAAAAAGTTGGGACAGTATGAAAAACACAAATAAAAAAAGAAAGTAGTGATTTCTAAATGTACTTTGACTTGTATTTCATTGCAGACAATGTGAACACAAAATATTTCATGTTTTGTCCGGTCAACTTAATTTCATTTGTAAATATACATCCTTTCCTGTCATTCAGACCTGCAACACATTTCAAAAAAGGTTGGGACAGGAGCAATTTAGGGCTAGTAATCAGGTAAATTGGTTAAATAATGATGTGATTTGAAACAGGTGATGTCAACAGGTGATTGTAATTATGATTTGGTACAAAAGGAGCATCCAAGAAAGGTCTAGTCCTTTAGGAGCAAAGATGGGCCAAGGATCGCCAGTTTGCCAACAAATACGTGAGAAAATTATTGAAATGTTTAAAAACAATGTTCCTCAAAGAAAGATAGGAAGACATTTGCTTATTTCACCTTCAACAGTGCATAACATAATTAAAAGATTCAAGGAATGAGGAGGAATTTCAGTGCGTAAAGGACAAGGGCGCAAGCCTAAGCTGAACAACCGTGATCTCCGATCCCTCAGGCGGCACTGCATCAAGAATCGTCATTCATCTATAAGCGATATCACCACATGGGCTCAGGACTACTTTGGCAAACCTTTGTCAAGTACCACAATACGTAGTTACAGCCACAAATGCCAGTTAAAACTGTACTGTGCCAAAAGGAAGCCCTATGTTAACAGTGTCCAGAAGCGCCGTCGACTTCTCTGGGCTCAGAGGCATCTGGGATGGACCATCACACAGTGGAATCGTGTACTGTGGTCAGATGAATCAGTATTTCAGGTATTTTTTGGGAGGAATGGACGCTGTGTGCTCCGGACCAAAGAAGAAAAGGATCATCCAGACTGTTACCAGCAACAAGTCCAAAAGCCAGGGTCTGTCATGGTATGGGGTTGTGTCAGTGCCCTTGGCAAAGGTAACTTGCACTTCTGTGATGGCACCATTAATGCTGAAAAGTACATAGATATTTTGGAGCACAATATGCTGCCTTCAAGAAGACATCTTTTCCAGGGACATCCATGCATATTTCAACAAGATAATGCAAAACCACATTCTGCACACATTACAAAGTCCTGGCTGCGGAGGAAGAGGATACGGGTACTTGACTGGCCTGCCTGCAGTCCTGACCTGTCTCCAATAGAGAATGTGTGGGGCATTTTGAAGCGCAAAATGCGACAACGAAGACCTCGTACTGTTACCCACCTTAAGACATGTTTGCAGCAAGAATGGGACAAAATTACACCTGAAACACTTCATCACTTGTTGTCTTCAGTCCCTAAACGTCTTTTAAGTGTTGTGAAAAGGAATAGCAACATTACAAAGTGGTAAATGCTTTACTGTCCCAACTTTTTTTGAAATGTGTTGCAAGAACCCAAATAGGAATTTTGTTTTTTTGAAAAGAAAACAATAAAAATCAAGAGGAATACATTAAATTATGTGCTGTTGTATTGTCTGCAATGAAATCACTACTTTCTTTTTTTATTTGTGTTTTCCATACTGTCCCAACTTTTTCTGATTTGGGGTTGTATTAGTGACTGTAATACAGATGACATGACACCAACTTCTCAAAGTTGCTGAGTAAACTTTATGTTGTTGGGTATTTTAATAAACTATTGTAGTGTCTTTTTTTCCCTTGCTCTGTTCTATTTCATTGTGATGATGTCCTTGCGACAGTCCAAGCCAGCAGCCTAACGTGCCTCCAGCTGAGCCAGAATACCCACAGTCCTCCTGGGATGACATAGCCTAGTTTTTCACAGTCTGCACTCAAAATCAGCATCAGTCATTTCAAGCTTTCTTTGCTGCTTATTTTCATTCTCAACTAAGGTTTGGGGAGTTTTAACAAAACTTAATTTCACCAAATTCTTAATTTTAAAATGGCACTTGGCAGTTGTAACAAACACTATTGGAGCCACCCTCTATTATACAATCCACCTTAGACGGGGTGACGCTGTGTCCCAATGTTTAAAGTACCGAGTGTCACTCACATATGGGCATAAACTGTCAGACTAAGCAGGTGAAATAAGACAAATAACACCACAGTGCTCTTATCGTCAACCATAAATTACCTTAATGAGGGCAGAAGCAATGAATTTAGGATTATTTATGTAGGAATAACATGTTACACATTTTTGATAATAATGCATTTCTGCTCTAATGATGGCCTTCAAGGAGAATAAGCGATTGCTTTGTACAATGTGATATTCCATGTACATTTTAGTAAACAATATTGATAATGTATTGAAGATACCTCCTATGCAGTAGTTTTTCTAAGAGTAGCATATTTGTTTTTCCTCCTGCTTTCCTGATTCTTTTAAGTAAATGTAATCACGTGGACTTTTAAATAAAACTGCAGTGTCCAGACCTGGGTCTTTAGTTTTAATCTCTGACACAACATCAGTGTCTAGTCTACCAACACTCTCACTCTTCCCAAACTCATTTCCTTCTTTGACGTCTGCTGTCCCATGATGGTGATGTATGCTGCTTTAAGGATGATAAATCCAAAAATATTTGTTAAGGAGCATGGTGGTGCAGAAATACCACAACAACAATTACATTCTTGAAGTGTCAGTTCACCAAAATAACAAAGAAAAATAATCATAGTTTCCTATTTATCCCTATATATGGCATTGAGCCTTGCATTAAGTGTTAGTTTGGAGATTGCAGTTTAATACTTCTACTTTATAGTCAAGCGATGCCTTTTATGTCAGAATTCAAATAGACTGGTGTTCCCAGTTTTTTTTAATTTAATGTAAACATTTCCAATATTTCACTAGAAAAAAAGCAAATATTTGAGGAAACAAACAAAACAACATGAATTTGTGTTGCAGAAATGTTCTTAGCTTGTTAATCATCTTGTAACCCCCGACACTTAGCTTGGAAACCACTGTTATGAGAATGTGTTGGCTCGGTAAGGCGTTCCCAGTAATTACTATGTAGAAAGAATTACACTAAACTAATATAGTTTGGTCAGACTAGAAATCTGCTTGGCAACAAAGTCAAATTTACCAGAGTCGCTAAAGGCTGAGACGACTGGAGACCCTTCAATGTCATGATTTTTTTTTTAGATGTATCCTTCAGGGCTTCTGGTTGTGTCTCACGTACCAGCCAAAAAAGGTAAGGATGAAATAAACAAATTAATCTGAACACTCCCAGACTTATTCACACGGCAAACCACTTGATTCTCTTAACCGCAATAACGCAGCTCACAAACTATTCAAAACATCACTCTGCTAAAACTGCTGCACCCGAAACCCTAAAATCTACTGAAGTTGGATTTTCTCACCCAAACATGTGACAGTGCATATTACTGCATTCCAGTTGAGGATTACTATAATGATGAGAACCACATGAGAGGATTGTTTGATGTATGGGAAATAGGAAGTAACACTACACACAGCCTGGACACACATCCAGCAAGGGGAGGAGTTCAGGGACTCTGAGAAAGAGTAGAGAGAAGAGTTTCTTGAAATAAGACAACTTCAAATGCAAGAACATGTTCAGCAATTGAAGTCAGAGGTGAGAAAGAATCTGAAAAACAATTCCTTAAAACTGACACCAGATAAAACACTGCAAGAATAGAATCAAGTGTGTGACAGCATCAAGTGTGTGTGGTTGTGTGTGGTTAACTGTGCATCCTAACCTGTGAGCATGGTTGGCGGCGTGGAGTTTCCTGATAACTTCCTCGCTGAAGTCAAAATGAACCCTTCCTCTGGCACAGGGTGAACGCCGGTACATCGCCCCAACACACACATGCACTCATGCACACACTAAACGGCACATACCATCACATACGTAACTACAAACTAGATAGACTAGAACACACCCAGAGTGTTAACAGCACAAGTGCAGCATTTCACACACAGACCAAGCATAGAGTACAAACGTAACACACTATCATACACACATTTGACAAGTCAGCACCATTAGTGACGCACGGTAACATGCATACACACCTCTCACACACTTAACATCACAAAGCTCACTGATATCAAACACTTTATCACACAACTGTAAATGAAAACCATCATATGTATCTATCAGCTACTACAATCAAGCACCATCACATATTCAAACACACCTCACATAAATAGCAATCCATCACTTATTCAGGCTACACAGTCATACATTTACATGACTGCTATCTATATAGTATCTGTTTAAAAAGTTTCTAAGCAGGATATCCATCAGCCCCTCGTCGGCACAGATAAAAGCAGCAAGCCGTTTTCCAAACACCTTCTCTACACACTTGATCTCACGTCACACACAGCAGCAACATAAGCAGCAGTCCATACGTCACTTCACAGAGCTCTTTAAGCCCTCGTTCACACTCTTGACACACTCTACTCTCTCTGCGGGCTCTTCTGTTCGTCACAGGCTATACTTCCTCCCCACAGTGTGTGTGTGTGTGTGTGTGTGTGTGTGTGTGTGTGTGTGTGTGTGTGTGTGTGTGTGTGTGTGTGTGTGTGTGTGTGTGTGCGCGCGCTGTAGTGTATGGAGCTCTGTTCCCTTCAGCGACCAGCATAGTAAGGAGGAACAGCCAAGTTCTGGAGTGGAGTCGCTGGAATGGAGTCATAATTCATCCATCACTGACAGCCTTGATAGCTTTAATTAACCTGGTCTACCTTAACTGTCAGTTCCTGTCTGTGTGTGTCTGTGTGAGGAAAGAGGTGGCATCTGGCACTTTCGCAGGGGGCCACAGTGCCTGATGACACTGTACAGTAGGCCTAAAATACAGTACAGTATAGTCACATCCAAGCCCTCATATATTATGGTAACTGTGATGACAGATTTGTGATAAATAGCAGCACATACAGAACAACAAATGTCCTGCAGAAATATAAGAAAAAGGGATAAAAACAGTACTTAGAAATGCATTCAAGTTAAAGCTACTGTAAGATGTATTTCTATGTGTGGCAATATACAAAACAAGTCTAGTTGAACAACCAACTATCTGACTGTAAAATAGCCTTCACAATAAAAAACATTTGTAATAAACTAATTTTAGTGGGTTAAAAAAAACAAATGACAACAACAAGCATTTTTATATAAGGCCCCTATTAGTAATACTTACTACACTATCATTCTATTTCTCATAACTTCCTCAAACAGTATTCAGTAACCTTCCTGACTGATGAAGGATTTCTAATAACTACCGTTATGACAGGTCAAGTTTGCTTCTCAGTCATTTATTTGGAAATGTTCCATAAAGATGACACATAACACACTCACTTAACAAAACACTTAAAGGGAGGAGTAGGGCCACAGAGGCCAACACTGAATCACTACTACATTCCCACACTCCAGCTTGCCCCACTGCTTCATCATACACACTGAGATTAGAAATGGGAGAGGCGGAAGATGTGGTAGCCACAGGGCTGTGTGTGTCCTACGAGACAATGGCATTCCTCCTTAATGTGCTGCTGAGGGTTAACCATAGAAGAAGATACAGAAAGAGCTCTTCCTCACACTATAATGGTCGTCATCTATGGCAAACCAGTGGGAACTTGTGCAGATTCAGTGAAAACACTGACACACACAATTGATAATGGCTATATGTGTAAATGCTTAAAGAGACAACAGTTATGTTGTTCAGATTTTTAAATGCCATGCAACCAGCAAATCTGTGTCATTATGGCAAAAATATACAGACAATAATTATTTTCATTTCAGGATAACCATCCAAATTAGCCTGTTGTTTAACATGTTATTTCAAGACAAAGCCTTCTCTACTTGATCTAATTCTGTGGTGTTACATAATTTAGTGGCAGTGACAGTCAAATCATGCTAAAAAAGAGACCTTTGATTTGAGCTCATGACTTGACCTATACAACTTACAATAGACCCAAAAACTATAATCAACTTAAGTGCTCATGTACAGTACATGTACATTTGTTTTTTTACATTTACAGTTAAAATTTAACGGCCACTTGTATCCAGGGTTACTAATACAAGGGAACAGTTGAATACATAGTAAACAACACTACAGTGTAAACTGGCAAAACGACCGACAGTGTTTATAAGACTTGGTGCGGCTGTGTTTCACTGAAATTAATCAGATGCCAAGACACAGCAGCATTATAATAAACAAAACCTTGCAAAACAAAAACTACTGTATGTATCTGTAGTTCTAATTGTTTGTACGTGCTATTGTAGAATCTGTTGATGAAATCAAACCACCCAGTGAAACCATTCACTATTGGGCAGGGCATTCTGTATTCTGGCCTTCTCTTGTGCTGACAGCCCAAAACAGCTTCCAGTGTTGATGGGTAAAACCATAGACTGCATAAACTCTTATGCTTAAGTAAAATGAAGCAGGACCCCTTTGTGAACATCAGAGGGCACCATTCCACATTCTCAGGCCTGCATCCACGAGATGGCAGTGTGTAACTGTATTATATGGCGTCCAGATAAAGCATGAAACTCATATTTACAGGATGGCATGCAAGATGTGCCACCAGATGAGCCATGCCATATGAAAAGCACTCAGAGATGGAATTACACAGGCTTTGAACACAGTTCCTTCAAATGTTATTTCATGTTGGATCAAAATGTATGTATGCTCTGAATACCAAGCAAGATGCTAAGAGACTCTAGCACATAATTACACAACAGGGATCTTCACTTTACTAAAAATCTTTGTTGATGCATACTTTAAGTGTTAATTTATTTATTCAACTGAAGTCTTGTTTTTGAAGTCAGACATTTTTGATCATTTATCTTAATGTAAAACTTTTTTTTCGGAGATATGTATGTCTGTAATTTGAGTGCATCTACATGCGGAACAGCACTTAACATTTTTTTAATCTGGTTTGATTTGGTTTCACATAGAAGAGAACCATAATTAAACATCGATCAGACATCCATTTCACGGCTTAAGGGTAGCCTGTCAAATTATAGCTGGCAGACGGCTCCTCTGGCTTGTCCTTGTGATTTAAATCAATATCACACTGCAGATGAGGCAACCAAAAAAAGACAAACTTCAGCATATCACATTGCAGATGAGGCAACCAAAAAAAAAAAAAAAAGACAAACTTTAGCAAAATGTCTTTTGTCTTGGTGCGCCAGAAAGAAAGACTGCAAATAGAATCTCAGATGTATTTGACAGAGCCTGACAGGCACAACATCACCTTTGGCATGAAAGCTGTCTCTCTCATACAAACACACACACAATCACATTAAATCAGGATCAAACAACAGGCATGATCCCTGAAAGCTATTTAAATATCAATTCTAAAAATTGAGAAAGGAAGTAAGTGGCAGACAGAGTTCAGAGGGGCCGAATGATAGGACACGTTTATAGGACAGAGGCTGACAAAGGAAGCTAGACAGTGTGAAAGATATGAAGTGATTTTTACAGACTGGGGAACAAACACTTTCATATACAAATCTTAATTCTCATCCTCTCTGATTCTGACTCAATTCACAACTTCCAAAAATGCATGCTGACATGGACATTTCAATTAAAAAAGAAATGACTGAACTCTGAACTACAAGTGCAGTAAAGTTTCTAGTTATAATGATATGTAGACAAATTAGTCTAACCAGCCTGATCTCTAATGTGACCGATTCATATCTTGTGATTCCAAGATATCTGTTCTATCTGTGTCAGAACAGATGTGCATGGATAGTGCAGTTTTTATCACTATATGCCAGGTATCAGATCAGTACTCAGTATCGGCAGATATCCTGAGTTTAGGTATCTGAATGAGGAGAGAAAAAGTCGGATTGGTTCATCCCTAATCTTCACAACTCTTGTTCATCCCGAGTCTTCACAACTCATGTTGGACCTCAGCAACCATCACAAAACATCTCCGTGTGAATGTCCACCATGCAGAACCACTGTACAGAACTAATTGAACACCTTAGGACATGCTTTTGACTTGGTACATCTATATACAGTATATATTCTTCATGAAGAAACTGGCTTGGAGATTTTTTGAATTTTGCTGAGACACCTAAAGAGCAATCAACATGACAAATTAGCAAGCATCTTTTAGGTGACAACGACTTTCTTCCTGCTTCTAGTCCAGAGTGGCAGGGCATTCCTCAGCTCAAACATTTATTCCACTTAATAAGGATTGTCTTCCACAGATGCGAGTATGACACTTAAGTAGTCTTGTGGAGCAGAGAGGGACCCTCTTTGGTCTACAAGTCACTCTCATAGTGTTGGTGACAGTGATAAATGAGCCCAATGATAACATGATGATGATATGTATTAGTGCAGGTGTATTTTTGTTATCAACAAGGTTAACCCTCACAGTCTGAATTTGTCTGTGTTAATTCATTTTAATTTTGACATTACAGATGAGGCGATTATTAAGTTGCCACAGAAACGACGGGCATCACAAACACAAAGACACATAGGTCTCTGAGGTCTTGCTTTAGCATGAGAATCACTCCAAACACTTCATTCATCCAATTGTGCACTTAACATATCACTCATAGCATCCAGTGGCCTCCATTCAAACTCTCAGAAGCAAAAGGAAAGGGAAGAGATGAGGTAAAAAAATAAATAAAAGAGACAATGAGCCCTTATCAACCAGGTGCCACATTCAATATTTCAGATAGAGGGAGAATTTAGGATCAACGGGTGCCTGTCCTGCTAGTCTTACTAAAACATAGCTTTCCCGATCTCCCCCTACCCTCTCTCTCTCTGTATAAATATAATTCCCCTCTCTGAGGGCACGGCAGTCAGTCCCCCTGTGATTAACCTAATCCCCTGATCGCAGAGCAGCGCTCCTTTGAGTGCCAAAACCATACCATATTAAGTGTCAGCAGAACTCACGCTGTGATAACCAGAGGGCACACTCCGGAAAAAAAGTGTGAATTTTAAGCAGTGCAGAGCGCAACACCACAACTAAATATACTAACGATAGCCATATAAACAAGAGCTCACAAAGAGAGACCAACAGTACAACATAGCTTGACTATGGACCTTTTTCACAGCAGACATTTTGACTTGTCATAGTAGGAAAAGCACAGCTGAAATTGATAATTAACGATGGCTCAATTCCATCAAGTGTCCCAGTAAGCTATTTCAGTGAGTCAGCATGCACAATACCAGGGCCTCTCCTAAGTGGAATGCAGCCATCATTAATGGTTTTGAATACACCTGTGCTTTTCCTACTATGACATGTCCCTCAGTTTGTCAGATACATAGTGGTGACATTGTTTTGTTATGTGGATATGAATATGTTTTCATTTTTGTCCGCATATGTGGCATCTGGTCCTGCTCTGTCAAAATAAAAACAACATTCACTCAAACAAAAAGAGTTTGCCTCACTTCCTCAATGATCAAACTCAATTATTTAGAGCAACTACGTACTAACTGCAAAGGAAACACAGCACATATGTCACTGCTGCATTTAAAAGACACACAACACACATTATATTATAGTCTACCATCTGGTAGTGTGTGTGTGTGAGTACATGTCCTTCTGCATGGTGCTTGGTGTTTTTACAATGTCATTTTTCCAGCAAGTCCAGTCAATGATGTGCATGCATACGTTTGTTGTGGTGAGGATATGTAAGGCTAAGAACATGGTGGATGGTGTTGAGGGTTAGAGGGCTTGATCCTGACGAAGGAACAGGAATTCAGGTAACAAGGCCCATGTGTGCCAAGTTTTTTATTACAGGCTCTTTCCTTCCTACTTCTAAACATAGCACCTTTTGTATCTGTTCCATCTCCAACTGAAATGCTACAGGATCAGTAGGTAGGAGTGTAATCCGCAAAGTGGTTCAAAACAATGATTCACTTCAGGTGCATAGATCAAGCAGAATGAATGAGGGAATGTTCACCAAATCACTGAACTTCCAGCTCTGCACACACTTCAGCTGTTCAGAGCATGCATGGGAGGTCCTTTTTTAACCAGCACATAAACTAAGCTTGTGTTGTAGTCAGAATAGACGTTTGAACAAAAGTACATAGTTTCAAAGCTATACTGTATATACTTTGCACTTGTAATACTACTAATCCTGCTTTAGGCTAGGTTTAGGTTGATTATCAAAACATGTTACATCTGGTGGATGAGCTTTTTCCAAATTGCATAAAATTAGATTGGGTGCCACTGAAATCCTACCCTGAAAATCCAGAGTTCTCACGAGAGCACAATTTGAATTTTCTCAGCGAGTCACTCTGGCATTCAGTAATGATGCTCATTAACTATGCCCTTGTAGCCGAGCTGCACCAATCACATCAGTTTATCTGATATAGGCGGGCAAGAGGCGAGCTAAACAGATGACAGTTTAATCTACCAGTTAGCTCCGCTGGTAGCTAAGCATATGGGGCTCTGGATATGTTACCCTGTGTATTGTTGTGATTTGGTTGTAGTGTTATCCAATTGTGTGCAGCAGTGCCGATCCTGACCTCCCTGGGGCCCTAAGCAAAATTCTGCTAAGGGGCCCTCTACCTGACCCGTGATGCCGTGAGCTATGTAAACCATTTGCCACACAGTCACACCTGATACTTCAGTGCTCCCAATACAATCCTCCCTCCTTTAAACAAAACAGTCAAAGAATAAGTACAACAATATAGAACAGAATGAGGTTCAAACCAACTATATTTATTGAATCGAGTATTTTCTATAATATTAAGATAACAAGTGAATATTATTAAATAAGTGAATATTAACGTAAACATAAATAAGAAAATAATAAATTATAACCCTGAACTTTGGCTTTTGGGATTAACTTAGGTTCTCTCTACAGCCTGGGCATTTTGGGCATCAGTATTGGCACCACCAGACTATTTGGACTGTCTAGAATAAACTGAGAAGAATATCACATAGTTAGTTAAGCAGTCATTTACACTACTCGTTACATGTTACAAATGTGTAAACATTTGAATGTTTGAATTAAAATCTTACCATCAAAATATTCCTTTTCTGCTTCTTTCTCTAGTGAACTAGTGATGCAGATATCAATAATACCTGTGAGTGATATCAAGAATTAACTTTTGTACAAGTGAACATGTAATTCCTGATATCAAAAATAGACATTGGTAGGTAAAAATTAACTAAGGGGCCCTACTAGTAAAAATAATCAAGAATTCACTTTGCAAGTCGAATTCTTGATGTCAAAAATGCATAAACTGTGAATGAATACAAGCTAAAATGGCTTGCCATAGCATGTTAAAGTTTGTATTTATTTATTATTATGCATGTTGAAGCAATTCTTGATTTATGGTTATTATTTACTGAGGGATGTGCATCCATATTGACCAGTATGTCCAGCTAATCAACATTTTAAATTCAATATAGCTTATAAATCAATGTCAAATTGTCAATACATTGCTTTCCATCTTGTATAATTAGTGCAGTTGTTTAGAGTTTTTTTTTTTGAGACTAGATAATCAGTGTCTTAAAAGTATGTATAATGTGTACTTTGATGAGGAGTGCCATCATTCACGCCCATATATTGTAGCCTACAGTCTGTCTGGTCTTCACATATATTTCTGCTTGAAAAATGCGCGTTTCACTTCATGTACGCGCCTAACGCATGATAACACACCTGACGCGGTTATCTTTTCCGAGCTGCAGTGAACAAACACCGTTGCACTTTGTCGTTTATCAAACGTAATAAATAATTGTATTTTACTCTCACTTTTGTCAGGCACAAAGTCACAAAACACAGCCCTGGAAGTGACTGGCGTTAGCAGCTAGACGAGAGATGCACTGCCTGCCTGCCCAGCTAGGTTAGCAAGACCAAAAAAAAAACACAATAGAAATGCACATAAACATAACTTTTTTTGCTGACATCAAACTTGGAGAGGAGAGAACACAAGTTTACCTGATTGTTGTTCCCGCAATTCACTCTCATGGTGTTTTTTTTCCTCTTTTCGTGACCAGAAGGATAGTTTTGCTTCATTTTGTCATGGATGTTGTAAACATTAATTGACGCGCTATGGCACGAGGGGGAGGCGGGGCCTCGAGTAATTTGCGGGGCCCTACGCAGCTTGCGTAGTGAGCGTATAGGGCGGATCGGCTCTGGTGTGCAGTGATATTTTCAAATGCATGCTTGGTGCCTCCCCTCGAGTTGGGCCATTTTCATTACTCCCCCTGAGAGGAAATGTATTTCTTGTTGAAACCCTGTAATATCACATTTCACTTAGACAACGTGAGAAGCACTTACTGTAGAGTTTAGGCCAGTTTAAAGTATATCCAGACATACAGAGCACACTTAAAGTTGGTTATAGATCCCCATTTAGCACTGTAAACCCAAGTATGGCGAGACATTTGTTTAATTGAAATGCAGATGTGCACGAGTGAGTTGACATGGGTGGCAGTGTTTGTGCCGCTGGTGAAAACAGAGACAGAGAATGGAGAGCAAGAAAAGAGAAAAATAAAAAAGGGGCAATTTTCACACCGCAGCTCTCCTCTATGCACTGAGGGGATTTTCTTGCAGCTAAGTTTTATCAGCAATTCCCAACTGTGATCTACACAGAGCACACCTCTGAGCTTCCACCACAAGGGACTGAGTCTAATGAGAATGACACACTTTGTCCTTACACAGCAATTATGTTCACATGAAAAAGCACACACACACATGCACACACACACACACACACACACACACACACACACACACACACACACACAGTTTGATACGCTCAACCATCTCCTAGAAATTACATTCATATACGACTAATTTGCAACAGCGAATATGTTTTGAAGGAATCGTAAAGCCGTCTGGATTACGTTTTCTATTAACAGACTGAGGAATTGTTCATTAACGTACATCTGGCAAGGAGCAAAAATTGTCGACGCTTAATGCAGGGGCACTGCCACCAATTTTGGGCCCCATGACAAAAAATCTAAGTGGGCCCCCTCTGCGCAGCTTTTGTCTCCACATCTCTAGGACCTAACTGTCCCATCAAAAGCTTTACATAACTCTAATTAAAGGCTTGCAACTGTCTTGCTTCTTGTAGTTCAATACTAGTACTAGCACAATATTTACTGCTGGTGATTTGTACATGCATGCAAGTCTAGTATGCAGTTCACTATTTGATGCAAGATTAAAAGCAATTTGATGCAAGATTAAAAACAACCATAACAAAATGTGCTGAAGGCCATCTTTTACGGTCTCAATGTATTTCTATTGTAAAATTTGACAAAATGGAAAATTCTCTTAACAAAATTATTATTATTAATTATTATTATAATTATGAATGAAAGATTTAAAAAATGAAAAACAAACAAACTTAAATATTAGGGCTGTCAGTTTAAAGCGCTATTAATGGCGTTAACGCAAACCCATTTTAATGCCGACAATTTTTTTAACGCACAATTAACGCATAGAGAGAGCAATGGGATCTGTTGGATCTGTTAGTCCATTTCTTTAACTGTCTATGGCCACGCCATGTCCCGCCCTACGAAGCAACTCGATTGGTTGGGGTTAGGCATTTCACCTCGAGTGGTTAGGATAGTGGATTGGTCAGGGGATAGGACCTGAACAAATGGGGTTACGTTACCTTGGACGCCTGGCCAATAGTAGTGATTGAAGGGCGGGTCGCAGACCGGAAACAAAACAGACACAAGCCGCTGACGGTTTGGGCTTGCAAGCCACATAGCTTGTAGGCTCGTGACGGTGATTAGCTTCGGAGCGAGCGAGTATTGACTCTACAGTCAGTGAGAGAAACAAAGTGTCTCCTCTGTTCTTTCTGACCACGGTGGGAAACCTGGAGCAGGAGAAGTTAACCCTCTCCTTGAATTTACGTTGTTTATGGAGAAGGAGAAACAGGAAATGAGTCGGGGAAACCATAGTCGCTATGACAACGAGCCATGCTCGCCTCAGGCATGAGGCAGTACTATCTGCAATGGAAAATCTAGGTAACAGTGTTACATTATGTGACAGATTATTAGTTCCAAGTGTGAATGTTAGTGTGAAATTGAACACTACGTATATGCCAATGTTTTCAATAAAAAAAAACATTTGCACAAAGCAGCTGATCCACTTTTCCATGTTGATAAGAGAATTAAAATGAAAAAAATATAACGACACAAAAATAAATCAAGGTACATTTAGAATAGATAAATATGTGCGATTAATCGCGAGTTAACTATGACATTAATGCGATTAATCGCGATTAAATATTTTAATCGTTTGACAGCACTATTAAATATATAAATATATATTAACTGCCATTCATGATGAGAATAATAAAGTCTGTATCTATAGATGTAATTCCATAATTCAATCTAAATGAACATATCAAACTGGATTATTTTAATATTAACATTTGAATATATTATCAGGTAAGCTACTCACTGTTTACAACTGTCCAGCATCAGTACAGACAGTAGGTTGTTGTTTTTATTTTTTTTATTTCATAATGATCATTACGTGAGAAAATAATTGATATTAATGTGTTTGAATTTCTGTCATTAATTAATATTTCATTTTCTTTTTTGTAATGGTAAAAAGAGCAAGAGAGACAGAGAAATCCCCACAGACTCCCTGCAATGATGCCAACTGGCATGTCATTGAACCCAATGTTGCTCACCTTCTTCACTGGGACAGCAAGGGGCACAGTTAGGGGGAGACTGGGGTACTGCTGACTCATCTGTTGTTAAGTCTGGCAGGGACAATGATTTAATATGAATATCTTGCTCAACGTTTCCCTGCACTGATTAAATGGTGATTAAATGTAGGCTAACACTAGTCTGTAGCTAGCTAGCTTATTTCACTATGGACATTATGCCAACAGGTTAATACCACTCACAGACTACAGGCTTAAACTGCCGTTAGGGTCGTAAGCACCCTGCACCGGAGTTAAGTGCTGTATAGTACTTATACTGGATGGATTGCTGTAATGGTGGCTGTCTGTTGGCTGGCTATGGGCTAACGGTAACTGGCTATTGCTACATGTCCCGGCTGTGTTGTCAGCTGTTATCCCAGCAGACAGACCCGGATGCTAGCTGGCTAAATTAGCATTAGATTAGTCGTCGATATATAGCTACAGCTAACGTTAACATTACTGGTAAACTCAAGCGTGGGTTAGCCCAGCACTGCTTTTATCCGTGGTGAAAACAATCATGCTACCAATAACTTTATGAGCATGTTGAACAATGTGGTAACCCTATAATGTTATCCACCAAACATTAGCTAGCTAGCATTAACGTTAGCTACTTGTCAACCAACACATTGTAGTAACGTTAAACTGGATCGATATTGATATGTATCAATAAATAAGATCTCTGCTGCTATTACTGTGTTGCAAAGTGGCATGTTATCAATCACAAAATGATGATGTGGCAGAAAAAGCAGTATTATGGTTAGGAGTATTTTTTTCTGTGACACTGTATGATTTATAATTACACTCAAACGTATCATCTGGGTGCTCGTGTTTTGAAGGAAGTTACGAGGAACTAGAGGGTGAAAGGTTATATTACGCCACTGACGGGCGACTAGGAAGGAAAGGAAACGTGCCATGTCTGAAAATAAAATAACAGATTTCTCGGGGTTTGAAGTTTGGTGGAAACATTTGGGAGAGTGTAACTACACATCTCAAAAACGTGTATAACATAGGTATGGTTGTTTTTAGACATTTTAATGCAGAAATGTTACATATTGTACCTTTAAGGTTAGGGAAAGATTATGGTCTAGATTTAGTCACAATGTGTTATTAACATTTAACCGAATCCAAATATTTTCCCTAAACTTAACCAAATTGCTGTTGTTGCCTAAACATAATCACAGACAGGACTCGGGAACCCTGGCCTCTAGTGTCAAAGTCCTGTGCTTTGTATGACGGCCACCCTGACCACCTCCCTGCGACTTCGGTGAGGTACACAAATAAAGCACTTCATTCAATAAAAAATGTCACCACAATGTATCTGGCAAAACAATTTAGTAATATATAAACATTATTTCTAGGAGACTCAAATTGACACAAACTCAAACACATCTTCACACCCACACTGTGAGGGCCAACAGCAACAAAGATGGGCCCCCACTTTTCCTTTATCTTCACATACCAAACTCAGGAGTGACAACGGTAGCAGAAAGGGCTGATGGGAAAATCCAGACCAGATGGCGTCGGTGTCATTGCCTCTGTTACCATTGTAATCAAAAATCTATTTGTTTGTTGTTCTCTGCAGGTCTCAACTCAATAACTTACTTGTTTTGATTCATAGATGATGAAAGTGTAAGACCGGTATTACTGAACAAATCTTCTCAAGAAGTAGAGCGACACACAGGCGACGCATCCTGGAATCCCACCATGGTCTCAGGACAGTTTCAGAAATTCATCAGGATATAATCGCATCATTCGTTGATAACTTGCTCTCGGTTTTCAAAAAAAAGCAGCAGGTAGTAACTCAGACTGGTCACAGAAATCCACCCTCCATGTTCATTCCAGTCATCTCTCAGGTACTGCAGGTCAGCATTTTTCAGCAAATAGGATGAGACAGAAAGTGAGTTCCAGCCAATTTAACAATCATCATTCTGTCATTCAGAAATTTCCCAAGTTCTTACAAGGCCAGCATTAAAAAACCAAGACCAGACAAAATAATACAATCTTTAAAAAAAAAAGGTTAAAGAAAATGTGCTTCCTTCATGTAAATGCTAATACTCCTTCGATCCAGTGTTGATCACAGCATGTTTCATGCCAATTTTCCTTTGAGCGTTCCGAGCCATGTGTCACATCTCCGCCTGTCCCTGTCCTGCTGAAATTAACAATGTTCCTCTTTCTGTTCTCCGACTCAATTCAGGTTTGCTGGACCCTGTACAGGTCACATTTCATGGATGATCTTTGATCCCTCAGCCCTGAGTAACCAAGGTATACATTTGCATTGGCCAAAATAACAACTGCTAAACAATCTGGCTTGCTTGGCAACAACAAACAACAACTTTTTTGATTTAATAAAATAAAGAAAAAACTTTTTGAATTCCTCAGAACATCTGTCTGTAAATACTGATGCATCCGACTTCTTTCTCCACTCCAACTACAAGTCAAGTCAATGGTAATAACACGAGATTTAACATCAATTGTGTTTTTTTTCAGTCAAATGACAGCCCAGCAGTAAAGCAATCACCCTCTCTAGCAAAAACATTCAAAAAGACCTGTATCCTTGTTGGCTCCCCTTCTCTTGTTACTCGACCACTTCCTTCATAGTACTCTGTGTCACAGCAGCCACGTCTGTCTCACTGTACTTGCTGATTGTACCTACATAGGGTTTGATTACACTAGGCACACGGTACGAGCCGATAAGGACTACAGCAACAACTCTAGCCCGCATCGAGACACACAATCCACCGCTTTTAAAAGCAGCACACACATCGAGAGCCGCATGTTTCTTAAAGGCAGCACTGCTGGCTGAAGTGCAGCTTGACACTTGAGACACTTGTGTGTATCAAATAGCATTCAGTAAACACAAACTGCAGCTGAATACAAAATCTGTTTCTACACTGGTGCCCACTTTCTTAGTCTATTCAAAGTGCCTCTATAAAACAACATGTTAAACTGGCGTGCAACAAGTGGGTTCGAAAGCACTTGACTCATGGCTCTGCGTGGTTGGTCATTGTGTGCTTTGAAAGCTGGTTAATTTTTTCAGTGCATGTATTGTGGGCTCACAAATTTATTTTTTCAAATTATTTCTATGGATAGAACAGGAAATGCTTTTATGTTACATACACTGACTGATGGATCAAGATGAATTTATATTGGACAAACTCATAGTTTTGAAAATAATACCCAGTAATACAGAGGTGTATTTTCTCATTAATATCCCTATCCCTACCATCAAGCATCATTAATCATTTAATGCTCAACGGTCAGTCAAGTGCTTGGACCGAAGCTTTTATTTTTAGGCTGGGCCTTGTTACCTCCTTGATTCTTAAACTCTCACAGCCCGTTATTTGAATTTAGTTAAGTCCATGAAAGGTGTGAAATTATTGATCTCTATACGAACTAGGGAAACAAACATTTGTAGAAAGTGTTTCCACTCTAATTTAAAGATATACATATCAACATGTTTCATATGAACATCTAATCAAATGACTTCCTGCAATGTGAACAGGCCACTGGTTCTGCCAAACACACTGAGAATCAACATCCAATGGCACAGTGGATATGATACAAGCCTTTGGTGTGGGAGATCTGGGTTCAATTCCCACTACAATACATCAACCAGTGTCCCTGAGCAAGACACTTAACCCATAGTTGCTCCAGAAGCATGGAACCACTGACATACCACTGACATCGCAATTGTAAGTCACTTTGGATAAAAGCATCAGCTAAATGACATGTAATGTAATGTAACACTGCAGCCTTTAGTCTCTTTAGCTTATTGTTTTGGTTTTCCAGTCTGCCCATCAAGTAACAGCCAGAAGCTCAAGTAAACAAATTCAAGCATGTCGCAGCTTAAAAGCTTGGTGACCTACATAGCAGTACTGTGCCTGAACGCATCCAGTGCAGACACTGACAAATGATGAAGCTGCTGCTCTGCTAACATGCAGCTTTCACTACCCAGCCTGTGTAAACATTGTGTAAGACCCAGATAATTTTCTCAGGAGTTGTTGACCAAACCAAACCTCAAACATGGTATAATTAATATTGGACCTATATTCATCAGGTGGCCAGAAACATGACTCCAATGGACTGATAATGTTGCTCTCTGTCTACTGCATGTGCAAGTAGGCAACTGTTAACATTAGAACTATTGGGACTGTGTTTCTATAACTTTCTTTTTGAATATTTCTGCCCCCCAGTGGCCAAATATAGATTCATGCAGCTTTAATGGTAATGCCCTAATCCCCTAAGGAATTTCTGATTTGTTCTGATTTATTTATCTAAATTTTTAATGTAGGTAAATATGTTTTATGGCAAGACTTTAGGTAAGAACATTATCACAGACAACCTGTCCCGTAACATAGTTTAGAGTTTAAATTCTACCCTCAATTCTTCTAATGCAGTAAATAGTTACACTACTATCAAACTGACATGAAACAAGCCATGTGGACCCCCGACATTTCAAAAAACAAATACCATGCTGTTCTCCCCATCTTTCTGTAGCCGAGAGCTGTGCCTCCTGCTTATTGGGGAAAATATGTAGATAAAATGTGGTTCAAAGTTCAGCTAGGTCATTTGCTCACACACACACACACACACACACACACACACACACACACACACACACACACACACACACACACACACACACACACACACACACACACACACACACACACGCTATAACAATATGCTACAACCATACAGTATGGCAAAGGTTGTAGCTGGGAACAACCATACATAGTAGCTGGGAAACACACAAACATGAGAGAGGAAAAAACAAAAGCACTGAGGTGAGAAACATTTCCATGGCAACCACATTCATACCAGCTCACCATTGAGACTTATAGTAAGCCCAAGATTCATAATAAACCTGAGGCCATGATAGTGTTATAGTAATAGTTTCCTATTACTGCAGCTGACTAAAAGGTATACTGTACTGTTTATGCATTTGATTTAAATTTAATTTAAGTAACTGTGCAAGTATATTGTGTTTGCAATATTAGCATTTTCTGTTCTACTCTCACAAATTAGTCTAAACATAATTTGATGATCTATGTGGACCTCTGAAACTTTTAATAGGCCTACATAAACACTGACTACTGAGGTGGATGGAGTTCACAACCAGCTGATTTCCTCACTACCAAAAGTTCCTTTTCAACAAAATTCACAGACACATGGACCACCCTCTAAATGTGCCCTGTAAAAAAATGTATGGGACATTGTAGAAGTTGAAGGCTTAGCTATTACTGACACTCATCTCTAAATAAACATATACACAATATGTCTAAATATATAGTGAACAAATAAATGAAGTGCAAAACAATATTCTTACATCAGAAAAGTTGGTTCAAAAACACCCAAAGCAGCTGGATTACTTGTCAATTTAAATTAAGCCATATTTTAGGAGTTCATGTTGGCTGGCCATGTGGAAGTGAAAAGGGGAGGATACAGAAGACAAACCAGGCAGACTGTTATAATAACGGATTAGATACATATTAGAGAGCAGTGGAAATGATGATGATTGGTAGGCCTGTCACAATAACAAATTTTTCTGGACGATAAATTGTCCCAGAAATTATTGCGATAAACGATAATATTGTCGTTCTGAGACCATTTTTATCTAATATAATGATAATGGCATAATAATGCAGGTACAACTTCTCAAAGATCAATACACTTTTATTTCTAAAGAATGTTTAACACTGGAACTGGAAGACATTTTAAATATCCACAATATGTCTTTGATCTCCTTTAGTATGTCATCTTCCACGTTGTTGTACAGGTGTGGAATCGCCGTTTGTGACACGTACGTTCTCCCAGGCAACTCGTACTGGCTGTTAAATGTTTGCAGTATTCGTTGAGTGTTTGTGCGATAGACTACAGACTCTGTACTACATTTAACAATTATTTATTAAATACTAAATATTAAATTTAAATAATATGTAGCCTAATTGATAAGTTATATCTCTCTATATGTGGCCATCTGCCACATGGCGAGTAAATGTTTGTACCAAAATAGTTCTGTTTTTCAGTCTTCATTTTAGTGAAGGTGAAGCTACTTTCTTCTGCTGTCTGCAGGTCGAAGCTTCGCGGGGGCGGGCCGACACACACACACACACACACACACACACACACACACACACACACACACACACACACACACACACACACACACACACACACACACACACCACGTCACTTCTGTTTACTGATAGCTATCGTTTACCTCAGGCTAATTAATTAGCTAGTAAGTGGCGATTTTTGGCTGCCAGCCTTCCAAAAGAAAACACAATGTAATTAAATAACCGATCATTAACCTTTGACCGACAAACAGGTAACGGAGTCTCAGTTCACCATCCGGGAGCCTCTGACACTGACAGCGGACAGCTGTAGGCTTGTAGCGGTTAATGCTGTGCATTGTCGGACACATGCAGCCACTTTCCTTAAACCGCTTTCGGGACCGACACAAGTCCACAGCGGCCTGCAGCGTTTATATCTGTCTCCACCGTTCTCTTAATACATCCATGCCTCCACCTGCAGGTTGTCAACTGTGTGGTTTGGAATAAAAAGGGAGAAAACAGGACGCCGAGTAACACAGCGGATATCGCTCATATACTTTCTTTTTTTTGACGGCGCCCTCCAACTCTCAACTAGCGTCTCTCTCTCTCTCTCCGTCAGGAGTCCCGCCTCCCCACACAAAGGCCATTCGACTGACAAGAGGGTTAACTCCTCGTTACGCTAAGAAACCGAGAGTGGTCATCCAGTCTCTTTGGTAGAGAGAGAGCGAGAGAGAGAGAGAGAGAGAGAGAGAGAGAGAGAGAGAGAGAGAGAGAGAGAGAGAGAGACAAGGAAAACAAACAAGCATGCAAATGGAAATTATCGCGGCTGGAAAAATTATCGAGCTAATTTTTTTTGCGTGCGATTAATTGATTTATTGACTATCAGGACAGGCCTAATCATTGGCATGAATCACTAACTGGCTTGATGGTGAGCAAACAGAAGGCGAGAGCTGAACACACTCTCTATTCACTAGCACATAATGTAAATGGAGGTCAGGACTTTGGGTCATAGGTGGCAGTATTTATTGAATGAACATATTTGGTTTGACTGTATAATATTAAGCGCACCATTTAGGCCAGAAAAATTATTCACATTTTTATTTCTATCCCTATAAATAGTGTATTAAGCTTGAGAAGGAATTTTAATGGACGTCTTGTTTAGTATCTGAGCAAATGTAACAGTAGATTAAATAAAGTGTGGGCATTTAAAAACCAGCGGTAGGTATTATTGAGGAAATTAGCTGCCTTCTCTTCTAGGGCTGTTGGAACCAATTCTGAAAGTCGAATATAATGTGAATAGTAAAAAAAAAAAAAAGCAATACTAATTGAATGCTGAAATTACTATTCAAATGTTTATTTTTTGTTAATGTGTTGGCTAACGTCTCGCCTTGGTCTACCCACATGTGAAAATGAAAATCTGTTAAAATGCTTGTTACCATTAATTAGCTCGTTCTTGTTTCCTAACTGCATTGCAAGTTATAGGAGCTCAGCTGGGAGCCTAATGGAGACAGCTAATGTTAACATGCCCTTCATTCAGAGTATGCATTGACTTCTGATATTAACCTTTAATAGCTGTACTCATTCACGTGACAATCTGCCAGAAACCGGTTGCTTATAAACCGCTATAAAAAGTAGTGACAGCACCGTTTGGCAAAGTTATCAATGCCGTTAGCATGGTGACTAACACTTTGTTTATGACATATCTTTTCGGCTGTACTTTCAAACACGCTGTCATTGTGCCAAACAAGCCACGTTGGCCTATACAACGGAGCCCATTCACTACACTTCTCTGTTGATTTGTGTTTGTCGCTGTGTGCTCGTTGAAAATGTAAACAAAGCATTCTGCCAGAAATGCAATGCACGGTAACGTAGTTTCCGCTTTCCCTTTAAAGCTAATGTTTGAAATCCCTCTAGTGAACAGACTGTATAACTACAACCACATGCCTGTAGTGGCATTTGCAATGCATAAGCCGGAGTAGTTTAGTAAACATTAATCATAGGCTGAATTTTTGTGCATTAAATACGCTCTATTCCCTTCTCAGCATTATCCATGATATATAATCCGTTTGTATTATAGCTGTCAGGTTAAATACAAAAAAAAGTGCTGCTCAGCTTGCTGCCTCTACCACTGTGCGGCTGCCAATGAATGTCACAGCTCATCAGCACTCCGGCATCGACCTGTGGGCTCCATTTCTTTATGGTTCTCCGCAGGGAGTCGCATTGATTTCACTTTCGTTTGCTTTAATTTATGCTTTGCAGGGAGAGAGACGAAACCTCTAGCCTCAACAGCAAAACAAAATCTATACTCTAATTCCTGCCCAATTAAAATTAATTGGAAATATAATGGCTTAGTGCAATGCATTGAATGTGCAAAATATCAGAAAACCTATAAACAAAGGTAAGTGAATCTACCTAAAAAACACTACTTTTTGTTTATGTTCCCTTGTTTTGCATCCATATGATAAGAGCAAGAGATGCAGATCAAGAAACTGTTTGTAAGAAAAGTATTTTGCTTTACCTATAATTTAATCAGGAATATGTCCAAATATTAAAGAACATAAACATATCATGTTCTGAATTGTCTCTTAGAGCTCTAAACCAGATTTACAATGAAGCCCTAATGCATTATGCCCTTGACACACAAATACACCTCAAATATGCCATCTCTGCATGTGTGTGTGTGTGTGTGTGTGTGTGTGTGTGTGTGTGTGTGTGTGTGTGTGTGTGTGTGTGTGTGTGTGTGTGTGTGTATGTATGTGTGTGTGTGTGTGTGTCCACCTGTCTGTGTATGTTCTCACAAGGTGTGTGCATATGTCAGCATGTGACAGTGTGATGCACATAGTTACAAGCAAACATCACTGCCTGGTTGCCATGGCTGGCTGTATCAACAAAGCCAAGCTTCGAATAGCTTCCTGTATCTCCTTTCCATCCCTGTCTCCCCTCTTTTTCTTCAAGTAATTGTTTTCCCTCCCTTTTTTCTCTTCTGCCTTCTCGCTTTTTGTTTTATGTTATGCTTTTTTATTTATTAGGCTGATCTCTCTTCTTCCTCTGTTCTATTTTCCAGTTGTGTTTTGTCAGTCTATCAATCAGTATCAGTATTAATGTTGTTTAGCACCACTTCTAAACTACTGTTTAATATTCTTAATTTTTTCCTCCAAGTTATGTCATGCTATTATCTCATTTTTTATCAGTAGCATTAACCTGTGCATCTGTTTTTGTGTGCCACTCCTTACCTGTGTCTATCTTTGTCTCAGAGATGAGCAGGGCTTTTAGCCTATTTTTGTCTTGTCTGAGTTTGTCTTCCACAAATAACAACAACAACCAAATGGGCCTTGCTTTCTTCTCCTGAGTTCTTTCTTTGAGGTGTTGTTTATTCTGTCTAAATTGAGGAAGGAAGCAGCACTTACTGTAACAATGATCTGAGACGACATGACTTCAAATGTAATTCTATGCCATTTTCACATCATCCTCTATACTTGGTTGTCTCTCTTTAGTTGCTATCTCTCTCTCTTTCATTGCTCTCTATCCATATCTATATATCAATGTTATACACCAGCTTAACATGTGTAAGGTTGCAGCAGGCATGCATTGGGCAAGAGGCAGGCTGCTGTTTTTAAAGGGCTAATAATGTAGGCCTACACAAACACACATTCACATCTGCAGGCAATTTAGATGTTTGACAATCAGCTGGCGCCTCCTTTACAGCACCCTGGTATAAGCTTTCCAATGGAGGCTGAGCAGTGTGATACCCTGATAATTGGAGCACACCCTCCAGTCCTCTTAGAAACTCAGTAACCACTAGGATAGTAGGAGCTGCACCACCTCCTCAATTATTTTCAATTTGTCTAATCTAACCAAACAAATTCACAAAAAAATGGCTGTGGCTCAGTGGTAGAGTGGTTGCCTGCCAATCGGAAGGTTGGAGGTTCGATCCCTGGCCCTTGGGCAAGACAATGAACCCCGAGTTGCCCCCGATGCTGTGCATCGGAGTGTAAATGTGTGTTAAGACTAGAAAAGTGCTATATAAAAACAGTTCATTTACATTACAAAAGCTCAATATTTGACTTTATTTTATTCTATTAGCAAAGGCGAAATAATGACATCACAAGCTTCAGCTTCAAGCCTTTTTTAGTGTCTTAAGCACAGCAGTCTGTATCTATATAATCACTAATAGATCGGGGATAATCTCATCCAGCTATGGTGCCTTGCTACTGCAGAGCTTTTGGACTACCTCGGGGACTTTCATTCAAGAAATGGCAAGCCTCAGTCGAAAGAGGATGTAAGTCAGATTCAAGAACTCCTCCTTCAACTGCCTATTTTTTTCTATTTAAGGTCAGCAGTTTTCCTATTTCTGCTGAGAAGAGCCTCTGCAACATCCTGCCTCTCCTTTTCAAGTTCTTCTCCAAGACATCTCAGAACTCATTCCCCACCCAAGTTTTTGTTTCCACAAGTACAAAAGTTGCAGTCATTCTCTCCTCCAGTAATCTTTCGTCTTCCTTTAGCATGAAATCGTCGTTCCTAGGTGTCTCATGTTGCCACCACAACAGGCATCAACAATCTCCTAGCCACAACTCTGAACTGCCACATCTTCAATAGAGGCTTTGAAAATGGCCTGCTCAGATTTCATGTCCCAAACCTCCTGTAGGACATGGAAAAAAACACCATAAGCCGGGAGTTAAAGATCTTGTAGATAGGCAGTTGTTCAGATTTCACCCTGCAGGTTTGGCTTTAGTGGCTTTCTCCAGGATCATCCTCCACCACCTGATCCACCTCACCATGAGTAAGGGGCTTCAGGTGTTCTGCTACCTGGTACACTTACAAACTACCTAATTTCAACACTGTGTTCCTTATGTATAGCCCATGGCATGCATACAAGTAAAATACCACTCTGGTTCTGATTATTTCATCCTAGTAAGAACATTTCACAGTACCGAAGAAGTGTTTGCACACACCATGGTGCTGTTTGAGTGATAAGAATAATGCAAACAAGACTAGAGCATACATTTACCTACAAGTGTCTAGGCCACATGATCCAGTTATAACTATGAGCTATGGCCAAGCTCCAAGCCAGGCTCCCTTGGAGGTGCCAGGTTACCCTGTGTCATGGACCAGTGACACCACTGGTGACACTAATGTAAAGGGACCTATTGTGTTTGTGTGTACTTCCTGTGTGCAGGGGGGGGGGGATCCTCTTTCAATGTGTCCATCCATTGTGGAGGTAGACATTCTCACCCCCTGCAGGTGCACACGCACACAAACCGTACTGTCTGCAACCTGAGTCTAGGAATCAGATTCCAGCCTCTACACTACACACACAGAAACACTCACATACCTAGTCTCTCTATCACACACACACACGCACACACACACACACACACACACACACACACACACACACACACACACACGCACGCACACACACACACACACACACACACACACACACAGAGACAGACAGACAGAGGGGCCTCTATCTTACAATAGCCCTGAGAAGCATTGACAGAGCCATATAATTCATATGAAACTAGCACCACATGGGAGCAGTCTAGAAAAAAAAACCTACGTCATACTGGTTTACAAATAACAAAGACAGGCCAGTCTGTAAGCAGCATCAGCACACAGGAGAACAGACCTCTTTCTCTTCCTTCACCTCTCTTCTGCTCTGCTTGTCCTCCACCACTCATACCCTTCATGCACTCTCATCCACTCTTCTCATGGCTCCTTTCTGTTACTCAATCATCTACCCTGTCCTCTCACCGTACCCTCAAGGATTTCTCCTGCATGTATTATTTAAAAGGGAAGGCTGCTTGTTGTTTGCGCAATGTTACAGTTATTGTACGCTACAGGAAGAAAGAGCAAATGTGCCACTTAAGGCCAAACGTTGAAAGCAATAGATGCAGTGGTCAGCTCTATCCCGTACTGCTGCAGAAGCCGTGCACATGCCGTCCTGTCTTATTGAAAATCCCTTGCCTGAGTCATTGGCTCTAATCATGGTTTGCTCACAGTATGGAAAGTTGCAGCTGTCCCTATATGGCATGTCGGCATTCACACCTAGTCATCCTTAAGACAAGGAGAGGCTGGGAGAGAAGATGAGACCAGTGGTGTAGCGGCTCTATGTAGGCATTATCCTCTGCTGCCTGTAAGTCTGTAAGTCTGTATACTCTGCAACAGCATCCCTACAGCCTTCTGACAAAACACAGCCTGCATCAAAGTCGTAAGCCGTACATGGTACTGAATCAGTGGTCTGAAGGGATGAGGGAAAATAGGGGAAAAGGAAGGGGATGGGAGGAACACAGAGAAATTAAAAGCAGAATTAATGCAGGTAGGTGAAATGTTAAGTAAGCCGATAAAAAAGGAAGCAAAGGATCTCCCAACAAGCAAAGTAAAGACATCCAGAATAGACTGAAAGGAAAAAAAGAGATCAAAAAGAGGTGGGGAAAAAAAGGACCATATCCCGTTTTCCTTAAAGCTCATCCAGCTGAGTCACTAACTGCAGAGCGACTGCAGAGCTGAGCCACCTCTGGTCTGCCCTGCATTCATTTCACAGCGCAAGCTCTGATAAATTATCAAACAAGCACAGTCACAGTCAATACAGCAGCTGTGCTGGCACTGACACTGCTGCCTAACAAGCCAAAATTGATACAGTTGCAGGCACATGCTAATGTGACACACTGCATCAGCATGTCACAGAGCTGACAGGGGCACATTACTAGGCTTGTACACAAGCTTTGAAGCGTTTTATTTTGGTAAAGTTTCTTTTTCATTTGTCGATAAAACATTAATAGTGGTATCTAAAATAGGCTACATAGTCCTAGTTGTGTTGTTTTGTGATATATACTAAAAAATGTTTTCAAATGCTGGCTCAGTGGTTGCGATGATTCTATTTCAAGGCACATGGACTGTGGCAGAAGATTAAAATATTCCTATCACTCATAATATACTTATAACAGACAATTTCCGCATGTAAATAGATACAACGCTATAAGGCAGAACAGACACAAATAACTTGTGACTTTCTCTCTTCATTTGAGGATGTCATGGGCTCTAATGAATTAACCGACACACACAGCCACACTCAGTGACTGTACGGTACCTAGTACGCACGTACCTAGCACTTAGTTCCTCACAAAAACAGCTGCATAACAAGGTTGAATTTATGCACTTGCTGTCCCTTAAAATCCTTAGTGCAGTGGGGTAGACAGTGTAATTCTCATACCATGTTTTGTGCTACGATGCAGCAGACTCCATCACACAAAAAGCAATTGAAATGGCTGTGACAGTGCAAGTGGTCCTTTCTCTGTAGCCTCTGAGCTTTAATGAGCCATGGAGATAAAGTAGCACTAGATTAACGACCCAAACAGCCAAACTCTGCCAAAGGGCTCGCGGTGTGTAAGACAATCAGCACTACTCATTAATACCCACATAACTCCAGTAGCAGTACTTACTATGCCTAAACACTACAAATCAAGCCCTCTTTACACTTGCTTTGTTCCACTTAAGCACATGGATGAGGCACAACCATAAAAGAAAATTGCATGAGTGCTTTTAATGCAGATTAGCAGGGACCAAGAACATTTTCGTCACTCTAGAACATCTTTAAAACTAGTGTTATGTGCTACATATGTTTCCATTGTCCCGCTGTCAAAGATATATTTGGAAATATGTACTAATGTACCATGATTGGGAAGCTGAATACAATTTATCCAATTGGCAGTGGCACTCTCGCACTGCAACGTCAGGGAGCAAAAGGAATAAGGACGGTAGGTTCGAAATGGTCTTCATCTGCCGTGGGGGTGTTTGATTTGATTATCTAAATGTTGGATCTCACAAGGTCAAAAAGGAAAGGTCCATCAGCTCCAAAACAGCAACAGTTGTAATAATAGCCATACTATCAGGAAAGATCAATCTGTTGGGGAAAACTTGGAGTAAATCAGCCTTTTAGAAAACATCACCTGGACTTAAATGAGGCAAACTAAATGTTTGTCAATTCTGTGTTGTGACTTCGAGGTTATGAAATAAAACTGACAAAAATAAGAAGAATGTAGTAGAGTTAGATGAGAACGAAGGAAGAATATCATAGAAAAGTACATGAATCCTAACACTACCTTGTACTATACTTTACATACATTTTGGCTTTTTACAACGTGGGTCTCATTTTCAATAATAATGGTTTGAGTGCAATAAGAAAAGCAGAGGCATTTGTAAGTGGGAAAGTCCTTATCACTGTGTACAATGCCTTTTCCTTACTTACAGTAAGGTGCTTTCTTTCAGACACCGAGTGGCTGCTGTGTGACCTCTCGTTTGTTTCCCCTTCAGGTGTTCCCAGGTCTTAGCAATTATTTTGGTGAGTACAATATCATCTGTCAGCCAAAAGTAAGAAAAATAAGACCCAAGATGTAGGAAACTGGAAGTATCCTTCAATGTTTAAATCTGTGCTGCTACTTTTAATGTTATCAATTTAAAAACACATCTGACCTTGGGATCAATGTCAAGACATCTCAAGGCAGCACGGATTTATTTACAACCCCAAATCAGAAAAAGTTGGGACAGTATGGAAAACACAAATAAAAAAAGAAATGTACTTTGACTTGTATTTCATTGCAGACAATACAACAGCACATAATTTAATGTGTTCCTCATGATTGTTATTGTTGTTTGTTTAAAAAATTCAAAATTCCTATTTTGGTTCTTGCAACACATTTCAAAAAAAGTTGGAACAGTAAAGCATTTACCACTTTGTAATGTTGCCATTCCTTTTCACAACACCTAAAAGACATTTAGGGACTGAAGACACCAAGTGATGAAGTGTTTCAGTTGTAATTTTGTCCCATTCTTGCTGCAAACAAGTCTTAAGGTGGGCAACAGTACGGGGTCTTCGTTTCACTTCAAAATGCGCCACACATTCTCTACTGGAGACAGGTCGGGACTGCAGGCAGGCCAGTCAAGTACCCGTATCCTCTTCCTCCGCAGCCAGGACTTTGTAATGTGTGCAGAATGTGGTTTCGCATTATCTTGTTGAAATATGCATGGACGTCCCTGGAAAAGATGTCTTCTTGAAGGTAGCCTATTGTGCTCCAAAATCTCTATGTACTTTTCAGCATTAATGGTGCCATCACAGAAGTGCAAGTTACAGTCTGGATGATAATTTTCTTTTTTGGTCCGGAGCACACGGCGTCCATTTCTCCCAAAAAATACCTGAAATACTAATTCATCTGACCACAGTACACGTTTCCACTGTGTGATGGTCCATCCCAGATGCCTCTGAGCCCAGAGAAGTCGACGGTGCTTCTGGACACTGTTAACATAGGGCTTCCTTTTGGCTCAGTACAGTTTTAACTAGCATTTGTGGCTGTAACTACGTATTGTGGTACTTGACAAAGGTTTGCCAAAGTAGTCCTGAGCCCATGTGGTGATATCACTTATATGACAATTCTTGATGCAGTGCCGCCTGAGGGATCGGAGATCACGGTTGTTCAGCTTAGGCTTGTGCCCTTGTCCTTTACGCACTGAAATTCCTCCTCATTACTTGAATCTTTTAATTATGTTATGCACTGTTGAAGGTGAAATAAGAAAATGTCTTCCTATCTTTCTTTGAGGAACATTGTTTTTAAACATTTCAATAATTTTCTCACGTATTTGTTGGCTAACTGGCGATCCTCGGCCCATCTTTGCTCCTAAAGGACTAGACCTTTCTTGGATGCTGCTTTTGTACCAAATCATACAATCACCTGTTGACATCACCTTTCAAATCACATCATTATTTAACCAATTTACCTGATTACTAGCCCTTAATTGCTCCTGTCCCAACCTTTTTTGGAATGTGTTGCAGGTCTGAATGACAGGAAAGGATGTATATTTACAAATGAAATTAAGTTGACCAGACAAAACATGAAATATTTTGTGTTCATATTCTCTGCAATGAAATACAAGTCAAAGTACATTTAGAAATCACTACTTTCTTTTTTTTATTTGTGTTTTTCATACTGTCCCAACTTTTTCTGATTTGGGGTTGTAGAAGCATATTTATAAGCAGCATATCGTGCCAACCATGTCTTGATATGACATGACTGTCATATTATGAATACATTGCATAAGTCACTGCTACTGCACGTGGTAGGCAGGCTTCTTAGTGCACGTTTAAACTGAATGTGTAATTTGAAGCGGGCTAATTTCCGCACCAACCTAGACTGAAAAACACAAGCCAGAGGCAAGTGGATATACTTCTGTCTGCTTCTGCCCCAAATGCTGCAACCAGCCTGGTTGAGTGGTCTGTGATGACAGATGAAGTCAGAGAGATAGAGAGACACAGAGACAGGGACATAACCCCACTGGGACATATTTAGGTGATAACATGAAAACAGTAAACACGTCTGTAATTAAAAGCTCATCCTTTTTGTCTCCCTGGTGACAGGAAGTGGATATCTTTCTCTACAAAGCCACCAACATTTCTATCTATTTGTAGCAGATGAGAGGAAGTCTTTGATTCTTATTACATTAGCTGCTGTGCTAAATTTGTCTGCTGCACCTCAAATAGATTCTTCCGAGGTTCTAAGCTACTGATTAGTGATTGTCTTCAGATGTCATGACGTAGGCTACCAGGGGCCTGTACTATGAAGCAAGACTTAGCGTTAACGAGGTAACTTCAGGTTCAACCCAGGGTTTTCTGTACCACGATGTTACCGGTTTCAATCGCCGTGGTAACTTATGCTGAACACCTAACCTGGTCATGAGCAGGTTATGTTGGAGATTAGAGACCAATTAACCGGTGTAAAAGCACCGCCTACTGACCAATCAATACTCCATTGATAATGGTGTCACCGTTCTTAGAAGATTCATTGACTGAATGGATGGAGTTCAGTGAGTATAAAAAAAGAAAAAAAAAGAAAAAGCTTGGTGTGCGGTGAGAGAGGTGCGCTCTTAAAAGTTAAAACATTTAGAGACCGACAACCCCGTTAACATTCCCTGATGGATATTTTTATGAAAGGTAGCCCATAGATTTTCAGTGGAGGGAATTACATAGTCTATCTTTGTAAACGTCTTGAGCCGTATGTTGCCAATGCTCGCATTGGTTTGAATTCATTATGTTTTTATATTTTTTATTTGCTCCCATGATTGCTTCCCACTGCCAGGGTTGCAAATGAAATCATAGACTAAAGCAACGACAGTTTACAGAAAGGACAAGTGTAATTATGGTCAGATCTTGTGCCTGACTGATGGGGAGGTTATATTGATGATATATAACCCATGTGAACCCGCGTCTCTAGATTGGGAAACCCTGGATCGACTGAACTACCACCGTCATCGTGATGTGGGACCGCGGTTGTTAGGGTTAGTGAAGCCGGGTAACTAAAAGAAATCCAGGGCATGTTAAACTTGATTCGTAGTACAGGCCCATGGTGTCACAAGTTGGGTTTGAACTTTCTTAGAAAGTGAGTTTTATTTGAAGCCTTCATTGCAAGACAACAGGGCTAATCTAATTGCTGCTGTAGATGGCATTATCCCCGTCATCACCCTCACTACCATGAACCTTTTTAGTGACCTCAAATATAACATGTCATCATCATTGTTAACCATCATTAGACCTATTAAGGTTGTTCAGAGTCACAGGAATTTATCATGCCTCCTCTCCAGTTCCATCGCCCTCAACAGTCGCTGCATGTTGATGAGCAAGAAATGTGAGAATAGTCCGTGAGAAGAACGGGTTCATTGGGAACCAGTGTGCGTCTGTGTGTGATTCGTGTACGCGCTATTGTGTTCCAGAGGGGTCTGTGGTTTTCACTCTCTGCCTGGACTGCTCACAAGGAGCATTGCAAGAACGTTGGCAGATGGCGAGTATTGGCAGGGGCTCGGTCCCCGGTGCCATACACCGGCCGCCAGCAGGCAGAGCAGCCCACATCCACAGGGAGGCTTTTTAGGCCATACACACTTGACACAAGGTTCTGGCAGACAGGTCAACCTTAAATACACTGCAGGGGCACTTACAAACACATGCTGGCACACTCTAATGTCTACACACGGAGACATGTAGCCCAGATTGTGAAGTGGCCAAGACTTGCTGTGTTATAATTCATGTTGGGCCTGGTGTGACTTATTTTTCTAGGCCAGTGGTTGTAAAAGTGGAGTCTGGGATCCCTCAGGGGCAAATGAAGGGAGGGAGGAACACCAACAAAATGAGAAATACTCTACTTAATATAAGTAAATTAATTGAAAATCTCAAGTAACGCTTTATTATTGTAAGTTCTTCAATCAGAACTAACTCACAAGCCAAAAACAAATCTCCCCAAGACGTTCAAAACGTTATCAAGTTGGACATCATGCCCTAATAAAGGATTGTTTTGAGATCTGCAGCATGATAATGTTTGTCCATGACTCAAGCAGAACAGAATGGGAGTAAAAACAACAGATATATCAGGAAATAACTCCAACGTTGAATCTTAGTTATTAGTGTATTAGAATTGCTAAGTTACACATTTGTTAAAGGGGCACTGCTACACAAAACCATTTTCACTTAGGTCCATAATATGTTAGGTCCATATGTGTTTGTGTTATGTCATGAATGTGAAAATGAACTGCTACCTCCTCTGTCAACTCTAGCCACTGAAAAGAAATAAGCGGAGGAATCAGACAAATTACAAAAGCTGGTCAGTCTGAAGTCATGTTGCCTGAGCTCATTACTATTCATGAGCTCGCCCAGTTGTGCTGGGTAAAGGATGCTGATAGCCAGGCTCTCATTGGCTAGCTGTTAGCCAATCAGAGTCAAGCAGCTTAGCTTGTTGAATATTAATGAGAACTGGCACAAATCGAGCTGAGTCTTCCTGCAGGCTTTCTATACCACGCTAGAATGGCTTGAAACAAGGCAACCAAGGCATTTTTCCACAAAAAATGTTACAGAGTCCATGGTAGAACTTCAGACATTACCACAAAGGAATGAAATACGTGTGACAGGGCACCTTTAAGTAAAGTTGTTAAAAGTGAAAGTATTTGTTGTGCTGAATGACCCCTTTCACAGGGTGTTATGTGACATTATATGACATTCTTTGATATGTGTAAGTAGTACTGTAATGTTGTAGCTGTTTGAGGTTGAGCTAAGTAGTGGAATAGAAGTATGAAAGCACCATGAAATGGAATTACTCAAGTTAGGTACATTTATACAAAGGGTAAATGTATATACTTTCCAAATTTAATCTTTTCTTATGTAACACTTTTAAAATCAAAATCTAAAAATGTATTTATGTATATATGAGAAAAACAATTAATAGGTTCCTGAAACTTGTAAAAGATTATACTTAAAATGGCCCATTCTGTCTACGTTTTGTTGCTTTGGAAACAGTAACTAGGGCCTTTTTGTTTGGACTCGAGCAACAAGGGCCAAACTACCAGGAGCCAATTCAATTTCCTAAGATGATCAAAGAGTCACAAGATTGCTTTTGAGGAGCTGAAGGAAATGATGTGTGTTGTGTGCTGTGTGTGTGTGTGTGTGTGTGTGTGTGTGTGCTGTGTGTGCTGTGTGTGTGTGTGTGTGTTGTGTGTGCTGTGTGTGCTGTGTGTGTGTGTGTGTGTGTGTGTGTGTGTGTGTGTGTGTGTGTGTGTGTGTGTGTGTGTGTGTGTGTGTGTGTGTGTGTGTGTGTGGTCAAGAAAATAATAACCTAGCAGGACATATTTGGATACCAATTAATTTTCAATTAGCTCACTGGATTTGTATCAGCAAGTGTAATCCATTTTCTTCTTGCTTGACAGTCCGGCTCACCAGCACATCTGTTGTTCATGTTTGTGTCATTAATGCTTATTTACTTCTTCTGCTGTGACACTTCCACACACAAACTGGTAAGTCTAAAGACTAACATTCAGTGCTACTGAATGACAAAGGAGCAGCTAAAAAAATTGTAAGACCATAATAGAAACACATGCTGATGGAAGATGAGTTCTTCCAAAATGCACACATTGAATCAATAATACTAAACTCTACCTTTCAACTGAGTAGATTCACACAAAGCAACATACACAGTTAACTGAGAGAAATGATTCAGATGATTGAGTGAATGAAGCCTGACTGACAGAAAATAGTGTGGTTCTAACAGCTGAGGGTTTATTAGAAGAAGAAAAAAAGCTCAATACTGAGATTTTTGTTAGGATTTGTTGCTCTCTGAACTGAAGCACACTCACTTCTATTTTCAATGACAAATCCTCTTTAGAGAGAAGCTAAAGGGCAGCAACGGGCGGGTGGAACAGTCGTGTAGTAGCTAATTCTTTTAAGAAAATATTAAATTTATTGATCTTCAAAGTAAAAATGATGGGTGTTGCGTATTGAAAAGAAAGGAAGCTGTGAAATAATCATCCTGGTAATTCCATGCTCAGTTGATTTTAATGGTGTATTCAATGTGGAAAAATTGAATCATTGTCAACCCTCACTGACTGATTAATAGGGTGAAAACTTGTTCAAATTGATGCCATTTGAGGGTAGGACCCATAACACAATTTTGCTGTGTAAAGACTGAGCTGAACAGTGAAAATTAATGTCAAACTGAAATTTTAATTCTCACTTTTTATGAAAAAAAAAAAAACAATAATAAAGGAATAAACCCTGTATTGCCTACCAACATTAACACAAGACATACATTTTTTTCCGTTAATATTAAAAGAAACTATATTGGTATATTAGTATATAGTATATATTAGTATTAGTATATAAGTATTGTAAGTTTGACTTGAAGAACCTTGTTCTACAAACAGCATTAAAACCTCCAATGCTAAAACATCACCTACTGCTGGAAAGGGTACACAACAACAACTAGAAACCAGGAGACCTTATACCTGACAACCTGTTATCACAACACATCACCCGCTAACCCCCCATCAATCTTAAGCCCATCTCCCCGAAATACACATTCATGCTAAACCCCACGGTTCTTGCTCCTTTTGTTACCATGGGGATGAGCAGTAGCCGTCTCCGTGGACAGAATAAAAAAAGATAAAGTCCCACTCTCTGCATTTCACTACCGTACGGGTGCACGCGCACACATGCACGCACACGCACACGCACACACACAGAAATACATCCACATCTGTTGCCCAGACATACACAACACAAAAACACTGACACACACAATGATGCGGTTCAGTGATTATTCCCCTCAGGGGCCAAAAGGTTTGGATGGAGGAAAGGATGACCATGAACAGTGTGAAAACCATCAGTCCCCTCACCTTCAACCCATTACTAGCTCCTTGGTGATCACACGTCACCACCTGGCCAATTACATGTCACTTGTCAGTGTGGGGTTGATTGAGTGTGTGTGTGTGTGTGTGTGTGTGTGTGTGTGTGTGTGTGTGTGTGTGTGTGTGTGTGTGTGTGTGTGTGTGTGTGTGTGTGTGTGTGTGTGTGTGTGTGTGTGTGTGTGTGTGATTTCGTGATTGCAGTGGGGGAAGAAAATGGTCCCTTACAAAATATTTCATAACATGTTCACAAATGTTTTTGTTACGGAAAATTACCCCCTGACTCCATTTTGTTATTATACTCCACCCCAACCCCCGGGGCACACGCACGCACTCGCCCACACACACACACACACACACACACACACACACACACACACACACTGTGGATGATGTGTGTTTCAATATGCTAGCAAATACATGCAGATGAGGAGGAAAGAATGGTCAGGGCACAAAGATCTTCTGATACATATACGTATAGACAGTGATAGCTGATACAGAGTAGCAATCTGATACCAGTGCTTTATTTTCTTTTTATTTCTTTTCATTACTTCTGTTTCCTTCACTGAGCTGATTGGGATCTTTGTTCTATAATGTTACATGAGTTTTATTAGTATTTGTAAGGGCTGACCAAAGTCATTATTGCAATATAATTATCATGAAATCATTAAAGCTATAAGGATATTTTCTGATATTGACATATATCATGATACAATAAATCTATGCAAAATTCAAAATGTTTTAAGCAATAAACTCTGTTCCACTATTAGGCATTACATTATACCAAAGTCTTCCTATGTGTAAAACTGTGTGAACATTTTAATCACAACTTTGTGTGATTCACAAATTAACAAATAATAGAATTGAATGTTAAAGAAAACTTTAATATGACAAGATCATGTCATAATGATATGATCCTGCTGAAAATCAATAAACAAAAAATGGAATTCTGCATTAAAATTAGCCTGCCTTTATTTCTTTATATTAGTGTCAAAAAACAAAAACTAATTGTGGTGGATCAGTCCCATCTCGCCAACAACTAGTCTGTGTAAAATACTGTAGTCAGCATTGAAGCAGTTACCAATTTAGTGTTTCAGACCGGATGCATCAAAAGCATAGATGCATGTACTGTATGTGTCCTACTATGCAGCAGTGTGAATAAAATGGTGCAAACCAAGTAAACACTCACCTTGTCATATCAGATATCAACATATCACCTTATAATGTTAGCAGAATGGAACATCAGAAGGCTCAAATGAAATATGAATATATTATAATAATAGTAATTAATATATATATATATATATATATATATATATATATATATATATATATATATATATATATATATATACAAACCCAAATCAGAAAAAGTTGGGACAGTATGGAAAACACAAATAAAAAAGAAAGTAGTGATTTCTAAATGTACTTTGACTTGTATTTCATTGCAGACAATACAACAGCACATAATTTAATGTGTTCCTCGTGATTTTTATTGTTTTAAAAAAAAAAAAAAACTAAATTCCTATTTTGGTTCTTGCAACACATTTCAAAAAAAGTTGTGGAACAGTAAAGCATTTACCACTTTGTAATGTTGCCATTCCTTTTCACAACACTTAAAAGACGTTTAGGGACTGAAGACACCAAGTGATGAAGTGTTTCAGGTGTAATTTTGTCCCATTCTTGCTGCAAACAAGTCTTAAGGTGGGCAACAGTACGGGGTCTTCGTTGTCGCATTTTGCGATTCGAAATGTGCCACACATTCTCTATTGGAGACAGGTTGGGACTGTAGGCAGGCCAGTCAAGTACCCGTATCCTCTTCATCCGCAGCCAGGACTTTGTAATGTATGGAGAATGTGGTTTTGCATTATCTTGTTGAAATATACATGGACGTCCCTGGAAAAGATTTCTTCTTGAAGGCAGCATATTGTGCTCCAAAATCTCTATGTACTTTTAAGCATTAATGGTGCCATCACAGAAGTGCAAGTTACTTTTGCCACTTTTGCCAAGGGCATTGACACAACTCCATACCATGACAGACCCTGGCTTTTGGACTTGTTGCTGGTAACAGTCTGGATGATAATTTTCTTTTTTGGTCCGGAGCACACGGCGTCCATTTCTCCCAAAAAATACCTGAAATACTGATTCATCTGACCACAGTACACGTTTCCACTGTGTGATGGTCCATCCCAGATGCCTCCAAGCCCAGAGAAGTCGACAGCACTTCTGGACACTGTTAACTTAGGGCTTCCTTTTGGCACAGTACAGTTTTAGCTGGCATTTGTGGCTGTAACTACGTATTGTGGTACTTGACAAAGGTTTGCCAAAGTAGTCCTGAGCCCATGTGGTGATATCGCTTATAGATGAATAACGATTCTTGATGCAGTGCTGCCTGAGTGATTGGAGATCACGGTTGTTCAGCTTAGGCTTGCGCCCTTGTCCTTTACGCACTGAAATTCCTCCTCATTCCTTGAATCTTTTAATTATGTTATGCACTGTTGAAGGTGAAATAAGCAAATGTCTTCCTATCTTTCTTTGAGGAACATTGTTTTTAAACATTTCAATAATTTTCTCACGTATTTGTTGTGAAACTGGCGATCCTCGGCCCATCTTTGCTCCTAAAGGACTAGACCTTTCTTGGATGCTGCTTTTGTACCAAATCATAATTACAATCACCTGTTGACATTACCTGTTTCAAATCACATCATTATTTAACAAATTTATCTGATTACTAGCCCTAAATTGCTCCTGTCCCAACATTTTTTGGAATGTGTTGCAGGTCTGAATGACAGGAAAGGGTGTATATTTACAAATGAAATTAAGTTGACCAGACAAAACATGAAATATTTTGTGTTCACATTGTCTGCAATGAAATACAAGTCAAAGTACATTTAGAAATCACTACTTTCTTTTTTTATTTGTGTTTTCCATACTGTCCCAACTTTTTCTGATTTGGGGTTGTATATATATATATATATATATATATATATATATATATATATTAATTACTGTAGGGACCATTATGAACACATACAAAGTATTTGCATACCTCACAAATACATTGTTACATGATAAACACATTAATCATATTAAACCGTATCTTAGCCTAGAAAAGGTGTGTGCACATGCATGTGTTTATTTACTGTAGCAGTACGTACAACTCTCCAGCTGATGCTAATGCTGCATCCCCACGGCTTTACATTAACCAAATCCCAGCAACATCCTGCGTCACTGCTGACAGAGGATACAAATTTACTCAACATTACACAGACACACCTGCAGAGAGAGAGAAAAAGACAGAGAGAAAGAGATAGAGAGAGATAGATAGATAGATAGATAGATAGATAGATAGATAGATAGATAGATAGATAGATAGATAGATAGATAGATAGATAGATAGATAGATAGATAGATAGATAGATAGATAGATAGATAGATAGATAGATAGATAGATAGATAGAGAGAGAGAGATAGATAGATAGATAGATAGATAGATAGATAGATAGATAGATAGATAGATAGATAGATAGAGAGAGAGAGAGAGAGAGAGGCAGAGAGAGAGAGAGAAAGTTTGCTTGATGATGAGGTTCTTAATCACACGTGTCCCAATGAGCTCTGATGAACCTCCACGTTTGCAGTCTTAGCAGGTACTTGGGCACTGTAGCAAGTATCGGAAAGACTTCACACAAGTAGGCACTGGTGTACTCGCAAATACCGCAAATGTGGGTATTGGAAAGAACCCCCTATCATTCTTCTCGTCTTAGTGTGTTATTACGGTCTAAGAGGTGAAGCGAGTTCCCTTTGCTGACTATAATTCTGCTATGAATGCTGATAAAGGATCCAGATAAATAAAGCAAGAGAAAATAATCCTTTTTTCAAATGGAAAGCATTGTTTTTTAATTGTGCATTGAGTTCAAATGGCTACAGAGGGTGATGTAAAAGCGTAATTTATGCACTACATTAAAAAGCAAAACAAAAAAAGAAAGATGGAAATTATGTGTAGGGTTATGGGGTAAAAAACGATAATTATGACACTGAGATTGAAACTCTACAATTGTACAATTACTTGTAGACACAATTATTAGAAGTTTGATTTTGAAGGCAAATTATTATTGGGACCTTTTAGTCTGTTATACCCGAGTTCCATAGAGCTTAGACAGGCTTGTTTTCCTGAAGTCATCAGTAAATGCATGTTTCAACTTGAATCTAGGTGATCAAGTCCATGTTTAAAATGCAAGAAAATAAATCCCATCAAGATCCCCGTCATACCTACCAGGGAGGGATTATATACTTCATTTCACACGTCAAGTGGGCGCTGTCCTGTAATGATCCAGATTAATAATGCTCTACTACCACAACACACACACACACACACACACACACACTTATTTGAATTTGAAGGCAAGCACTGGGTCCCCTGAACCAGGTCTGAAAAATGAGTGTTTTCATTCTGTGCTTGCTTAGTTATGCCGCGTTCTATTTGTCCGCCGAAGTCGATCTGCGAGTCGATTTCCAGAGTTACGAACCGGAAGTTTGAGGTCGTATATATGACTCGTCAAGTCGTCTGAACTCAGAGGACCCCGAGTTCAGTTTCAAAGATGGCTACTTTGTTAAATGCATTTGTTTACCAGGCGGTTAAAACATTTTCATAGACTACTATCAAATAAGATGAAACATGAACTTACATTCTCCGCTTTCTATCATCTTCTTCCAGATTTAGCTGATGAACCACACACTTGGATTGTAGCTCTCTGTACTCTTTAAGAGCTAGGGTAACTAACCCTAACCCTAACCCGGCATTAGCCTTTACAGACCCTTATCACCACTCTGCTTGCCTTACTTCCAGCTTGCTGCAACCCTGCACAGTGATTAACACCTTCTTTAGAGCAGCAGACTCTAAATAACTCTGCAGTGTCCTACACACAACCTTGCATGTCCTCTCGGTTTATGTTACAGGTTAGTTAACACAAACAGGTTTGACTTGTTTGACCTGTCGTCCATCTGATCTATTTACTTATGTATTTACTCTGCTAAATTTCCCACAAGCTGACAATGTATCCTACTGTTCGTGCAGAAAAGGATTTATGATCTCTTGGCCAAAAACCGGACTGTTGACAAGCAGCATTTCAGTGACTCGATACCTCACATTTCAGTTTAGGAAGAGTTGACTGTGAAGAGACATGAGCAGGTTTTTTAAGTGGTTCAGAATTCCCCACAATAGAATCCATCCATCCATCCATCCATCCATCCATCCATCGTCACCCGCTTATCCGTGGTCGGGTCGCGGGGGGAGCAGCTCCAGCAGGGGACCCCACACTTCCCTTTCCCGAGCCACATTAACCAGCTCTGACTGGCGAATCCCGAGGCGTTCCCAGGCCAGGTTGGAGATGTAATCCCTCCACCTAGTCCTGGGTCTTCCCAGAGGTCTCCTCCCAGCTGGACGTGCCTGGAACACCTCCCTAGGGAGGCGCCCAGGGGGCATCCTTACCAGATGCCCGAACCACCTCCACTGGCTCCTTTCGACGTGAAGGAGCAGCGGCTCTACTCCGAGCTCCTCACGGATGAGCTTCACACCCTATCTCTAAGGGAGACGCCAGCCACCCTCCTGAGGAAACCCATTTCGGCCGCTTGTACCCTGGATCTCGTTCTTTCGGTCATGACCCAGCCTTCATGACCATAGGTGAGGGTAGGAACAAAAACTGACCGGTAGATCGAGAGCTTTGCCTTCTGGCTCAGCTCTCTTTTCGTCACAACGGTGCGATAAACTGAATGTAATACCGCCCCCGCTGCGCCGATTCTCCGACCAATCTCCCGCTCCATTGTCCCCTCACTCGCGAACAAGACCCCCAGGTACTTCACTTGAAGTAAGGACTCATTCCCTACCTGGAGAAGGCACTCCATCGGTTTCCTGCTGAGAACCATGGCCTCAGATTTAGAGGTGCTGATCCTCATCCCAGCCGCTTCACACTCGGCTGCAAACCGATCCAGTGAGTGCTGAAGGTCACAGGCCAATGATGCCATCAGGACCACATCATCTGCAGCGATGAGATCCCCAGCCCACCGAACTGCAACCCCTCCCCACCACAACTACGCCTCGATATCCTGTCCATAAATACTACGAACAGGATTGGTGACAAAGCGCAGCCTTGGCGGAGGCCAACCCTCACCTGGAACGTGTCCGACTTACTGCTGAGAACCCGGACACAGCTCTCGCTTTGGTCATACAGAGATTGGATGGCCCTGAGAAGGGACCCCCTCACCCCATACTCCCGCAGCACCTCCCACAATGTCTCCCGGGGGACCCGGTCATATGCCTTCTCCAGATCCACAAAACACATGTAGACCGGATGGGCATACTCCCAGGCTCCCTCCAGGATCCTTGCGAGAGTAAAGATCTGATCCATTGTTCCACGACCAGGACGGAATCCGCATTGTTCCTCTTCAACCCAAGGTTCGACTATCGGCCGAAACCTCCTTTCCAGCACCTTGGAGTAGACTTTACCAGGGAGGCTGATAAGTGTGATACCCCTGTAATTGGTACACACCCTCTGGTCCCCCTTTTTGAACAGGGGAACCACCACCCCGGTCTGCCACTCCTTTGGCACTGTCCCAGACTTCCACGCAATGTTGAGTAGGCGTGTCAACCAAGACAGCCCCTCCACACCCAGAGCTTTCAGCATTTCTGGACAGATCTCATCAATCCTTGGGGCTTTGCCACTGAGGAGTTGTTTGACTACCTCAGTGACCTCCACCAGGGAACAAGACTAATGGAAGAAAAAGTCAAGGAGAAACGACTACTGGGATAAAACAGACAAAGAATGTACAAGGATGGAGAGTATGGTCAGAGTTCAAGCAGACACTCCTTACTAGTGACATTTTGGATTTTTAAATTTTAACCACTCAAGATGGTCTCTCAGTGGTGTTCAGATTCAGGACTAGAGCAAAAAACTAAACACTATTGACATTAAACATTTAAACATAAACTAGGGACTGACCACATAATCTTTATGTCTGGTACCAATACACATTATTTGGAATTTAAGCATCCAATAACACAATAAAGTGCAAAATGTATAAAGTTTTTTTTCCCTTCATTTTACAAATACATACACTAGGTAGTTCAAATCTGTGACTGTGAAACAACTGATGTTTTACTTTTGCAATACTGACTAAAAATGTAGTTCAGCTTTGTGGCTGATGGCTTTGGGTTAATTGTTTTAGACTGCATTTTCATACTTCTTCGCACAACTCAACTGTACACTGTTATTCATATACAATGCATGCATCTGTGAAATATGAAAATACTATAACGCAGCCGGTAATTATCTGTCAACCAGTAATCAGTCCACCTCTCATGTTCACAGAGGGTAGCAGCAAAACATTTGTAGTGAAAACCGTAAAATGGACTATTGATGTAATTTGCTTAACTAAATGAAAGGGCTGTAATAAGAAAATGCATCTATCCTGCAGAATTATCGGAATAATTCCTTTTGGAGCTGTAGCAAGTGCTATAAACCGTGGGGTTTGATGGTGTCGTGGCAGCTCAGATGACTCAGGCACATACTGTGTACCCGCCAATCTGGCATGCAACCTTTGTCACATGCCATCACGCCTCCCTCCCATCTTTCATGTCTGTCTCTACTGAACACTACCAAAGACAGCAGAAACACAGAGAAAAAAACTGTACAAACAGGCTTTATGGTAGGCAGGATAGCAGTTATATCACAAACAACTTTCTTCATCTTTCAACATTACAATTATTGGTGCTTTTTCTGAGATTAATTCATCTTTGGGGCATAACACCACTGTTAGACAGACAAGCACGAAGAGAGGAGGGGAGGAGCAGGAAATACATAGGCCGCCACTACCCAGTCCCTCCTGGCCACCGTCAATTCTATATCCCTCTATTGATTTCAATTAAGATAACCTTTATTAGGCAGCATGTGTGACATGAAGTCGATGAACCGGTTGAGCAAATGTAGTGCGCTGATGGATTGGAGTGAAAAGCGGTATAGTGAAGGGAGCCCATTTTTGCTGAGAGGGCCGGAGGCGGAAATGGGAGGAAATAAAGTGAGAAAGAGGGAGATCACATGAAATATCCTCTTAGCTCCACTGCAAAGTAGCAGCAGGTAATGTGTTTGAGAGTGACAATCTATTTCATAAACTTGCTGTTAGTCTGGGTGAAGTCTCAGAGCCAAGTGAAAGAAGAGACAAGAGTTTTTCCCCTTATTTAATCTCTCTAGTAGGGGGTGTAAGAAAAAATCTATACACTTGATTATCGCAATATTTTATTTAGCAATACTGTATCGATTTTCAAAAAGGCAATATTGATTTTTTTGTGTGTTTATGTGCAAAAATATTCATGTAAGACAGTGATTCACGTTTATGTTGTGTTTAAACCCCCTACCGCTAGATGGCTATGCTGAGACGCACCACTAGTGTCCTTACCTAACAGGGCCTAGCAGTGCCTGACTTTTTGCTAGAAGCTAACAACGTAACTATGGCTGAACTTTGGCCTACTTTAGCATATAAAATTTGCTCACTAAGAACCTGTGAACCACAATCCCAAACTGGCAGTTTGATTTTCTGTGTACTGAATTGTTTACCTAAAGTAAACTTCTTTGACTTTTATGCACATCATGTCTTTTTTTAAATATTAGTTTTTCTAAAATTATACTTTAAAAAAATCCCAATATATCGCCTTACGCACAGTATCGAAATATATTGCAATATATTGAATCGTGACCCATGTATCGTGATAGGTATCATATCGCCAGTTTCTTGCCCTACTGCATTTGTGCATCACATCACTGCTGTCAGGTAAAACTCTTATAACTAATTTAAGAGATGTTTATGGTTTGCATAAAACAAAGGAATCAAGGCACCTTTTAAATTCCATAAAGTTGTTTTTCTTTTTGATCTGTTAAAAAATACATGACTGACACAAGATCCAGCAGATTTTCTTGATGTTAAATTTTTTTTGAGGAATAAAGTTTTCACCTTTTAACAGCAATATGTACAGCATGGGTTTTTTCGCCGTGCCCATGATGTGTGTTTGTGCCAGCAATTATAATTATCTTTTTGAGGACGTGTGAATAATGGATGCATCATGCATCAGAGAGAAAAATAAAAGCCCATGTTTCCTTTGAATTAGTGATGACTACAACGCAGACTCCCCTCTGCTGCATGTGACACATGAACAGCAGAGGAATAAGGAGGGAGTCGACCGCGAGAAAATACCAGGGTGAGAAGAAAAGGGAGCGATGTGCAAACTGCATTATAAGAACATGCAGGAGCGGAGGAGTGCCTCGAGTAATAAACAGAAAGGAGAGGAAAAGAAGAAAAAAATGATTTAATTATCCCTGTCAATTGTGGCAGAGTAAACACACAGGCACATGCCCAAATGGTCTGGATCACTGTCTGAGCGGAAAAACACACGAGCATAATCACATACAGTAAAGATAAACAGGCTGAAAGTGACACTAACAGCAGCTTGTGAAAAAAAAAAAATCAGCATTGTTGCAAAGTGTTTACTAAACAATTAAACATCACTATCCATCCCAATATGATAAAAGACAAGAATAACAAACAGGGATTTCTAAACTGGGATGGAAAGTTGTTTTAAAGGGATAGTTTTGGCTAAAACATTTTGGACAATACGCTTTTTCGCTTTCTTGCCTTGTTTCTTATCTTGGTTTTTCTTTTTGGAGGGGGAGGGGATTTTCTAAATCCATTTTTTCCACTTATTTCTTTTCAGTGGCTAGTCACATTCACGACATAACACAAACACATATTTAAAAAAATACAAGTAAAAACGGTTTTGTGTGGCAGGGCACCTTTAAGCTCTGAGATGCAGCTAGGAGCCAGATCCAGCTAACTCAAAGAGGTATTCATTAAAATCAATTCTCAAAGTAACAGACAATTTCAAGAAGCCAAAATGTTGTGCTGTAATTCAGTGATGGGCATATAATTATTTATCAGTATTCTGGCAGCAGGAGTCTGTGCAATCTAAAGTCTGAGTGGTAACTGGAGGAGAGGAGGCCATTACAGAAGTCAAAGCAGAATATTAATAAAACTGACAGCTTTTGACATTATCATCTTTGAGTTACGGGTACACACACACCCACGCATCGAGCAGGACATGCCACAACTTTCGTATGACTAACTTTTCCACTGCCAATGAGTTCAGTTGAGAAACTTCAGAACAGTCTGAGGCGCCGATAAAAAATAAAGCGATGTGGCAAAGTGACAGAAAGGAAGAGTGACATTGCTGTACTTTGTGACACAAAAACATGGCATGCCACGACGCTCCTTCTCTCCCTAATCTATTGATCTGTTTTGCTATTTTGTCGCCAACCTTGAGACAACACTGAGCGACAGATTTAGGGATTTTGAGGGCTTCTCGTGGTGTCTGACAATATACACATCACAAAGCTTGTGTATTCTGTTTTGCACTCTAACAAAATAGGCTTACATACACATGGTTAAAGATGAAAGACTGATGTTATTTTCTCAACATTTTGTTTGTTCGAAAATTCTATACATACATACTGTTGTATTTTTAGAACAGAACTTTTCTGGCACTCTGGCTGCTTTTTGCTTCATTTGCAAAGGACAAAAAATATGTTCTTCTAATCTACAGAGTGTTGACTTAGACATTTCAAAGGTTTAGTGATGCCATACAAATACTTGTTGTTTGTCTCCATAACAATATTTCTTATTTCTAAACTGTGACTTATCGCTGGTCACAGTCAAGCTGCAACTGTTGAGAGTATAACAAGTATTTTCTTTAACTTGCTGGCCATTACGAACTGGATTATATTGTGTCCTATAATATCTGTCTAAGGCTGAAGAACATTAGGCCACCCAAACTAAAAATGAAAAGATCTACAAAAAGGAGTTTAAAACTAAACAATAAGGACAGGGTGTGTGGATGTGAGAGTGTTTACATTAATTTGTATCATCATCCTCTACCCTGTAGTCTGGCGGTTCATGGCTCCTCTGTTGTTCTGTACAATTGACCTTCAAATGCCAGGCTCATTGGCTCAGAGCTCGGTGCCTCCTGGAATAATCTGAAAGGTTACATATGAGAGTGGAAACAAAAAAGCAGGAGGGCTCCTGGAAGACTCAATGAGCTAATGGGGACCCAAACAAAGCAAGAAGAGACCAGTCATGCAAAAGGTCCTCAAGAGAATATTCAGATTCAACCTTAAAGCATGACCAGGCTCCAGTGCAGCAGAAAATACACAAAGAACCAACTAGGACCTCATTGCCACTTTAAAAAAAAGTATGTTTCTAAAATACACTGAAAATGTTACTTTGTTACTTAATTACTGTTTTCTATTGTATTTACTCTGTTTACTCTGTGCACCTTTAAGTACAATGATCCCCTTACCCCCACCAATCATTTCTGGAAGAAACTTGATACCGTAATTCAGCAGTATATTTGGAATAATAAACAACCTTGGCTAAAATACTCTACCCTGCAATGTACCACAAACACAGGAGGCCTGGCCCTCCCCAACTTATAAGTGTATCACAGAGCCTTTCAGCTACGGGCCCCATCTACAGTTCCATGGAGAGAAATAGAGCAAAACCTCACTGGAAGTCTAAGACTGCAAGACCTTGCATTTGCAGGTGTGTGTCCAAAAAAGTGTATGTTAGCCTATGGCCCTATTATCACCAACACATTGACCAAGTTAAAACAGGTGGAGGAGCAACTACACTATACAAATAAGTGGCATTTGAATACCCCAATATGGCACAATGCACACTTGAATGGTAACAAGCCCTTTGCTTTTGAGGTCCCCAGGGCATCCTTCTTCTTTTATCTTCATTTAAGATCAGCCCTAAAATTTTATGGAGTGCCATGGGGAAACAGTCTTGAGGCACACCCAGTCATTACATGGTTTGTTGATTTTCCTGTGAGAGGATTCATTCATTCTACGATGTATGCTAAACTGATGCAAGTGTCAAGTGGAGAACTTCCAATAGTGGGGAAATGGGAGCGAGAGCTGAGCCCTGAGGGGAACGCAATCAATTGGGAGACAGTTTGGGACAACATTTTCCACTGTTCCAAAAAGCCAAATCACCAGCAGATCCACTTTAACATATGTCATAGGACATACTGGACTCCCCAGAAGAGATACGTCTCTAAAGTAATTCCAACTCCCTATTGCACGTTTTGTCAACCTGAACAAACTATTCTGCATATGGTCTGGGAGTGTGAACAGTGTGTGAGTTCTGGAACAAAACAACATCAATAATATCTGTAGGTATCTGTATCTGTGTGATAGGATGTCGAATTCCTACTGACCCGATTGTCTTGTTACTTAACGATGACTCTAAATTACACCTGCTTGGGAGACAGAGGAAAATTTGGCTAGCCGGCTCAACTGCAACCAAGAAAATGATAGCTCAGCGCTGGCTCCCCCCCTACTCGCTTTGTATAAAACAGTGGTTGGCATACTTTACATACTAGTTATGCTTAAGATCTCTACAGCAAGGATTAACAAAGCTAAATAATCAACTATCAACCTATGGAAAAGTGCAGCAGCACAAATATCAGAACTAATGGCCTCAGCGCCACAAGAACTAGATGAGAGTGACTAGGCAAGGTGTGATTTGTTTATTTGTTGTTGTTTTTTCCTTGAGACCGCAGAGGGTGGGGGTGGGCGAGGGTTTTTGTTCTTGTGCAGTTCGTATTTCTCTGTTCTGTATGTTTACATAAAAAAATCAACCCCATAAACCAAAAAGCCAATCAGGGTGTGCACTGTTGCTCTTTGAGTGCAAACACAATGACAATCTGTAATGATATACATCAGTAAAGCAACACAAATGCATTAGGACATGCTTGGAAAATTGACTTTTAAGTAATAAGTATATCTGATGCTTATGTGTATTACATGCAAATGCTATATGAAATATTCTGTTTAATGATCAAGGTTACGTTCATGCACATAACGGAAAAGAGGGTCAACCACTGGACTGCACAGAATGACACTGAGCCCCCCAGAAAAATATGCATTTTTGCTTGTTTTATTGTCAAAAAAGACTAAAGGAAAATGGTTTATTAAATTGTAGTTTTTTAATAAAACGCACACTTTGTCTGTGTGTGTGTGTGTGTGTGTGTGTGTGTGTGTGTGTGTGTGTGTGTGTGTGTGTGTGTGTGTGTGTGTGTGTGTGTGTGTGTGTGTGTGTGTGTGTAAAACATTTCACTGCTCCACTGGAATGTGTTCCTCATTAACATTGAAATATATTTTACAGATCTATATATTTAACATTCTAACATCAATCTATAGGCTGTTGGTGTGTATCTGTGTAAGTGTTTGTCTCTGTGTACAGTATAGCCCTATATGAGTGTGTTTATGTGCATGTATGACTGCGTATCTCTGTGTGTGTTTCCACCGCCTCCCCTGGAATGTTTTCCTATATGAAGTCTCTCCCACATGCCACTGAGTTATGATGTTTCCATCAAGTATTACAGTAGACAGAAAAGCCCCTTCCAGGCCGTCTTGAGCTGGACTCAGTAAGTCCACTTAGTCCACAGCACCGCTGAGAGATAACTCTCACTCTCTAATAGGTGGCTGGGAATACAGTTCAATGGTTCAGTTTTGGCTGCGTTGATTAAGCCATCTGAGAGTTAAAGTGTCAGAATGTGTGTAAGAATATAAACTGTTTAATAGTAGTCTATTTTCTGGGCCGGACAGAGGAACATCAAAACAATTTGACATATACAGAGCCCTGACAAATCGTTAGTTTCGAAATCTTGCAGCACATTGCGGCTATTATTGTAATTAGGAGAACCTCTAAGAGGAATGGCTTTCAAAAGGGTGATGGGATGTTCCTGCATTGTGAAATGAATGAGGTAAATAGAATCACATGCTTTGTGAAATGCCGTTTTCTTCACTAAACCTAAAATAACCTAAAATAACACCCTTATTATCCTACAAACACAAACTTTATTTCCATCAGAATTTACAAAAAGTAGGTTATGTTCCCCTTTGCCATAGAGGGTAAGCTTAGCCGGCACACAAATATTTGGTTGCTCACTTTGTTGTTCTTTGCTCTATTCTTTTACTATATGCAGCAAGAAAATCTATAAGGGTCAATAGTGGCTATCTACTGTAAAGAGTGCCAGCAGCATTTGGTAGAACACAAAATACCTATTCTAGCCACTCACATTCTGAACGTAGGGCACCGCCAGGGTCATTAAGAAAGTCAGACGAGTTTATGAAAAGGCCTCTCACAGTTTGTGTGTGCATAAATCAATGTGACGTTAACTAAACAAATGTCACTGGAGAGCAGGGATAATGAACAGAAATGGACTGAAGGCAAACTGAGTCTTAATCATGGGACAAACATGATGGAGAGAGAGAAAGAGGGTAGAAGGCAGGTGGAAAAACAGCATGAAAGAAAGACCGAATATTACCAGTTACAAAGCTTAGAGAGAGCAGACCTGGATTAAATGGTGTTTCCTCGTGTTCATTTTAACCATTTTAAAAGGCCTATAACAGTTTGAAATACTATTGTGTGATTGAAAATTTGACTAAAATATAGTCAGCTTGTCTCATGTGGTAAACCCCTGTTGGCTTTTAGAATTATTCTCAGTAACAGCACAACATATCTCAGAAGTCTATGAAGGCTGCGAGAAGACACATGAGGCTCTTAATTACATTCAGAGGCGGCAAAATTTCACAGCCTTTATCCCTGACTAAAACATGAATATCAGCACAAACAAACCGTTGCCTGTAGGGACACAAAGCCTAGGATGCTGTGAAGTGGGACATTGAAAGTTGAGAGTAGCCACAGGTAATCTGACAACATTAACACACCCATGGGTACCCACTCAGTCACTGGGAGCAACTATCTGCACATGATGACAGGAGATAGAGACAGGGTGGTGTTTGGATGTGATTATGGCGCCAATATTTCAGTGCCAACATCCCAGCATGGATAAACACTGGCCACATGGCAGTCTGTGACCCTCAGGTTTCCATTATGCATCATTACATGCAGAAAAAGGAGCAGTCAGGAACAATTGAGTGTCAGTATAGCTTGACCCCAAAGTTTCAGACTAGTGCTCATAAATAAACTAAGGAAAACATAACTTACTGTATATGGGCGATATAGAAAGATCACACAGAGACACATACAGACCCCTGCAGATGGGGCACACAGTCGAATGGGCAGACAGCCACTAAGCTATCCAAAATCCCTTAATGTGCCCTGTTTGTGCTAATCAACAAAACTGAATTCTAACAGTTGTAAACCAAGTTAGCATAAAGCAAGGTGAGTAAAAGGATGCACCTTATCCCACAGGTGGCATACGCTACAACAGGCTGAACGCATATGGGTACTAAGAATGACTGAGAAACTTGCACAGAAGAACAGAGTACTCAATGCTGCAGAAGTGTATTGTACTTTTCTAGAGAAACACATCAGTCTGTATTTTATTCAACTTATTAATTAATCTACGTGAGATTCTAATATATTTTTTTCTGCTCTCACTAGCATATGTGTGTAGGTAGGTACATTAGACTGTATAAAGTATATTTATACAAATAAATTAAAAAATGTATCATTACATTATAGAGAAACACTTCTAACAAAGTTTAAAGAGAGAACTTGACCTTTGTTTTAGTATTTCTGAAAGCAGTATTAAAAAGCAGGATTACAATCAGAAAACAATGTCATAAACTAATTTGAAACAAGAAAAACAAGGAGACTGGAAACAAATTAGTTACAGTGGAAGAAAAAGGATCACCAGTGAAAGAATGACAATAAGTCTCTGTAGGAAGTACACTGAAATTAATATAGTAAACAGTCCAAACTATAGCCTAGGCCTAAAAGTAAAAAGAGTAAAATACATATTAGTTAGCCCGACATTAAACTAACTGTTAGCTAGTAAAGTGGTTAGTTTGTTAAACTGTAAACTGATTGCAGAAAAATACTCAATTCTACTGAATCACAAATAAGCAATGACTAAACTGCTATAATAAAAGAGTAATAGAATGGTCCAAAAAGGGCATTGTAGGAGCAGATAAAAGATGTCTGGCATTATTTGATTGGTAACAGATCTGACGACACTGGATGTAACACTGCCAGTTAAACTGCTATAGAACTGTCAGTAGTCGTTGCTACTAGCAACAGAATGTTCAACTGATACTAACTGCTGGTGGTAGAATCTATAGATATATCTATGGTAGAATCATTGTTGCCCTAATATATGTAACATATAAAACACCTTACAGCACCAAACCGCTTAACACAACAATGCCATCCCTAACAACCGTAGTTTCCACAGACGTGAATACCTTTCTCACACAGTCTGAACAAAACACTGCAAGGTTCCACAGAACTTTTGCATTGAATTATGCAGGCGATCTTAATAAAGTCAGTAAATACTTGGAATTTGGTAAAAATAATCTCACCATTTCCTCTAATCTCCCTGGTTTACTGTGTGTGGCTCTCTCTCAAACACAAACACAATGCACACAAATCCTTTTATCCCTGAGCACAAACTAACACTAAACCATTCAACCTCTCTACAAGTCCAATTGTATTCACATCAGTGCATGCACTCTCTCTCTCACACACATACACACACACACACACACTGCATATCAGAAAGTGTGTGGGTGGTGGTTTCCCCATACACCTGTGGTGACAAAGAGTCAAGAAGACAGGGCCGTACACACACACAGACACACAAACACAGTACATTCACTAAGTCACAGATTCTGCTGCTAAAATGTATAAGCAAATTCCTACACTCCCTGTGCACTGGTGTTTGCACAGAACACTGATGGAACGAGCTGTGATGACAGGAGAAACAACAGGTAGGTAAAGATGACAACCACAGCGATGACAATTAAAATGTGACACTGTGTGAATGTGTTGCCAAAGTCTTGTTTATCAGACAGCAGCGCAGTAAATCTTATTGAACCTGAAGATTGTGATTCATAATGGGAGCCAGACAGTCAACAGACACTGATTCCCTGTGGGTTTGATGAACTTTGTGGAATTTTGAACAATTATTCTCTGTTCAGATCCCATTGCTTTCTGTGTTATGGGCAATTCAAGTAATTAAACCGGATGATTGCACATGTAATTACAATATGATTTAGAGTGTTACAGTGTACAAGACTGTGTTGTCATTGGAAAAGTGAGATAAAATGGGGATGTTTTAGTCTGCTACAGCCCTTTGTTTAGGAGTCACAGCTTTGTGCTATCGCTTCCCTTGGATACAAAATGTTTCCAAGAAATGTCTTTTACTGTGATATCTTTCATCTTCAGATTTTCAAATGATATTGACATTTCTAAGAGGGATTCTTAAGAATATCCATATTCTGCTCATGCCTCAAGCTATATGTTTTTTAGCTGTTGAGTAAACAGACTTGTTTGCACGTGGCTGGAACTCTGAGGCTTCATGTAATAGCTTTTGTATCAAAACACAGTCCAGCTAACTGGTTGCCACAGACACATGGGATGCTGTTTTGTTTAATAAAAAAGTACACTTAGACTTTTGGTACTACAAATGCAAGTGAGGAAGAAGCTGATTAATAGCATATTCACCAAAAGATTCTTAGATAAAAATAAGAACTAAACAACCCAATCACTTGAAATGTAATATTTCAGCCTCAATAAGGGGGGAATAATTATCACAAACATTGATCGGTATAACACAATACAACTCAACAGCTTTTTGAAACAGATTGCTGTATTGCTAGGCTGTTGGACAGGTGTACCTCAGGGTCAGGTTATGCAGAACTAGTTCGTATGACATGCTGTCCGAACACGTCAGAAGTGTTTATACCTGATCTGAATAGCCACATTGGGCACAGAGAGGGGGGAGATAGGGGGGGATAAGTACAGCACACATTTCCAGACAGTCTCTCCCGAAAGACATTCATAGTGCTTCACTAGGTTGTTCACATAGATAAAAACAAAGATAGCTGAGCTCTTCTGCCATCCTACAAGCAGTTCTGAAGAATAATATACTGGTGGCTCTAAAAAGCTGTACATTGAGAATATTATTATTTTTGCATTTTATCCTATTTTATCTTCACCTTATGTAAAGCACTTTGAGTTGCCTTGAGTGTATTTCTCTGTCAGTACGGAAGAGGATTAGGGCCATGTGAAAAAAATGTTGAGTTCTGAGTTTAAAGTCAGAATTCTTAGATAAAGGTCAGAATTCAGATTTGGATTTTTTAAAAAGTAATAATTTTGACTTTAATCTCATAATTCTGAGAATAAAGTCAGAATTATGACTTTAAACTCAGAACTCAAATACATTTTTCACATGTGGCCGTAATCCTCTTCCGTAGTCATCGTTAATTTAAATAGGACATATTTCAGCTTCTCAGTGCTTGTGCTGTGTGTTCCAGGATGAAAATCAATTTAATCTCACCAGGTTGACAAAAAGCTGTTTAATGGGTCACCAAGTCTATATGATGACAAATGTTCTATATTTGTTAATTCATTCTCAGCCAAAATAAATTCTGAATAACTTCAGCCACAGCAACTTCAAGTTTCCAATAGCGCTAGTCTGCGCTCATTTGATAAGATAGAGCACAATGCAGCGCGGCTCTGCTTCTGCAGTGCTGCACATTGTTGCCAGCTGAAAAAGCCACAGTTCCTTTCAGTCAGTGTGACAGACAGCAATCAAGTGGAGAATAATCGCAACTTCTTTCTTAGAGCAGATAGAAGGGGAAAAGGCAGAGAGGAAATGTACTGTTGTGTTCTGCTTACTTCAGCTCTTACAAATGGTATAGAAAATTAGAGCTCGTTATTAACGAATGCTTGTGCTCTTCTGAATGGGCTGAAAAGAATGTATACAGCTGGTACTTCTCACACACACAAAGACGCACACGCACATGCACTTGCACACACACACACACACACACACAAACACACACACACTGCAAAAAAAAACAGTGCCATGCGTAATAGGTTAATGACACAGCTGTAGTCCCTGAAGGATCAAGGTATGTAAGCAGAGAAAGAAATATATTAATGTCACAAATACACACACGCTGCTCACTCACACAGCGAATGATATGTTAATGACAAAATTCACAGTTGTAGCTGCCCTAAGAAGCATAGTATGAATAGATTCATGGTCCTTTCACACAGCACATATTTAACCCCATCTTCTATCCCCGAACTGAAACGGCAACTAATTGCTCGTGTTCTTTGTGTCTCACTCTCCCCTGCTGCTTCTCTCTGTTTCTCTCCCCTCGATCTAATGTGGAATGGTATGTGTTTCTATGAAAGAGAAATCAATTATAGCCTTAATAACTAGTGCCCTAACCAGAATAAGAAAAGAAACTAAAGCTGACAAAAAGAAAAGGCAAGCACCCCCCGGCCATTTCCCAATGCAGCAGAATTGATTTGGATTATAAAATACACCAATGCTGGAGAATGTCAGTTCTCAATATGAGAGACATGGCCTCTGCAGCATCCCAAATTCCATTACAAATTTCGCATTATCATCAAGGCTAGATGGCAAGTGATATATTCCCCATATATCTCTTGCCGTCTAGCCTCGATGGATGGATGGATGGGGGGGATGGAATATTATGAAGACAAATGGATTTTCCAATGTTTCTTGAATGCTAGTGCTAAAGGCCACACGTTTTTCGAGAGACCCATCGTGCCATCGTAGTGCTGCAGGCACACAAATCATAATTTCAATACATATACACTAACCACTGTTTTACATCTGCCTATGATTTGACAAACTGAAATGAGCCTGACACAGAGTTGAAATTGCATTGGAGTCATACAAGTTTATCTGTACAATATAGGAACCTTAAATCTCCATTACATATTTAACATTGTGATTAACAATGAATCAAATGACTCCCTGTAATGAAAAAAGGTTGCTACAGTACTGCTGATCCCACTGACAATCAACACCAGTGCAATGTGTGTTTTCATTGGTTTTGTAGGCAGTAAGTCTTTTTAATTTTGCTTAATTTCAGTTGATAACAAAACATATTTTGAATATTTAGAGAAAACAGAGTTCAGAGTTTTGCTTAAGAAATCCTGAGATCTTTAATGGAGGGTAAAAGGACAAATCTTCTGGTTGATTGCAAATTGCTGATGCATCATTATCAACCTTTATAGAAAGTAACTTAAAAGTGACTTTATCATCATACACTACGATTATTTATTGCAGTCTCTTATCTTCTCTTGCTCCCATAGTTTTGATGTGTGACGATGGTGTATTTTGATGTGTCTTTTCACCACACCTGGTTCAAACATTTTGAATAATGATATGAAAAAAAGTGGAACAAACAAAAACATATGCAGCCTGAAGCATTGCCGTAGCAACAGCAGGTCATGGACATCAATTTGGATTTAGTAGCTGCAAGACGACTGTCTAACAACTTACTTATTTTTTCAGCTTTACAAGTGAACAAACGGAAAAATACAGTATTTTATATCTTTATAATGATAAGGGCTGTACGATATGATGAAAATATTTTATACACGATAACATTGTTTAATATCACAATAACAATATTACTTGCGATAAATAAAGATATTAAAATGCATTTCCTGGTTTTAAGGGCAACATTACAGTAAAGTGATTTATTTTTTTGAACTTTTTAAACTGTTCTAGCTATTCTATTTTTTGCCTTTACCCACTTAGTCATTATATCCTCATTTTGGATGATTATTTATTGCAAATCCCATTGTGTACATGTTTTGTGAAAGCACCAATAGTCAGCCCCCCAATATCATCGCAATATCGAGGTACAGTATTAGGTCAAACATATTGTGATATTTGAAATTCTCCATATTGCCCAGCCCTACTTTATGCTGCTTTTAGTATACTACTAAAATACAACAACTTACCTACTTGTTGAATTAAAAAAAACTGAAAAGGTAATTATTAATTTACATTATTTTATGAGCAAATTGCATATTGAACTGAACACAAAAGGCACCATTAACCTGATATTTTCCTTCAACTAACTAATTAAAGAAATCCCTGAGTGTCTTTCTTGATGCGTTTATTGTGCAAGTTGATATTGTGATGACGTTAAAAAAATTGTGCAGTCCTAATCATGACCAGTACACTCTAGGTTACAGTTTTCATGATTGCTATGACAATTTTTTCAATACTTTCCACAACTTTCTTCAACTCTTAACACAGTTAGCACAACATCCGCCTGTGTATGCTATACAATTAACACATTTCTTGTTGCTTTGACACAAAATGCATACAGTTAACACAAATTTAAAATGCTTGAACTTCTTTTACACACAAGCTCAACCAAGACCAAAACAATGGATTTTTACTGACCAATTTGCAAATGCTTTCACACTGTATGTCAAAACAGATAACATCATGTTCTAAACCTAACATATAGGCTAAAGTCAAAGTGAACAGCTGTCCATATTGTAAACTTAAACACAAATAAATCCCCTGCATTTTATTCCATTACTACTGAGAAACAGCTGATTGAAGCTATGCAAACAGATGATCAATCACAGCTGATTCCCATCTAGGAAACACACTCAGGTGTTGAAGTTCTTTCAATCGCATGACCATATGTTACTGTAGTACATACAGTAAAAGAGGACCTATTTGGGCTGATTTTGTGTGGAAAAGGAACAATACTGTAAAGATGAACACAGAGAAAGTAAGAAACATTCCTCCACGAGGGAGAGGAAGACGAGTACAAGGACAATTCTGTCTGTCTTCTTTTTTCATTACATTAGATTACATGTCATTTAGCTGACGGTTTTATCCAAGGCGACTTACAATTGCTATATATGTCAAAGGTCACACGCCTCTGGAGCAACTAGGGGTTACGTAAGTGTCTTGCTCAGGGACACATTGGTTGATGTATCGCAGTGGGAATTGAAACCAGATCTCCCACACTAAAGGCATGTGTCATATCCACTGCACCATCACCACCCCCATTTCATAAACAGTGCATTCTATAAAGCTACTCTGAGATGGGTCATTCATTTTTTTGTATTGAATTTCTGCAGCAAAGGAAACAAAATGCATGCATTTACTAAACCCACCAAGACACAAATGTAGAGAGGCTTCAAGAGAAACTGCAGTGTAAAACACAATCTATGATCAATACAATATAGTGTCTATTGTATAAGGAGCAGACCTGACACATACAATAATGCAGTTTCTGTAATTCCACCTGATATTAGTGTTTTTATGACATTGGGCTATGACTGACTAAATGTTCCTGTTGGAAGAGAACATGTTTGCAGTGTTTTGGTAGACTTAGTGTATTGTGTTAGTGTTGGAGTTTAGTTTACAATGTGTGATTTTGAGCATGAAATTAACTGTTTTGTCAATTGTGTGTTGTAGGTGTGTTGGTGCGTTAAGAGTTTAGGAAAGTTGTTAAAAGTATTGAAAAAATTGTCATAACAATCGTAAAAAACTGTAAAAATGACTGCATTGCTGCTTTGATAGACCATGTACAGCAAAGCACAGAAGGGGCAATAGTGGCAAGCAATACACCTCATCAGTTAAATTCAAACTGACAGCAGTGTGAGTACATGGTACAGTAGCTTAAAGCAACCACCAATACATCCCAGGGGAGCAAGCGCTTACCTTCCAATAAGCCCTTCACCACTGCAAACTTGAGCTAATCAAGCAGTCGAGTTGCTTAATGTGAAATTCGTTAATCCCTTATGTTACTTTATTAAGAGTGGATGTAGATGTAAACGAACAGTTAGGACAAATAATGTAATTACTGAGCAGTTATGAAATCAACATGAGCATCTGAGTAATGTATTTAATAAATAATGTCTGAAGGGCGTGAAACATGTCACCAATGACTTGCCACGAGTGTTGATCCCTTGAATCCCAATCCTGGCCAAGATAACACACACACACAAACACACAAACACACACACACACACACACACACACACACACACACACACACACACACACACACACACACACACACACACACACACACACACACACACACACACACACACACACCCCTGCTGGCTTCTATCATTTGCTAGATTATCTCAAATGTTACCATTACAAGTCTGTTCCTGTCACAACCCACCTATTTTCTACTCATTTAGTTAATTGCCTGTTGTTGTTGTTGTTTTTAAATAAAAAATAATAATGAGGAATACCTGACTTAAAGTGAGAGCAGGGCTAACATTATCTAATAAGCTAGTAGAACACAGCATGTTCCTCTGTGTGTGCTGAAAGATTAACACAGTAGTTGGTAGCTAGCTATACATCAAACAAGCTCAGTAAACAGTCTTGAGTTAATTCAACACAGAGCCTCTCCTTTGTTTCTCTGTTATAACACCGTGCCCTGAGGTGTCCCAAGAGAATACAGGATAACAATAGATTCAGGAGAGCAAACTCGTATTTAGAATCTTGGAAGTCTTTGACTCTGCCTTCGTCATTTTCCTGTATCAGGGCACCACGTTTTCTTTTGCTGAACTTATCCTGCCACCACCGAAAACAGTTTACAAATGGCATGGCTACATTTTCAAAGATTTCTTTTTAAACGTTACAAACCCTTTTTTGAAAAAACAACTCGCACATCCAAAAATTCTTCTGTGCAGGTGCGTTGGAAGATAACATCAACTTGAGGTTAGGAGTTCAGCAGGCAATAGTCCACAGCAGAAGAGCCAAATAATGCTAGCAAGGATGGAATTTATAATTGATCACCTAATAGTTTGGAAAACTTGCTGCATGTTTTGGATTCAAGATTGGCATTTAAAAGTCCAGGCAGTACTACATGAGAACAATGCCCAGGCGTTGAACAGAAAGAGAAAAAAGAAGAGAAGAAATAGAATAATGGGTGTATAGAGAAAGGTGGCACACAAGTCTGGCACAGGTGGGAAGACATTTAGGCCAGAAAGACTGCATGGTCAGTAATACCATGAATAATTCCCAGGAAAGGTGATTTTTTATTTATTTTTTAAGTAAAGGGATAATGTTATTTTTGAGACAGTACACAGTGTTTTTAATGCCATGGGATAAAGCAGAGTGCAGTGATTAATCTTGTAATCCTTACTCATTACTTCAACTTTTTATTAACTATAACCTAAGATGTACTCTGTGCCTGATAAAAAGATGCATGGAAAATAAGTTTAAAACACATAGTACTAGTTGGCAAGTGTCATTTTACTTGGCAAGTAACTTTATCATTGCTGTCCCGATTGCCACGCCTGACTATGGATTTTCTCTTTCTCGCTGTGTCTATTCTGCTCCTATCCCCTCATTTCCATTTTAAGCTTTTTACCTGTCACTCTTAGAGCATTACAGTGAGTGAGCAGATAAACCACAGTGTCTTGCTCAAGGACACTTTATCATAAACGTGGCTGCTAATGGGCTGGACCAGCAGTTAATGGTTATTATGACTGTCATGGGTGTTATCGTGTCCCTGGATCGAGCCCATATACTGAGGACTAACGAGAACAAAGCAAAAGACACTGCTGACATCTTTAATGTTTTCTAAATGAAGCCATTTTCCTTGTCCCCCCCCCCCCGTACCCACCCAACCCCCATAAAATCTCTCTGTCTGAAATAGGCTCTACAATGACAGAGAGAAGAGATAAACAGACATGAATCCCCCGTTCTGACAGCTGCTGTGGAGCGAGACATACAAGGGGAAAAGACAGAATAAACATGCATTACATTTACAAATGCATCCAAAACACATATAGCTATAGCATGAAAACATATATACATACTCTGACACATTAACAGTTATGACTGCACAACGTGACACACATAGCACAGAAAAAACACACACATTATCTGGTTTCCATCATATAAACAACCCTGCATGTTGACACAAAATACAGGAGCAGATTCTTATCTTTTTATCTCCTTTCCCTCCTATCCCACAACAGAAACCGATTAACCCCACCCACCCATTTCAGAGATGTATAGTATGTGTTTTTGGGTATATGCTAACGCCTTCTTTTGCAGACAATGGTCTTTAACCTTCACAAACCTCATAAAATAAAGAAAACAAAGCACCTCTGACTGCAATGTTTTATGACAAGAGTCACCTTCAGCCTTTGTAGTCAAATCACAGCAGCTCTTTTCCCTCGCCTCTAATCCATACATTGCATAACATAGCAAGCCCTCCTTTCACATCTACTGTTTGCCTAACTGCTGCAAAATGAAGAGGTAGACCCAGGGAGAGGGTGGGGGATGAAATAAATATATCATTTTCAGGATGCTCTGATCTTGTTAGATTGAGGAAGTCAGACTTGCAGCTTCCGGGCTTCTTCTAGGAAATGTGTCGAGAGAAATAACATCAATGTAAATGAAACAACTAAATGCGAATGGAAGCAGATTACATGTGTGATTTTGCAATGTATTTGTCATTTTTAGTTGAGCTTGTGTTGTGTTATGTAGACATCCGTTGGTTCATTGGGGTTGTGAACCAAAAAAGGTTAAGAACTACCAGGTTGCATAATGCACCTAACGCTCCCTCCACATCACTGCAATGCACACACACACACAAAACACACACACACACACACACACTTCACCCAGGTACAGGGCAGGGATACACCATCAAAATGGAAGACAGGGGAGCCTGCTGAATGTGATTTCATTCCATTATGTAATCATCTAACCCAGTGACAAATAACCAGACAGCAGCCCTCTTGTACATTTTGGGCCCTCTCAAACTCTTGTCTCTTTTTAGGAGATTTTCTTTTTGTACCATCTACCTCATTTTCTGTATTTTCTCACTTTCTTTGGAGATATTTTTCTCTCCACACCTTTTTCTCTCCCTTGTTGACGGTCTCTTTACCCTCTACCTCTCATCGTGCATGATTCATCTGTCTGTCTCAGCTCACATCCCTTTTCCTTCCTGTTTTCGACCCACAGTTACTTGCCATTTCTCTTAATCTCCCTGTCCACCAATTCAATCCAATTATGTCTAGTTTCCATTTTTCATCCACACCCTTCCCCTCTCCATCTTATCTTTCCTTACTCTAATCCTCTGTCCCATCCCTCAAGCCCTACACATTTACTCCCTTTCCTTTATGTTTGAACCCTGCTTTCCCCCTGCTTCCCTTGTATTTTTTTTAATGACCCCACCACCACAGGTCTTACCAGGTATGGGCTACAGTGAAGCGTCGCCTCTGGCGGATGCTCTTGTTGACCATCAGCTTACGGAAGAGGCGTGGGGAGCTTCTTGGGGACAGTTTGGGGGACGTGGCGCCCCTCTTCCCTCCGACCACACCTGGGATTTTTGGAGGCTCCAGCTCCAGATGCATGTGCTCCTTGAATGTCCGGATGCAGGAATCCATCTCAACGCTCAGCTCGTTGGATGACATCCCTGCAGGCTGGGTTGAGTCTGCCTGTACTTTTTCAAATTCTGCGCTTTCCGTCCCAATTCAGCTGGTCATGTACAGCCGTTTTCGTCCTCCTCTCCACAGAGAAGTTTACGCTGGGTTGAAATGTTGTAGCAGAAAGATTGAGGGTACCTCACACACAAACATTCACCCAGAAAAAGGCCAGCTGAAACATACCCTTTTGTTGTTTGTGTTGCCTGTTCTTTACAGGCTGAAGGATTAGCCAGCCGGTAGGCGTGCCCTCTCCCTCGTTCTTTCCTTTGGCTAATGCACCGTGCTTTCCTGCTGGTCTTCTGTTCATCAGAGGTTCTCAGTGGAGCTTTACCCACAGTAGGGTCATATCAACTCCTTTCAGGAGAGAAGAATTCCTCTTCTCAACAATGCTTCTCTACTATTTCCCTCCTGGTCTTGCTGTCCGTAAAGCGCTCACCCCAGTGCTCTATCACTCTGCTTCTTTTTCTCTATGTCCCTGTGTAACTGTTGGTGCCTGACAAACACACACCTCAGTACCAGCTCTTTCTCTAAGTCCACCCAGGCAGCTTGATGTTGGAGGATCTCCCTTATGAAATATTTAGAAGGGCTGAAAACTGCTGTCTACCTCCTCCTGTCTTGCTCTCCCCTCCATCATGCACTGCTTGAATGACCTCCTCTCTCTGCAAACAACCCCCACTTCTCCCAAAGGCACTCCCGGTGTGGCACAGAGTGACTCCCACTATGCCGAGCCAAAAGTCAAATTTACCTTCACTCGCAGTTAGAGCAGTGAGCGGAGCAGAGCACAGCACGCAGGCAAATGCTTCACTTGCTGTTTCATTCAGAATATACACAAGGAGCTGAGAGCAGGCACGCAGCAAGAGCAAGCCACGCCTCCCCTGCTTTAGGATTGGTTGGTGGTTGTTGTGACGACAAGCAGGCAGGCACAGTAACAGGTCGTCAGATTTATTATTTATTTTTTGTTTAGCCGGTATTTGTGGTAATGTTGCTGATGATGTTGTGACCTTTCGTGAGGCAGGCAACTGGTGAGTGCAGGGCAAGAAAAAAATGGCAATTTGGAAGGGAGATAAAAGCAAACAGCTTAATGGGCATCAGTTAGGAGAAACATACACACTGCGCCAAAGGTCAACTAATTCAAATAAACAGTCTAAAGCAAGCATAGCCTGTACATAAAAGTCAGAGGGAAACCACATACAGTATATTCCATCATAATCTATCTACATGTTCTATCTTTCTCTCTCTCACACACACACACACACACACACACACTTTCACCCATCTATAATTCTATTTGAATGGAAACAATCCAACCATGAGATTGCCACAGTATGTAGAGAGAAAGAAAGAAAGAAAAAAATTGATAGAATTCCACACACACAAGGGCTACTCTGAGTGAAGAAAAGAAGAGAGAGAAAAAGAGGGGCAATGCACTAAAGGTAGAGAGACAGAGAAGATGAGGGAGAAAATCCAAGAGGAACATCAGAAGAGGCAGAATGGCAGCGTGACGAATATTGGATATGTGAGCTTGTCTGCTCTGTGGACTGATTTGTTTTGGTTGTGAGTCACTGATGATTCTGAGCCATTGAAGCATGGAGTGCTTTCTCACAAAATGCTTGCCAATAAAACTTTTGAAAATAGTCCTACCAAGCCTGTATATAAAGAAGAAAACACTTGTAGTAATATGATGCGTCATATAAGAGTGCATCAGTCAGTGGTTTAGAATCAGCCAATGATGCATGGCATTCCCTGGCTCTTTCTCCTCTGACACTCTGCTGTTTTATATCCAAGTACTAATGATCAAAGTTTCGAGTTTTTTTTTTACATTTCTTCATTCGGATCCATTTGCGATCCATTCCATTCTGAATAAACAAACAACCGTTTACAGGCTTCATCCTTGTTGCATTATTCATTAAGTTAATTCTAAACAGATTTCTGTAGTTCAAATAACTTGTAGAATTGTAGTTGAGAACGTCAGTTATAACAGCCCACGTATTAAAAAAGTGTCAGGTTTAAATTGGGCTTGGGCTCATAATTACAGTTAATGTGTCGGGCCGGGCTCGGACACAACGTGAACGAGCTCAGGTAGGGTCGGACTTGATTTTTTGGGCACAATCTAAGCTTTATGCTAGCAGGGCTAACGTGGAATCTGCTTTGTCAAGTATCAACCAAAACCAGATAATCCAGTGCAACATTAGCGTTAGTTATGGTCTTGTTGCTACTACTGCTAACACTAGCAATATATCTGCTGAAACATTTGCCACATATCCCACTGTTGGTAAAATAACCGTTGAAGTCAAAATTGAGGCTTCATTAGAAAACAGCAGCTCGAGAGAGGATGACAAACATGCAGGTGTGGGGCACGACTGGGGCAGCATTCGTTGCAACTTTGATTGATCTTCCCCATAACTGGACAAATGCACAGGGGAAGAGTTTGGAGGGAGAAAAAGCTGTGGACTTTGTTTGGGACGGGAATGTTGGATGCTGAGTGTGCAAAGGAGCAAAGCCTTTGTTGCTTGATAAGATGAAATGTATGCATTTTGCGGAGGAATGGATTAATGGAACAGTGATTAGCTGTGTACAAAAGAAAACATTTACAAGCACCGTGACAGCATTGCTCATAAGTGAAACACTCTCAAAAAGATTGTGGATAGGAGTGGTAGTCCGATGCGGGAAACGATCAGCTCATTTAGAACAGCTTATATGGTTGCAAAGGCTGGCTTACACAAAAATGAGTGCCCTAATTTAGCTTAATGAATTAAATAGTGCACCAGTCAGCACTGCACACAGATCCGACCGACCATTCCTGTGCTGCGATTGTAGAGCATTGATTGCCAAAGAAATTAAGGCAGCATTTGTGTCTCATGTCACATCTTTTGATGTTCCCATTAGCAGCACTAAAGTACCACACATGGATGCACATACATGATTGTGTATGTAAGATGCACAGTCAACAGCCATGGAGATAAAGACAGTGGATTGGCATAGTTGAACTAGACAGGGGAACAGATGCTGAGTCGATATGTAGTTCTTTAAATGAGAGCCTGGGATAGAGCTGGGATGGATCACGATTTTCTGAATTAAAATCATCAGCGTTGCCACAGATGGAGAGTCTGTACTGACCAGGAGAGAAAATGGACTTGTGACGAGACTTAAATGGAAGTTTCCCTTAAGTCTAGTCAGTTCGCTGCCTTGGTCATCGCTGGGAGTTGACAGTGCAGACATTTGCTGATTAACAATGAACACAAAGTATTGAGCGGACTGACATTTTGACCAAATGGTGGAGCACTATTAAAAAGTTAAGGAATCGCAAAAGTGATTACAATTAATCCTGAGGGTGACATGAATATCTACACCAAATGTTGTGGCAATCCATCCAATAGTTGTTTCACTTAAACCCACAAGTGTCAACCTCGTGGTGGTGCTAAGAACTAAAAGTCAGGGGTGCACCAAAGTCAGTAGGATCCATCTAGTGGTGACAATGTCTGTTCTCTTATCTCATAGTTGCTAAGATATTTCAGTCCAAAGTGGTGGACGGACTGACTGTCAGACATGCCACTCCATTGGCATGGCTAAAAAAAAAAGCTGGTTTCAGCATCTCAAATGAAGTGAGGATTTTCTGCTTTTTCTTAATATAATTGTAAATTGAATACCCTTTGTGGTTTTTTGTTTCTGTGTCTCATTGGGTTCTGGGATACTGTGATGAGCAATTGTCTCACATTTACTACCAGTGAAATCTTTTAAAATGATTGATCAGATCAAATATTTGATAAATCGTTAGTTGCAGCCCAAAGGCATTTTGGCTTTGCTGCGCTGTGCTTTCCTGCTTAGTCTGTGGTGACACTGGTTTTAGCTTCATACAGATCCACGTAGGGCTCTTGTTCTGATACGTTATGCCAAGTGTTTAAATCAATGTAGTTGTAAGAGGAAGCAGATGATAGAATTGATCAATCAATATCCTGCCAATTGTTTTTTTATCTAATCTCCCTACATTGTTGAATGAGTATAGGGTTAAACATCTTATAAGAATCCCTGCCCCTCCAAGCCCCACCTGTCACTTTTCATAATGTCACAACATGCAATGAAGATGCCTCAGCCTGCCCCATGTTGCCTTAGTCTTTGGTCTCCCACAGTGAAAACCTAAGGAGGGCAACCAGAACACCCTTAGGCCCTGTGTGTGTGTGTGTGTGTGTGTGTGTGTGTGTGTGTGTGTGTGTGTGTGTGTGTGTGTGTGTGTGTGTGTGTGTGTGTGTGTGTGTGTGTGTGTGTCAGATGGAGGTGAACAGGAGTGCATGCATGTTATGGGTTAGGTCTTGAGATGAGAGCCCTTAATGTAGCATCTCCATCTCTGGTTACATAAATCCATCTTGTCCTTACTCCCTCTCACGCTTCATCTCGCTCAGAAAAATGAAAAACATTACTGCATTGTGGCCCAGATTAACAGACATGTGCTCATTCACAAAGGTTCATCAAAAAACAGAGATAGAGGGGGGCAAACACAAAGAGAAAGTAGATAATAAAGGGAGGCTGTGAAATGTTTACCCATATGAATTATATCCAAGCTATCAGGTCAATGCAAATAGAAACAAAGGATCAAATATTATAAAATAGAAAGAAAACATAGTGAAAAATATGAGTAAAAAGACAGCAGAGAACACTAGAAAAAGGGGTTACATGTGGTTTGTGGTGAAAACTGAAACAGCTGGAGAAAACACTGAACAAAGTGTATTATGATTTGAAGGTGACCTCTTACTATTTCTTCTGTGTACAATCAAGAACAGAAAAAAGAGTGATGCTACAGACCTCTCCCAGGGATGTTTGAGTATATAGTAGCATGAAGACAGTGTGGTGTCAAGAGTAGCGTTGTAGAAGATAGTAATGATGATGATGTGTGGTTGAAGAAATGATCGCCGACGCTGCTTGATTATTAACAAGGTTTATTATTCAGCATCTAATGCAAGCTTTGCAGAACTTGGAAGTTATACAGCCCAAAGGTAACTCAAACTTCTCCTCTTGAAATGGGCGTTTTTATAGGATAACACTTACATAAGGATGAACAGGCAACAATGGCAAAACAAGTTAAATAAAGTATACATTGGCAATCAGAGTTGAACACATTTATTATTTCAAACCTCAGACCATATAGGCCCACCGTTCAACTCCCAATCACTGGCCTTTACGTCTCTACACATCTGGAAACCATTTTCTTTCAAGGGGCCCTCTGGTATCTTGTTATTGTTATCTCCAGAAGAGTCCCTCATACTGTCTTTAGCTTTGTGGCATAAAATGTGATAAACATTATGATGATAGTTCTTATAAGAAAATACACCACAACAGTTATCCTATTAACATCGCTGTCAACTCACAGCCTAACAGACTTAACTACTCTGACGTTTAATTCAAACTCACACATTAGGATAGGAGAGGATTGCCATGCAACACAAACTGACAACCAGAGTAGCCGAGGTAAATACAGAAAAAAACAGATTATTTTTCCTTTGAACCAAAACTCTCCCAAAGCTGAGAAGCACATGTGGAGCACATGACTGCTCATTCCAAGGATTTAGCATAAAACTGGATCATATTTGACCATCCAATGTTCTACTAGCTAAGCTGTATAATCATGCAAAATGATGTTGAAATATTAGATGCATGTTGACTGTTGTTGTTCTGGTGAAGCTGAGGTGAGCGGCATTTTCCCTCCCCATAGATTGATAGTAGTGTTGCACCAAGAACCCCAGCTTTCAACTAAAAAGATCATTTAAATGTACTCAGATAGGAGCTGCACAAAATTCTACTCAATTTGAGCAGAATGAAGGAATTAAATGCTTTGAAATTAAATTTTTGTTTCTGTCGAATTGTGTGCAAAACATTTAGTTAGTCTGCTGATTTTCAAAGCTAAAGTCCAAGGTGGGTTAATACTTTGTATATGAATGGTATGGTTGGAACTGAATAATAAAAATAGCTGGAAGTTCACATTAAGACAAATACAATCTTTGTGCAGAATGTGTCTGCCTTGGTCTCTGTGTGTGCTAAAATGAAAAGTGTAAGATCCCATTTCTGCTTACTGGCTGTGCGGATTACTCACACCCACACCAAATCCGTCTGGAACACCAGCAGAGAGAACAACACACTGCACAAAGAAAGTACAAAGAGTGCAGACGAGTCATAATCTGACCAGTGTCATCCTGACCCAGGGTGAAGAATGAATCCAAATATAGTTTCAAATCAAATTTAGAGAGGGATCCAAAATGATAAAATTCATTCATAGTGGAGAGCACTAGGTTGGACTTTAAATAAATGTTTACAAGCACTCTGCACATACTTAGTATTCTATGTACACTGCACTGATCAGAAAGTTACATTACAAAATGCTACATCGTACAGAACTCTATTAATAGGCTTACAGAACACAATAATGTTGGTGCTGGGTTAAACCGTGAAGCAGAATAAATCACATTTGATTATTCCCCTTTTCTCTCGTGTAAACACTGTGGATGGCTATGGGTCAACTTTTGTGATGTTTGTTTGGCATTTGTGAATACTAGAAGAAGAAAAAAATGCAGTAAGGCAAAAGCTGTAGCCAAAGCAAAATTTGCCTGCCAATATTTACTCATGTATTGTGGCCAAAAGCAAAGTGGACAGGAAATAGCATGGGACGAGTTGTAAACAAATAAAAACAATTTTTAATTATGCAGCTTTTTAACCAACAAATACACTAAATACTACAAACTATTTTTTTTCATCTTGCGCAGGCATTCATGCAAGTTTACCATCAGCTAGCCATAGGCAGCAGTCAAAAGACATGAGGTGATGGCCATATCACAACCCGAATATGATTACAGAACTAACAGACATGTTTGTTTGTTTGTATGGATTGTGATTACCTGTCTTCGCCTGATTAGGAAAATCTAGGTGAAGTGTTCATGGCAACGGCTAAAGCTACATCAGGTCAAGGTCTGATTACTATTGTGCAAATGTAAATGCAATCCCTGGCTTTCATTTAGCTCTGTTCTCACATTGCCAGACCTTTCTCCACAACACTGCTGTGGTCAGGCCCTCCAAACATACACACCTGGATAGGAGAAAAAAAACCTCTGGGTTGTTTGCATTTCTAATTAAATTAGCTGGATACATGGATTAACGTAAGTATCTCTTACCAGTGTATTGCCGTGTGTATTTTGTCCATAGACAATCGTTCCCAAAACGTCCCAGTTAGATAGTAAATATTGTAAACATATCATTTGTAAATCTTTACAATCATTCCCCGAAAGAACCAAGCAGGCCTGTCTTGTTGCACGATCCAAATGTTCCTCAAAACTAGCCATTTTCAGCGCGTAGCTTGCTAGCTCAAAGTTTGTTGTTGTTTCCCAAAACATACAGAGTTTTGCAAGGCGAGGGACATACGGTGAAACATCCGGGGCAACGGATGTTCCAAATTAAGTGTTGTCGATCCAGACTAGCTCCATTCTACCCCTAAATGTCTCTGTCCTACACATGCACAAGATACACTGATATACACACGTGCAGTATTTTGATTAGGTGCCGAATTTCAGTCATTGAAACTCATTTACATTTTCCTTCTGCACCACACTGGCTTTTCTTAGGCAGCACAACTGACCACACACACAATCCATAAGGCACTCTGAAACAATTGTGTACATCAGCAGGAAAAATAATTGAATCCCAAAATAACTTCTTGCTCCCTCCACCTCCTTACAAACATTAACGAAAGCCCTTAAATAAATACAAGAGAAAGGGAGGATTGAGATAAGACGAGGAACTGTGCTGATGACTCGTGCTTAAACATTAAAACACATTAAACATATAACACACACACACACACACACACACACACATGCACAGAGACACAGAGACACGTCTCCCAGGGTTCCAAGGTTCTGCTGACCCTGATGTTACATAGCAGCAGTGATGCCTGAAGGAGTGTGATAGCTTTTTAAAAGACAGGAAGGCCAGGAGGGAAAAGCACACCGGGGTGTGCCTCACCACCAGGGTCACTGACAACTGACACACACCACATCTGCTATAAAGTCTGCAGTTGCCCGAGCGGACTGTACAGCCACCAATAAACTCACTGTTAACAAAAGGAAATAGAAGTCATTGTCAAATTCAATACAAATAAAACAGATATGTACACACGTGTTCAGATGAGTTACAAATTACCACCACAAGTCTCCAGAAAAGCTTAATTGCTCGTTGGCATAGATCCCATAGATACTCTCTGTTCCTCATTTGGTGTTTTCATAATGGTGATGGAGAGCACTGAGTAACCCACAATCTCCCACAGGTGTTAAATTGGTTTGAGATCTGGTGACCGAAAAGGCTATAGTATATTATTCACAACGTTTTCATCCTCATCAAACCATTCAGTGAACCCCGGTGTAAAAGCATCTGCATTTATGTTTTTCTATTCATTTATTCAGCTTTTTCCTTTAATCTGTAACCAGTCTGTATGTGTGAATAAATGTGTAAGCCCATCTAGTAAACCATAATAACACTGCACTCTTCTGGTAGAAATAGAAATTTCAGCTCTTCAAGCATTCACTCAATGACTTCTTAATAAGCAGGACTTTCTGTTTAATGTCAGTGTACCAACACTCATGCCTTTTATTCATTTCCTTAACAGGTCCTTATTAAATGTATTACCTAGAGCTGCAATGATTAATTAATTAAGCAATTAGTTGATCGACAAAACAATTTTCACTGCTTCTGAAATCTGAGAAATTTATCCTTTTTGTTGACACATTTGTTTTTCGGACTGTTGGTCGAATAAATTATAACAAGCATTTTTCACTATTTTCTGACATTTATTAGATTGAATAGACTTAATCAATTAATAAAAAAAATCAATAAGGAAAATAATCGTCGAACATAAGCTTTTTGAAAATAAAAAGATGGGTATGCCTACAATTTCTCTATCATAATCAATCATTTCTTTCAAATTAATGCTCACGACAGTTTTCTAGGCACTGCGGCATTGACCCTAGCACAGTAAGAATATAGTGACCAAGAGCAGTGGTTTCCAACCTAGGGCTTGGGACCCCAAGTGGGGTCACAAGATAAATTTGAGGGGTCATGAATTAATCAACAAGATACTTTTCTTGGGAAATTGAGGAGTTCTTTTTAGGACTTCTGGGATGGGAATCACTCTGGATCACTCTTTAATTAATCTGCTTGTAGACATGTACAATCTGTCACAGTCGGTCACAAGGAGGCATTACTTAGCTAAACAAGGTTATGAGCAAAAAAAGGTCACCAGGACAGGACACACACATACAGTACACATATACGCACTACACACTTTAGTGCAGCACCAATCAAGACTGATTAGCACTAACCTTTCCAGCAGCTCTTATTTATCTAACTCAAGGGAATTAAACACTTGGCAACTCCATTTAAAGATTTAAAATGTTAACATCACGCACACACACACACACGCGCAGGGCCAATCAGGAATGATTAGCTAGATAGGTAAAAGACCATCTGAATTTGACACGACAGGAACTGGCCATTTGCTGTTTGTGTATGTGTTATCTGAAACTGCTTGTTGTACCTGTTGCTGTGTGTGTGTGTGTGTGTGTGTGTGTGTGTGTGTGTGTGTGTGTGTGTGTGTGTGTGTGTGTGTGTGTGTGTGTGTGTGTGTGTGTGTGCTGAAGGCATGGTGCATAAATAATGAAACAAGGCAGTGTCATATTAACAGGCTGAGGGAAACAGGATTTCCAAGGCCCAGTCTTTGCTCAGTGTGACTGGGGGATCCTGTGGTTTGCTATAAAATAACTGTCTCCAATGATTAGCTGTACAAATCCATTTATTTAACCCTTAAGTGTATTTAATGTTGATTAATGTCATCTTGTCTGAAGAGACACGGTCACAAGCCTTCTTTAAGTCTACAGAACATATGCAGGCTGGCTAGGCATTTACCATTGACCCCTCTCGTATTCTTGTAACTAGTCCCGTTCCACAACCAAAACAAAATCCACATTGCTCCTCCAGGAACCATTAGCAGGAAGCAGGAACCATTAAATAATAATGGGAATCACCACCCCCATCTGCCAGTCTATAGGCGCTGTCTCTGACTTTTTCGCAACGTCAAAGAGGTTTGTCAACCAAGACAACACAACTATGTCAAGCACCGCCTGCAGCATCTCAGAGTGAACCTCATCCAACCCTGATGCTTTCATGCTTTGACACTGTGGAGCGTTTTGACTTCATCACACTGCACATACATTCCTCACATCAACACTGCAGGAAACTCTGGGACAACTGACCTTCAATCATCAGTAAGTGTTGTATCTATCTCATGTACCCAAGAAACCCAATATCCACATCAGCTAAAGCATATCCCTATCCAGTCACACAGATATTAACCACATAAGCAGGTATGCTTGCTGCCCCCTCCCCCTAGTATAGCATACAGTATGTATATCTACTTAATATGTCAGCAGGGGAGCCTGTGCACTTAAATAAAAATACATGAATAGCACTAATCTCTACAGTGACAACTTCTCAGTAGTCTATATTAGTGGTGGACCATAGTTGATCACTTACGGTTCGGAATGCATATGAACTGCAGATCAATTGCAAAGTTAAACCATAATACTAGAGTGAAATAAATGTTTACTGTCGCGGTTCCTTAAAGTAGGCTGATAAATCTCTATGGAGGGTTGCATGAAAAGATACAGGCAACGCAATTTTCTGTTCACGTGAACGGCGCATGTTAATATGGCACCAGTGCGCGGTATCTACCGGACAGAATAGCAACGCGGATTTTGGCGCCTCTTTTCGGTGCTCTCTGATGCTCCGAAACCGACAACAGAAGCATCACTGCATGTCACACAAGTTAACTTGGCAGCAGGTGACGTTGTTGTTAGCCTACAGTTAGCTAGTAGCTGGATTAAACACAGTTAAAATGCTGACAGCTAAACGGTGTTAATGTGTGTCTGTATTTTACTGTAGAGGATTCCAACACCGGGACGCAAATTTACAAATCCTACTATGGCCACGAAGACCCGCCCTTCAATAGTATTTATTGGCCGAGCGTCTGTGCTTACGCAAGGTAACGTAACCCCATTTGTACAGGTCCTATCCCCTGACCAATCGGCTATCCTAACCTTAACTACTCAAGGTCAATTGCCAAACCCCAGCCAATCGAGCTGCTTCGTAGGGCGGGTCTTGGTGTGGCCATAGTAGGATTTGTAAATTTGCCCCTGGGATGTACAACAGTCTGTTGCTAAAGCTATGAGCTAAAACACACAAACTAGCACGTTTCACTGCTGTTGTTGGAAAAACAACGCAGACGTGACTAAAGGTTGCGTTTTCTTAACACTGGTAAACCTTGTGGTGCGTTCAAAGTTATTGAATTTTTTTCTCATCTGTTTTTGTCGTTTAAGAGCAATTTACTGGTGAAAGAAGTTGTCATTGTTAAGTAAGGGATAATCACGAGAGGCAGGGCAATAAACAGTTTGATATGCCCGGCTTGTGGACGGCTTACCGCCCGAGACGATGACGCTGTGCTCAGTCAGTCAGCGGGCAATATGCCGGGTTAATGCCCTCCTCCCAGCCAATCAGAATCAAGCATTCTTAAATGAAGTAGAATAAAAGTTGTTATTACATTTTTAATAAATCACTCAAATTCCCCCATTTTTTATGCTCATCGAAAATGTATCCGATTCGTGACTCAAAACTGTGTGATTAGTTTAAAGAAATGCCAATAAACCAGAGCACGTTTTCTCCCATCCCGGAATGCTATGTGGACTAGCCAGACCCTCCTCCGCAGCATGTGGAGGATGGTATGGCAAAGCGAGAATAACTTCTCAGGAACTAAGAAAAGCAGCCTTATGTTTTACATTGTGTCATAAACAATGGGCTTGTTCTGCTGCCATAGAGCATGTTGTGTTTTATTGCCTTTTATTTTACTGTCCACTCACCATTCAGGATCAACCGGCGTGATGTCTATCCTGGGAGGGGCTCCAAAGGGCAAGGACGTTGGCCTGGTCATGATTTCGTCGTCAGGTGTCCGCGATCTCTCCCCCTGACGCCATGACAACGGGGGAAGCTGCAGGTTACCAGAGAAACGGCGTCGGCCACGGCGCAGGTCAACACCCAGTGTGCAGGACGGAGATGCGAAAGACTCACTGAAGCAGCAATCTTGAGGCTCTTTGCAGTCCTGCAAGAAATGAAGAAGTGTGTGAAATTTAGTTTGAATATTCATTTAGAGTCACATAGAGAAAGACAAGTGGAAATGTATAGACACAATAGAATACAATATGTAAGGAATAGTGCAGAACTCAACTTATCAAATGAGTTTTTCTTTCATTTCAATGAAAATCCTGCGTTTAAATTTCTAAACCACCACTTTTTTCTCCAGCTCAACAGCTGTTTGCCCACTAAGGGGCGCCACAAGCCTGTTTCTGACTAAAGATGGAGCTGCATCGGTAAAGCATTACACCTCAGACTCAAAAAGTGACCAAAATATTTATAAGCCTGACACCTCTTCTCAATTTTCCCAACCTGTTGTCTCAGATCAACTCGTATAGAAAAAAATCTTTAAAAAAACAAAATCATAAATCATAAAGTGGAGTTAGTAAAAAATGACAATCACTCATCAAACCTTTGAAGGCCCATATTCTGATGACTTAAATAAATGTCAAAACAAGATCTGCTAAAAATCACCAGCATAAATCTCACAAGTCTATTTTTTATTTATTTTTTCATCATGTCTTCACACATATCCCTCCTCCAAAACCTCTACTCTTCCCTTCCGCCTCATTTACTGGTTTAATTTCTCTTGTTAGCGTGTGCTCTCTGTAGCAAACTAATTGCAGGGCATAAATGACATGTTTATTTCTCAGCTGCACAGTCTAATGTACATGCAAGTCTGAAGGGCATAATCAATCTTGTCTCATTAGCGTGCATTCATAGTTCTGAAAACCAGGGCTGTATTTATTTAGCATCTCAGAAATCATCAGTTTGACAAGGATTAAAAAAAGACCTCATTTATAGACTCTCAAAAAGGAATAGCAATTCTCACCTTTTATCAATGTATTTCCCCTTTTTTACATGGTTATTCAAAAATCAGTTAACCAATCTGGTAATGTTCTTTTTTCTCTAAAGCTACCCTTATACCACTCATAACCTGCTTGTCAAATATAGGCTGCTATTTTTTTGGTAAGCTCAGGCTTGATGTAGGTGGAGTTAGAAGCTTAAATAGCTAAAGCTTTTTTTAAAGACACCTGTGTCAAACAAACAGGCATGCAACATGCACAGAAGTCACCTGCACATGTAACATGTATCAGAAACCAAATATAATGTATCATAAATATAAAATCTGTGTTATCTTGTTTGTCTCTCCTTGTTGTCCTGATATAAGCCTTTTTTTTAATAAATGAGAAACTACTTTGACATTTTCCCTATTTCCTGTGTATTTCTTGTGACAATATATTACTTTTCTTTGTCTTATGTAACAGTATATTGAATATATATGGGTGTTGTTCAGACAAATCAAGACACCTGAAGATGTCACATTAGGATTTAGGAAATTGTGCTCGACAATTCTCACTATTTTCTGACGTTTTTTTAGACCAAATATTACTTGAGAAAATAATGGGCAGATAATTTGATCCATCCATTAGATATACAAGCTTTTCCTCGAAGGGGTTGCGTGAGGGCTGGAGCCAATCCCAACTGACATTGGGTGAGAGACAGTGACACATAGAGACAGACAAGACCAACCTCCACTCTTTGTTGATAGTGTAGGAAGCTTCATACAGTAAATAACTGTATGAGGTAGAAGTGTTTTTACTCCTGGTTCTATACTGTACAAGTCTAGTCAGAGTTGGCAGTAGTGCAGAGAAAAACTAAACAACCAAATCATTTGCCCTGATTCTATATTTTTGAGCTTGATACCTTCTGGATCTTCAGTAGTAAGTCCTTTCTCTGGTGAACACAGCCTCCCACTCTTAGTCCCACAACAGCTCTTCTTGGCCATTTGCCTTCCCCCGCTTACTCACGGCGGCTTCTGTGCTTTACCAAACTAACTACACAATGCCACTGATCGTGATCTGAAGCATAACGAACTAAATTAATTCTTGCTTCACACTGAATAAGACAAATGTAGCTGACTCTTAGCAGCATGGGTGGTGACTTATTTTTTTATGTTCAATCAGTGCTAATGGTAAACAAGGATACTGAATACCAGACTCAATTTGCCCGTTGGTGGTAGCAGATACAGCAGATGCATTTGGGGATTTTGTTTTGTTTTGTTACAAAAACTCAACATACACATTAGTTTGCCTCCAGCCATCCATTGCAGATTACAATTTATGCATGAAGAATGTTAATGCAGATATTTTTCACTTAAAAATAAAAATGTAACTTGTATTTCACAGTGTGACACTTCATCTGTGTTTTTGTATTTAGCGTCATGTATTTTGGTTTTGTTACTTGTTCCTATATACTGAACACTTGAATTTCACCAAGCTTGGTACTAAATGCTTTACATGCTATTTGTCTCTGTGAGTGCTCAGCTATTCGGTACCAGAAACCATTATGCTCATATTGAATTATTGTACTTGCATAAGCACTTTAGATTTGTGCTGTATAGCACTGTGTTCCGTGCATTCACTGGAACTGGGTGTCTGCCATGTGTGGACTCCGTCTTTGACTATTTTTACGGTGCATGTTCTCATTGTGTATGTTTAATTTTGTGCCCATACTGCTAACCAATTTCTCTCAGGAATTATAACATGAATTAATCAATCAATCAATCAATCAATCAATCAATCAATCAATCAATCAATCAATCAGCCTGCAAATATTTGGATTTGAGGTTTGGCAAGACCGTTTTTTGTGTCTTTGCTGTTACGTGGCTTGTTTTGCATATTGCTATAACTATAAAATTGCTATTTTTTCCATCGCCTTATACAAAATAGACAATGTTTGTGGAGTTTTTTATTAAGGCAAAACTTTAAGCTTTATATTAGGGCTGTCAGTTTAACGCGCTATTAACGGCGTTAACGCAAACCCATTTTAACGCTGACAATTTTTTTAACGCACGATTAACGCATAGAGAGCGCAACGGGATCTGTTGGATCTGTTAGTCCATTTCTTTAACTGTCTATGGCCACGCCATGTCCCGCCCTACGAAGCAACTCGATTGGTTGGGGTTAGGCATTTCACCTTGAGTGGTTAGGATAGTGGATTGGTCAGGGGATAGGACCTGAACTAATGGGGTTACGTTACCTTGGACGCCTGGCCAATAGTAGTGATTGAAGGGCGGGTCGCAGACCGGAAACAAAACAGACACAAGCCGCGGACGGTTTGGGCTTGCGAGCCACATAGCTTGTAGGCTCGTCACGGCGATTAGCTTGGAGCGAGCGAGTATTGACTCTACAGTCAGTGAGAGAAACAAAGTGTCTCCTCTGTTCTTTCTGACCACGGTGGGAATCCTGGAGCAGGAAAAGTTAACCCTCTCCTTGATTTTACGTTGTTTATGGAGAAGGACAACCAGGAAATGAGTCGGGGGAAACCATAGTCGCTATGACAACGAGCCATGCTCGCCTCAGGCATGAGGCAGTACTATCTGCAATGGAAAATCGAGGTAACAGTGTTACATTATGTGACAGATTATTAGTTCCAAGTGTGAATGTTAGTGTGAAATTGAACACTACGTATATGCCAATGTTTTCAATTAAAATAAACCATTTGCACAAAGCAGCTGATCCACTTTTTCATGTTAAGAAAATTAAAATGAAAAACTATAATGCCACAAAAAGAAATCAAGGGACATTTAGAATAGATAAAAATGTGCGATTAATTGTGATTAATCGCGAGTTAACTATGACATTAATGCGATTAATCACGATTAAATATTTTAATTGTTTGACAGCACTACTTTATATTAATTAAAAATCTACAAGTGGAAAAACGTTAGACTAGTGAAACTTTACAAAACACTCCATTATTTTATTATTATCACCAGGAAGTGAATACTCCTCAAGTCAGTATCTGCACAAACTATTAGCATGTCCTGCCCTCTAGTGGCTTTTGTTTGTTTAATTTAGGTACTGACTTGATGCATAGATTTGAATTTTCCCAGCACTACTTGATAGTTTATGAATTTACTCTTTCAGTCAAACTTTAAGCATGATTTGGAATATTTCTGATGTGCTTGATACATAGTGAACCTGTCAATTATTGTCATTTCTCAATTTATATTTAAAGAAGAATCTACATTTCACAGTCAATAATACATGTAATACTGTCATTTAAATCCACTATTCTGGCACATTCTTTGTCTTGAAGGTGATAGAAAACACAGCTGAGAGACAAATCCGCTTGGTAACTGCTGTTTAGAAGAGTATACAGTAAATACATGGCAACCAGAAAAAAATATGTAATGAAATACTAAGCAGTGAAAATGTGATTTAAGGAATTAAAACAAGCTCTGCTGCAGTGCCCTCTTTAAAGGAACACGCCGACTTATTGGGCGTAGTGAGTGATATGCTGCAGCTCTGCTCAGAGCTGCAGCATATCACTCTGCCCAAGTAGCACTTCCCTTTCTGAGAATATAGTTCCCAGTTTATATACAGTTAGAAGATGGCTGTGTCTGAAGTGACGTTGTTATTTGTACACGCTGTGACTATACAAATCACAACATGTAAATAGGAACATGTTGGCGTTATTTTGTCACTTATTCGGAGCAGTAGGCTAGTTGGAGCCGGTTACCTCCAGGATCTGTGCTAAGCTAAGCTAACGGTGGAGCCGTCAGACAGAGTTACGACACGCACGGAGATGAGAAGGGTATGTATGACTTGTCTAACTGTCGGGGTTACGGTGAATAAGCTAATGTCCCAATAAGTCGGTTTGTTCCTTTAAGTATAAAAAAAGAAACAGAGAAAGGAAATTATTGCCTTCCTTACTATTGTAGGGGAAGAGGCAACAATACTTTTCCTTGATAGCTCAGAGAGGAGATAGTGTGGTGGAAAGGCAAGGACAAAGTGAGATATGGGAGTGATAAGAACTACACTGCAGAGCAGAGAGGATAAAGAAAGGAAGATGGAGGATGGTGATATTAGATGAGAGAAGGCCCACCAGAGAGAAAAACAAACAAAATTACATAAAACACAGAAAGAAATTTGAGAGCAAGAGTTGAAGACACATTCATAAAGACACAGATGGAGCTCAATATAAAGTGGCAATCATGTCTCAGATCAGATAATACCCTCACAGTAGCAATCACACTGAACAGAAATACAGACAGACTGCACCATGTTGGACGTTCGCCAATGTCTGAGCCATTGTGACTATTAAAAAGGCTTTGAAGCAATAACCGTTTCCATATTTTTTAAGGCTAGTGTAATGGATTCATTTGTTTTTTTAAGGTTTCAATAAATTGACTTCTTGTATCCACAGCAACTTGCACTAACGTATTGTCGCTGTCAGGCAGAAACCTTGTATGTTCATAGTGCGTCTTTTTTTCCTTTCATAAGTCAATGCTATTGGTCACCTTTTAAGTCTGTCTATGGGTTTTACAAATATTTAAACAGTGACGAGGTGATTTTATTTGACTCCGTCTGAGGTAAATAGCTCAATAAACTGTTTTTTAAATAAGTATTTTTTTATAATTTTCTGAAAAACAACGATTTTGGACATATAAGGTTTTAACCCGACAGCGACGCTATTGTAGTTAATTTATGGCCAATGCAGAAGCCACCACACTTAACAACTCTATTACACATGAATCATGATCTCTTGGAAAGTGTTACTCTGAAGGACATCATGATCGCACAATAGGGAGAGTCATTTCTGCTTGTCTTTACATAGAGTTGTGAGGTAGTGGAACATTTGATTGACTGAGAGAAGAAAGAGACGAAGTGTGTATATTGAAAGTCTTAAACCAATTCAAATGGTCTGACTCATCAGACTCAAAGCTGCGACAAGTGTGTGTGTGAGGATGGGTCAGGTGCAGAGAAGTCCATTAGCCCATTAGCAGCACAGCCTCCATAGCCTCTGCTTATTAGTCTCTTTCTAACACACACACACAGACACACACACACACACACACACACACACACACACACACACACCAGCCGGATTGCAAGGCCTCAGCTGCTAGATAAGATTAACACAGAGACGATAATGTACCTTTGCAGCCTTGTCAACATTAAATGTATATTCACAATACAGCACACATCTGTCACAGCCTTTTGAGATTGTCATTTTGAACATTGGTCATTTGTTCAAACACCAACCTTTTGCTGTCATGTGATTTATGACTGTCCTCTACAGAAACAACAAAAACAGCGCAGGTTAAAAGCCACAAAACAGCGAGGAACAGGATGTCTTTCTGCCAAGGCAAAAACAGGAGAATAGGATTTCTGTCCCATCTCATAAAAACAGTACTGGTTTCCTTTTACCATGAAGATGACTATTCTCTAACTATAGTAGCCCAGTAGATTCATGATGTATAAAGAATGCATAGACATCGCCATACTTTAAAAATAGAGTGGCTTTTTTCAAGTATGTATAATGACTTCTTGGAAGTACCCTGGGTATACAAGAGATCTTAAAGTGCCAAATGTTTGTGGTATAACCCGACCAATACTGAATTTTTAAAGCTGATACTCATATCAATATTTGAGAATTTTAAAATATCCATTAATGCTGTATTTTTTTCTTCTTTTTTCATAAACAACCCCCCCACCCCCACCCCCACCAAAGCAACACCCCAGCAGAGTGGAAATGAGATGAGCCTAGAAAACAACACCTGCTTCCCATCAGTTATAGAGGGGGAGGTATAGAGAGTGGGAGAGGGAAGAAAGAGAGCGCTGTATAAGGAACAGGTGGGAAAAAGGTCTGACAGACAGGAAAATGAGGGCATGAGGGGGAGGACTTGCAGAGAGGGGTGAGTAAAGCAGAGAGAAAGTGAGGGAGGGAGGGGGCTAGCTGGAGCCTGAGACTGAAAGGAAAATGAATGAGCGAGAGAAAGACTGAGGGAGGGGAGCATAGGGAGAGTAACTCAAAGAGACTGATTAGTATTGTATGAAATAAGATCTTCATCTACAGCTGAGCATAGCTTCCAGCAGTATGGACATGCAAACATGCAGATTATACAGTACACACTGTGCATTTGCTACACACACAGGAATAAAAACGCCCACCGGTGCATGCACAACAAGCACACAGATATATGAGCATGATTGCAAATTCATTCATGGCTTGCAAAGAAAGGGTTATTCGAATAGATGTATATACAACCCCAAATCAGAAAAGGTTTGGACAGTATGGAAAACACAAATAAAAAAAAAAAGTAGTGATTTCTAAATGTACTTCGACTTGTATTTCATTGCAGACAATACAACAGCACATAATTTAATGTGTTCCTCGTGATTTTTATTGGTTGTTTTTTTTGAAAAAAACTAAATTCCTATTTTGGTTCTTGCAACACATTTCAAAAAAAGTTGGAACAGTAAAGCATTTACCACTTTGTAATGTTGCCATTCCTTTTCACAACACTTAAAAGACCTTTAGGGACTGAAGACACCAAGTGATGAAGTGTTTCAGGTGTAATTTTGTCCCATTCTTGCTGTAAACAAGTTTAAGGTGGGCAACAGTACGGGGTCTTCGTTGTTGCATTTTGCGCTTCAAAATGCGCCACACATTCTCTATTGGAGACAGGTTGGGACTGCAGGCAGGCCAGTCAAGTACCCGTATCCTCTTCCTCCGAAGCCAGGACTTTGTAATGTGTGCAGAATGTGATTTTGCATTATCTTGTTGAAATATGCATGGACGTCCCTGGAAAAGATGTCTTCTTGAAGGCAGCATATTGTGACATATCTGACACAACCCCATACCATGACAGACCCTGGCTTTTGGACTTGTTGCTGGTAACAGTCTGGATGATCCTTTTCTTCTTTGGTCCGGAGCACACGGCGTCCATTTCTCCCAAAAAATACCTGAAATACTGACTCATCTGACTACAGTACACGTTTCCACTGTGTGATGGTCCATCCCAGATGCCTCCAAGCCCAGAGAAGTCGACGGTGCTTCTGGACACTGTTAACATAGGGCTTCCTTTTGGCACAGTACAGTTTTAACTGGCATTTGTGACAAAGGTTTGCCAAAGTAGTCCTGAGCCCATGTGGTGATATCGCTTATAGATGAATGACAATTCTTGATGCAGTGCCGCCTGAGGGATCGGAGATCGCGGTTGTTCAGCTTAGGCTTGCGCCCTTGTCCTTTACACACTGAAATTCCTCCTCATTCCTTGAATCTTTTAATTATGCTATGCACTGTTGAAGGTGAAATAAGCAAATGTCTTCCTATCTTTCTTTGAGGAACATTGTTTTTAAACATTTCAATAATTTTCTCACGTATTTGTTGTGAAACTGGCGATCCTCGGCCCATCTTTGCTCCTAAAGGACTAGACCTTTCTTGGATGCTGCTTTTGTACCAAATCATAATTACAATCACCTGTTGACATCACCGGTTTCAAATCACATCATCATTTAACCAATTTACCTGATTACTAGCCCTAAATTGCTCCTGTCCCAACCTTTTTTGGAATGTGTTGCAGGTCTGACTGACAGGAAAGGATGTATATTTACAAATGAAATTAAGTTGACCAGACAAAACATGAAATATTTTGTGTTCACATTGTCTGCAATGAAATACAAGTCAAAGTACATTTAGAAATCACTACTTTCTTTATTTATTTGTGTTTTTCATACTGTCCCAACTTTTTCTGATTTGGGGTTGTAGATGAAGTTGTGTTTTTATGCTTATGTCTTTACGTCCCTTTTGTAATAGAGTTATTGTTAATGGCTTCAACTAAGTCAAAGTTTTTGAAATGAATTGGCAGATTTAAAAGAAAAAAAATGAAACAATATAAAACCTTAAGGACAAATAAACTCCATTCAGTTGGATTTACAGGCTGCTAAAAGTGATGAAACGTTGCCCTGAGGTTGACAAAGGAACAGGATATTAATAAACTGTTTGGTGAATTATTATCTCTCCTCTCTTTCTTTCATCATCATCTTTCTTTATCGCCGTGAAATAGCCCAATCCCGTGTCTCAGACAAGTAATAAAATAAATTGCCTACTTTTCCTCTCTATAGCAAAATGTGATTTGTGAGAAAAAAAACATTGTCCACTAGTTGAGCATGAAAAGACATTCAGTGTAATCCGCTGAAGGCTATTCAAGCAACTTCATCTTCATGTATACAGTATGCATACTGATTACTGGCGAGACAGGGAAGACAGTTGACATGTAACAAAGCATGAGAAGCAGATTGAGATCCAGGCTGAATCCATGCTGTTCCTCTGTTCATAGCTTTTTTGATTCTAAGAATAATTCCCTGCCCCATCAGGATGTTATTAAGCAAAAACAATCTTTGATTAATGCATAAAAGTCCTTATTAGTTTCAGGCCTAAAGTAGATGTTTTACAAAATGTCTCTAAAATGACTCATGGCATGGTACAGGTATAGTAAACAAGAACAAACAGGAAAGAAAAACAAACATGAAATCAATAAATAAGAACTGATAAACTCAGAAAGCACCATCCATACCACCAATTGTGTTAAAGAATGACACAAACTGTGGGTTATATGAAATACATGCAGGGAACCAAGCACCACACTGACTACATAACAGGACATTCAAAGAATGAACTCAAGACACTGACAGGCGAAGTGCAAGAGGTCACGGTTTGTATAATCCCAAGGTGCCACGGAAGAGAAGACTTATTGTTGCTGTGGTAACCAGCACCACTCCTCTCGTCCTGATCAGACACAAGAGAGAGATAGAGATGGTGGCGGAAGATGACATTGTTAAGATCAATATTGAGACAGTGGAGGGAGGTGAGATGGATGTCATTTAAGAGAGTGAAGAGTGAATGAGAACAGGTCAGAGCAGAGAGGTTGGGAAGAAGGAAGATAGGCAGTGTTGAACTGTTGTTTCCAACTCTCAGCTTCCAAGCTCTCTAATTAAAGATTGAACAGCTGTTCAGTTTGACCCACGCCTCCTGTAAATACAAGCTCAACTGTGGGTGAGAGGGAGAGAGGGAAAGTGCTGTAGAAGGATAGAGAAGAGATGGAAGCTAAAGAAGTGAGAGAAACTGACAGGGAAAGGCAGCAAGAGAGATTAAGAGTCAGAAGGCAGGAAAGAAATACATAAAAGAACGAGAGGAGACAACTGATAAAAACACATTCTTCAAACAAACAACACCAGAAGCTATGCAATTTGTTTTTGTCTTTCCAAAATGGCAGGGGCGATTCTAGGATCAGAACCACACAAGTCAGGAAAGCTGTAATAATAGCTAAATGAGTCATTTGCATATTTTCTGAATTAATTAGATAACGGTGATAACACCTCTAACAACTGTATTTGGTCAGCATCATTCAAAAAATAAGCCACATCCTGGTTTAGCAGAAACCTTTCAATTCCAATTTAAAACTATTAATTGAATTACTGACATAAATCAGAGGAAAAGGTTAAATTAAAGCTATAACCTCAGATGGATATTTTACAGGACTTGATGAGAGTAATGTTTGCACAGACACACTTCCCTGCAAACCTTAGGAAAAAGATTGTAATTGATAGGTTGGCCTAATGCTCAAAGCACATTTTGCACAGCAATTCTGTATGCGCCTGTGGAGATCAGCATAGAAACACACTTCAATAAATATGCAGTCACATAACAATGGTGGCATGCATTCAAAGGCACTGGAGCGAGCGAGCGCACGCACGCACACACACACACACACACACACACACACACACACGATCAGATGAGAGCTGTGATTTGTATGGGAATGAGGTCATTAGGTCTGTGGAGCACAAGGCCATTATTTAATCTGTCCACCCCTCAGCTCAGCTCAGCACCCCCCCGCCCCCCCCCCCCCACACAAACACACACACACACACACACACACACACACACACACACACACAAAGTCACGCATACCCATATGAATGTATAGAGATCAAATCCTTGATCATACTGAATCCTAATCACTTGCACATACAGTACACAAACAGCCTACAAGCACACTAAATTAATACAATCCAAATGTCAGCTTCATGATTAGCAAAATCATTAACACACACAATAACACTGAGATATCTGCACACACTTCCACCACTCAAATCTAATCCCAGCTGAGCATTACCAGCGGACACAAATTCCATCTGTTAGAGCTGAAATCCAATAACTATGTCCTACCTTAGCACACTTAACCTCATTGATTCAGCAAACACTTAACGCTTTCACTGAAACATGAACTGTAAATACACAGGCTTCATTGTGCATGGCTATACACAAGTCCACAACAAAGACAGCAATCATTCTTGATTTGCTCATCTGTTGTTACAATAAAGAGAAAACCTTAAGAGTCCTTAACACAAATAAATCACAATTCCTTCAAGTTATATGTTGTTGTTGTGAAAAACAATTCTAATTAAATTATTAAATGAAATCATACTCGCAATGTCTCACAATTTCTTTAAAAATGCATTGATTTGTTATGAAAAAAGAATACTATTAAACATTTGCATTTAAATGACAACTTTTTAATGTATAGAAACAACATTCAAAACAAATACAATCTGAATCTGAACAACATAATAGAACCCATATTAAAGAAAAATAAATAACTGAAAGGATTAAACTGGTCCCTCTTTTTCTCTCTTCTTGATTTCCTTAAAAAAATATCGATATAAACTAAAAAATAATATTTGGGGGTGTATGCATCACTTTCAGCTGTTTTAGATTACTTACTTAAATTATTATGTGCCAGGACACCCCTGTACCTGGCGGCGTACAGGAGATGAGCGAATGAGCATCAACGTGCGACACACATGGATGTATTGGCGACACAGCCGACAGCGACACAGCCAAGGCCAGCCCAGCACGAATGCGGGAGCCCGAGGAAAAACCAGAGAAGCGTAAGATATGGCAGACAAAAAACGAAGCGTGGTGTTATTTTTCACCAGTCAATAAACTCAAGGCAAGGTGCCAAGTGTGTGATAAAAAAGTTTTTTTTTCCTTTTAGCTTTTTCTACCAAGATTGGAAAAGTGAAAATGTGTATGTTCTTGTTTATATTTAATTGATTTAATTCATATTTATGTTATTTATTTTAATTTTAAGTTTATTATGTATTGACCATAATACATTTGGTGTAAATGGTCTGTATTTGTCTTGTGATTGGTCTTAAATGTAATAATATTTTTACTGACAAAAATTGCCAATAACAAATTAATTAAAAAATGCAAGAAAAAGTATCGGTATCGTATCGAATCCTAAAAATGTGGTATCGCCCATCCCTAGTGGCCACTATGCAGTGTGTTTGTGTGTGTGTGTGTGTGTGTGTGTGTGTGTGTGTGTGTGTGTGTGTGTGTGTGTGTGTGTGTGTGTGTGTGTGTGTGTGTGTGTTGGCTCCGCCCCTCCCTCATGCCTTATAATTGGTTGACAGACACATTGTGTATGATTGACAGGAACAGAATGTGAGGCTGATCAGACAGTCGAAACTAATGTGTGCCTATATACATTTTTTTTGTTCTTTGAATTAGTCAATTATTTTAAATAAAATAAAATTCACTCATTACTTCACTATTACATAATCATTTAATTTCTATAGGCTATATTTTTAAAAATAGAGTCGGCTCTTTGGATATGCGAGCCAGCTCCCGTCGTTCACCTACTTAGAGCCGACTCATTCGCGAACGACCCATCACTAATGTCTTCACAAATTCATTTTCAAGCAATTACTTTAAAAATAACGTCAAAAACAAGTGCAAGATCAGAAAACATTTGCTTATTTTAAAAGAAACAGTTCAACATTTTACTTATTTGCAAAGAATACTCAACATTTTGGCAGTGTAACACTTTCCTTTTCGCTTTCGTTCCCAGAGTAAGCTCCATACTTAAGAATTGAGCTACAGGTGGGAGGAAATTATTAGCTTAGCATAAGGACTGGAAGCAAGGAGAAACAGCTGGCTCTGTCCACACATTGTATCAAAGAGAAATGGAAAACCAATTTGTGGTTTTAAGAGGAGTTTATTGTACCCTCTCCACAGGAAGGTATAAGTACAGTCTGAAATCCAGAAGCCTGGAGCCAGTAAGAAATTGATGTCAAGTACACAACAGCTTGCCCAGATTCCAGTGCCAATGCTTGTTGCAAAAGGTCTCCCCAGTGACTACAGAAACTCAATACCAGGTGTGATATCAGGTGTGCAATCATAAACTTACTGAACCGCATGACAAGTAACACCCACAGACTGTATAAGATAATGCACCACATACCACCCACCACCCCTGCACTACTTTTGAGCTACAAAATCTGCATTGGAGAGAGAAGAAACTAATTATGTTCTTTATCCTCACATTCCTCTCCATTTAATGAAACTATTTGTTACCGACTGGGCTCAGGTGTGGTCGGCACCGCAAACACACACCCTTAAAAGGGCTGAGTCACTCTACTGGATTTTTTTGCCAAAAGCTCAACAACAGCACATCATCAACAAAAGAGGTAAAAGAAAAGGTTAGAGAGTCAAGATAATAGGTGAAAATAGAAATTGAAAAAGACTGGAGTGGAAACACAAGTAAGGTAATTAAGTGAGAAAAGGAATGTATTCAAATAAAGAAAAACGTGCACATACATGGAGAGACAAAGATAGAGGGAGAGATTGATTAATTCACACCCACACCTTCAGCTCTGGTACCAAACACTCACAGCCCTTGTTAAGTGCACCTGCATATTCCCATCCATACAATATGAATTTTAAACATCAAGTCAGGTGCTTTAGTAGCCTTAACATGTTGCAATGATCCATAGTTTGTCCTACATCAAGTCCTTTCAGTTGTATAAACTAACTCATAAATACCTCTAAAATAGTACTCCACAGATTTAGCATTGCACTCCTAAAACATTGTCAGACTCACAATGGAGAGTTTAGTATCAAAAGTGAGCAGACCCAGAGATAGCGTCTTTTTTTAATTTTTTTTTTTATTATTCCACGTATCCTTCTTCCTTGCCAAAACAGTTCAGTTCAGTGGGATATTAGGGTGTGTTACGCCAGTAGCGTCTAACGTAGCTTCATGCTACTCCACACCCCCATTATTTTCAAAATGGTAGTTTTCAGAGCTAACCAACACTGACTGAAGTGACATCCCTTAAGGCAATCGCACTTCATGCAGCTCCTTCTGGAGTTACAAAAGGCTTTATGCAACTTTTTTCATAAATGTAGTAGTACTCCCCCAAGACAAACTGACTCTGATGTGTAAAATCAGTGGAGTTTCCCTTTAATACTGTTGTAGTTGCCCCAAGGAAGATATCTGAGGGGAATCAAATCAAAAGTGCAGATTCTCTTCTCATGTTTAGTACAAATGTAGCTGTGATAAAAACGTTTATTACGTTTTCACTTGAATGAATTTTCACTTATATATATATATATATATATATATATATATATATATATATATATATATATATATATATATATATATAAATAATATTTTAGTAAGCTGTTAATATGCATACATTTAAGTTGGTAGGGATCATTAGTAGATACAATTAGGACATAAGTGCAGGATGTGTTGTGCTTAGGTGTGTAAACACAAGTACCTGGTCGGGTTTAAACATCACACCACATAAGACTGAGGAAAGAGTGAGGAAAACCAGATAGAAACGGGTTAAAAATGGAGCAGGGAGAAGATGTGAGCTAACAAAATAGGGACTTTGCACAAGAGAGATATGATGGAGGAGGAGAGAGCCAGCCAAAGCACTGAAAAGAGCTGTCAAAACACAGGGTGACTAACAAAGAAAGTATGCCATCCTGTATTCTCTGTGGATGTGGAGAACATTTTCCTGTGTCCTGCCACACAGTCACAGCTTACACTAGAAACTACATGAAGTGCTGCTTTTGTCAGCAGAAAACTTGCGTCCACGCTGTTTTGGACTACTAAGAACAAGGAATGTGTTTAGTTAGTTTAGTCTTTCTTTACAACAAGGTCAATGTTTTTTAACACAAAACAATCAAACCTCCAGATCTCCAGTGATGTCATCAGAATGTGATTGATTGATCTCTGGTATATCCAGCCTATTATGTAACTGGTGCGATGTATCGGGGACATGATGACTTACATTGTTGTGAGACACCGTGAGAACACTCCTGCTCTTCCTCATCTTTCCTGGAGTCTCTCCTTCGCTATCCAACCACAGCTTCACATGCACACCTGGAAAACACAAGTATACCAAAACATGTGTTTGTGTTCTTTGAGAACAAGATGTAAGTTGACAGTGAGGTCAGTGGATTAGTAATTGAACAATGTTTCTGGAAAGACATATTGCGGTTGAATTGTTCAAAAGCCACATTTCCGTTGCCAGACTAGTGGAGAAAACCTTTTTTACTTGAACTTTTATGATAACCTTAACTTAGTATTTCTCAATACAAGTTATACTTCCTCTTGCAGTATTTCTGCAACATTTTTTTTCCCCTTTTTTTTGGTCGATACAAATACACCTGCACACACACATCCACCTGAGTATCAAAATTTAATTGATGAAATATTGAATTTCAGTCATTCTGGTTAGTTTCCCTATGAGAAAGAGTAGAGCAAAGCTGTCAAAACCAAACAGCCCTGCCTTTAATATTGCTCCATGGAGGAGCCCCCAGCTAGTGATGCATCAAAACGTTAACACTGCTGTACAGCACACTGAAATCCCCCATGATGCACCACTATGCGATAATGTGCAGGATATTCGAACCCACAAAAATAACAGACTGATAAAGAGGCTGGCTAGCTATCTGGGCAACATGATTGTTCCCTTGCTGAACTCTGTTATATGTCCCTTTCCTACGACTCCCCGGTGTCAGCAAAAAGATGGTTCATGTAAAAAAAAAAAAATCTTCAATTATCAGAGTTTGATCAGAGCTGCAACGTTGGTAGTTTTAGAGTAATTACATTTGGACTGAAACCTACAAATCTATATTAATAGCAACAAAACAATCCTTATTTACACACCCCTTATAGAACCAAGTTATATGGTGCTTCCCAAATGGCAACATATTAGAAATCAAAAGCAATAAAGGTCATGGAAAAGGTAACAAAAGAAAATACCTTCGGTAAAACTAATTCCATGATTTAAGATAAAAGAAATAAATAGGCAGTTTAGGTAAAATCATAGAGATGTAAAACCCCACACAAATTAGGTTTTTAGTATGTTTTAAGAATAGATTTCATTCAGCTTCACAGCCTTATTCAGCCTCAAGGCCCTGACTATAAAGGCTCTGTTCTCTCTCCTGTTAACAGAGCGTGGAACAGACAAAAGACCTCTGTCCGAGGATTTTAAGCTAAATATAGGGCTGATATGGGACTAAAAAGTCGAAAATATAGCAAGTAATCAATAATACCTTGAAGTCAACAGTCAACAGAATTCCTGGCTTGAGTGAGCCATTCATTTCCGATTCATTTTCTGTCGACCAACTAATCAATTAATCAACTTATTGTTGCAGCCCAATGAAGATGTACAGTATGTTGTAAATATGCACACATAAGCATCACAGGAAGAAAAACAGCAGCTTACAGGGAGCATGGACAACTGATCAACACATTTTCAAACACTGACAGTTGAAACCAATGTTTAAACTGTTCAAACTGTGTAGAACTGTGTGGTTGTTAAATGCTTTCTAGGCATTTCTCTGCCTTGTTGTTGTTTACCACTACCGAGTGGAATCACTGTGAGGAGACATATTAGGAGGTTAAAAAGCTATCTGGCTGTCTGGCTGGCTGCACAGATTACACTGTCAGATGGCTGACGTGTGATGTGACAACAGGAGACGTGCTGTAGCATCCTCTTGTTGCAATAAATCAAAGATGGCAGATTGCATGTAGTGAATTCAAGATAACTTCAGCAGACTTCAATTAATAGATATAGCTGATAACAGCTCTGAATAGAGGGAAATGGAGATAGATAGAAAAGATAGAAAGGAAAAGCAATAAGAAATCCCCAGTTATGCAGATTTTTAGGCAAGCCTGACACTTAGTCAATCCTTAACCTACCTAATAACCTGTTTTACACAAGTCGCTAACACATGACAGGCTCCACACTGCTTATCAGCTTTGAATATTGGGTAAATTAGACTCCTAAAAAGCTGAAACACTTACTAGATTAATCAATTATTTGATCCACAGATAAATGTATTTGCAAAACCTTTAATAACTAATTAGTTGTTGAAGTAATTTCAAGCAAAAATACAAGAAACATTCAGAGGTTCCAACTTCTCAAACATGAATATTTGCTGGTTTTCTTAGTCTTCTGTTATAGTATGTCCTTTGTTCTGGGACTGGGACGCATTTGAAGACATCACCTTGGTGTGTGGGAAGTTGTGATGGGCATTTTGTCCTTAATTAGCAGATCAATTGACAATGAAAACAATGATTAGTTACAGCCATGATACAAATAATAATATAAAGCACAGAGAGTACTAGGCGTGGGAATCACCAGAGGCCTCACGATATAATATCATCACGATACTTATGTCACAATACAATATTATTGCAATTTTAAACATATTGCAATATTCTGCGGTATATATTGCAATTTATTACTTTTTTCCAACTTCAAATTTTTCCCCAATTTCAGTATGCACCCAAAAGGAAACTTTGTCAACATCTGTTTTATCTAAACAGATACATTTCTCTTTTTATTCATCTCACTTCAATTTTATTGCTGCAAAATGGTATTGTCAAGCAGACAAACTGACCAACAGATTGATACTTGGCGTCTGTGTATCGATACAGTATTGTCACGGAAAATATCACGATACTATCCTGTCTATCGATTTCTTTCCAACCCTAGAGAGTACTGAATATAGTAACTTGTTAATTGAAAGTCTATAAACTACATATCATAACTTTTGCACCAACAAGTAAACAGACAGCAGTGTCTGGGGATGAAGCACAACGCTACAAACTAACAAGTAGTGAAATCTGTGAAAAACAATTCTCTCATAATCATTGGTTTTCATTTAACATTTTTTGCATTGATTACATTCTGAACACAGTAATATGTTGCGGCTTTGTCTAAACCAAATAGAGGTGAAAGAATAAAGAAACGCAGCAGGTTGACGAACAAGCTTGACTGCATTTTCCCTGTTGCTGAGGAAAGTTTTATACATTTTTCAAGAACAGTAGGTCAGCAAATTGGAGTAAAAAATAAAGTATTTCTGGTAACGTTTTGCAGACTTCTAGAAATTACTGCACTTCACAGTGATTCCTTCAAATGTAAACTCTACAATAAGAATGATTCCTCTCTGGTGTAGGACCAACAGCATAGGCAGAGCTAAGCCAGCAAAAGGATGACAACTAAGAGAGTATGTCATATCTGAATGCTACTTGGTTGTCTGCCTGAACTGGGTCACGGGTTGTTGCTAATTGACACAAATTACAGCGAACAGTCTCTGCTTTTGAAGCCACTGTAGGAATATCCTTTTACATATGTTATGTATAATAAGATTACTCAACCTTTCTTGAAAAACACTGCTGTCTGTTTACAGAACATATTGGGTACACACATGATAAAACACAATGCCAACTGGTAAAGAAAAACACAGTGAGCACATTGATCAGGGCATTAAAAAAATTAGCATTTAATCCAAACCCAAATTGTATATTATCATGTGTGCGTTCATGTGCATGTGTGTGTGTATACTGTATGTGGAGCAAGGGGCGGATCTTAACTAGCAAATGACCACAAACTTAATGAACACACGTATCACACATAACTAAACAGTACACAATGATTAGCACCCATCATGTGTCCCTCAGCTCTTTCTGATGTTTTAAAATAATCTTCCCAATTTCGCTAATCCTTATGAGTTTTCTCTCATGCCTTGGCAAATTATACCTTTTATTTTTGTAAATGTTCCTCTCAGTAACACATGCTAATGAAACACTATGCTAATGGCACCTAAAACAGCCTTAATGGTTCAGCACACTTTAATTCCCCCAATGCTCATCATTCAATAGCAGCAGACAAGATTGAGTCCACAGCCATTGAGCCTCACTCTAATGAGCCAATTTAGGTAGTCATTAAAAAGCCTATGAACTCATGAGTTGCTCCTGTGACCAATGATGGTGTCTCTTTTTTTGGAGGTGGAAATCAGCAGTGGCAAAAAGTAGTCCTGATACAGAGGGAGGGTCTGACGGTAAAAGATGAAAGAGACTGTTTCAGGGAAAATTAGACGAGGAGGGGTTTAGATGGTGATATGATATGAAGATGCAGATGGAGAATTGTAAAGAGAGCTACAAGCAAGCAGGTCAATGAGGATTTTAATGAAATACAGAGAACAAGCCGGAGGTTAAAGAAAGAAGGATTGAAGAATGAGGTGTGAAAATAGGAAGCAGGAGGAAGAGAGTCAGGGAGAAACAGCTAAGAAGACTACATAAGGTCTTTGTGTTTAAAGGAATAGTTCAACATTTTGGGAAATATGCTTATTCACTTTATTGCCGGGAGTTAAGTGAAAAGTTTAGCTTAGCCCAAAGAGTGCGAGTGGTATCAATATTCTCTTCTAACTCTCCACAAGAAAGAAATAAGAGTATTTTCCAAAAATGTCAAACTACCGGGACCCTATTTTCCCACGCATTTGTGTCTAATAGACTAATATGACCAAAAATCTTTAAAATTGGTCCAGTATATAGCGAGATCGCAATGACGGGCTGGCACGAAACAAGCTACAATGTAATAGCTTGTTTGCAATGTAATAGGGAAATTGTGCAGCCTTGCTTTTTAAAATAATTAAATAAATTAAAAATGTTTTTTTTTTGTGCTATTGACAGGCTCAGATTGTTACTAAAAGTGTCTGACAACATTATCGATTTCAGGACCATGCCCAAAGAATATGTTGTCAGGAGTAGGACCTGTTGCTGCCAGATATCTGTGGTCTGGATGTGTCCAGTCAGTGATATACCTCGGACACAACGCTGTGTCACCACGTCTTTTTCTCATCTCGCATTCCACCCTCCACACCGCTGTCTTCGGACAAAAAGTCACATCCTGAGATTGATGTTGTCAGACACTTTTAGTAACAATCTGAGCCTGTCAATAGCACACAAAAAATCACTTTTATTGGACGAAAAGCAAGGCTGCACAACTGCCCCACTAGGTTAAATTGCAGCTTGGTTCACGCCAGCCCGTCATTGCAATCTCGCTCAGTACTGGACCAAATTCAAAGATTTTTAGTCACGTCAGTCTATTAGACACAAATGCATGGGGAAATGGGGTCCAGGTTAAAAAAAACGGTAGTTACCCTTTAAGCTGTATGCAACCAGGGCAATATTGTCGTTCAGAGAAGGCATCCTTATTTTGTTACATGACAAGAAATCAAATGGTAAAGGACAGTTCATGCACTTGAACATCTTTCAGCTTGAACAGACAGGACAACCTTGACACCACTATTACATAAAAGCACCCCCATCACATCACCTAAATGCAGTGAAAGAGCAAACACTATGAAAGAACATGCAATATTTCTTTTGAAAGCATTGGACATAAATGTTTTTGGCCTGCGACACAAGCTCACTACGAGTCAGCACCTTCAACAGATAATGAATGTATATTTAAATGAACTTTCACATTGTCATTTGTCTAACATTTACAGCAAAGACAACAAGTAACATTGACTGTTTACTGCTACTAGAAATGTTTTCCACAAGGTGATTTCTAGGATAGCTCAAAGGCATGTGTACAACCCTAATATAGTTGGCAAAAGTTGCTGATTTTTTGGAATGAATGTCTCTGAAATGCATTCATTCCCTCACTTCAAGGGCATCAATGTATGCTGTTCATCACACTCCCAACCGGCACAGTCAGACACCGGCTACCAAGAGCCTGGGTCTGTCCGAGGTTTCTCCCTAAAAGGAAGTTTTTCCTCGCCACTGTTGCACTAAATGCTTGCTCTTGGTGGAATTACTGGAATTGTTGGATCTTTGTAAATTATAGAGTGTGGTCTAGATCTACTCTATCTGTAAAATGTCTTGAGATAACTCATTATGATTTGATACTATAAATAAAATTGAATTGAACTGAATTAAGGTGAATGACATACATTAGGTAATTAATAAAAAAAATGCCTTGAATATAAATTATTGATAAGAGGGAAATTATCAGTGGCAAGGCTTTTTCTGTAGGGATGATGATCTGTTCCAGTTATCACCATTAGAAGATAATTAGTGAGTACAGATGACATTTGTGTTTCAGAGCACATCTGAAAATTGGGCTTGGCAGCAGAGATGGAAAGCAGTTGATGAACACAGATTAGTGCTGTAACCTCAGGGGATGAAGCACAACGGTACAAACTAACAAGTAGGGTGACGTGTGACGTGTGTGTGTGTGTGTGTGTGTGTGTGTGTGTGTGTGTGTGTGTGTGTGTGTGTGTGTGTGTGTGTGTGTGTGTGTGTTTTGGAGTATCCTAATTAGCATTACTTCTGCCTAATTAAGAACATTGGGGCAGACAGGTGTGAAGACAGAAGACACACAAACAACACCTTCAAGGAAGCAAACTAAACTGTGCATGCCCTAATAATTTTTGAATTGTTTTCTCTCATAATCATTGGTTTTCATTTAACATTTTTTGCATTGATTACATTCTGAACACAGTAATATGTTGCAGCTTTGTCTAAACCAAATAGAGGTGAAAGAATAAAGAAACACAGCAGGTTGACGAACAAGCTTGACTGCATTTTCCCTGTTGCTGAAGAAGGTTTTATAAATTTTTCAAGGACAGACTTTGCAAATCGTAGCAGGTCCCTTGAGAGTCTCCTTCTATGTTTTTTTTTTAACAAATAGTTCAAGAGGTGACTAAACGTCTTGACTCTCTGCAGCTCAGTGTATGTGCTGCAGCTCCACACCACTCACTGTTTGGAAGAGCAGACTGTCTGCTGGCAGGTGTACCTAATATGACGGCTACTAAGTGCAGTATCTTACTGTGCAAACTAGAGAGTAGCTTTATTAATTTCGACCTAAGTAGTGCTTGACTGTAAGACAAACATTTCCTCTCCAAGCCATTACTCAGTCAACTGATCATATACAGTAATGCCAGAAAAACCCACCCAGTCTTTCCCAAATTGCAGTTCACAGGTATTTCATTTCAAATGTCGCACAGGGAGACAATTTCAGGCGGAAGGCGTCATGGCAAAATGTGGTATAGTGTTCTGTCACATCTCATCTTGTATCTCTCACACTCGGGTTCACATGCAACATCATTGGAAAGTGGCTTCAACAGAGCATATCAGCCTAATAGAGCAGAGATAACAAGCTCTATGCCTGCCTGCCCTGTGACAGTCTGGCACAGTGGGACGTCTGACAGAGGAGACGCAGGATCTGAGCAGTTAGCTGACTACCTCTCAGTCTACCCATCTTCTGGTCCTCATTTATGTTACCTGACTTTAAAAGGGGCTGTACTTAAAATACTGAAAAAACAACAGGCTGGGATTGCTTCCACACAGCTGTCACAGACCATTCCCCAATACGTAGAATACCTGCGTTTTTTTCTTGGCCACATGCACTAATGTGCACTCGTGGCTGGACAGGCTATCAAAACAAAGACAAGAGAAGTTGGATTATAACACACACAGAGGGAGTGTGACTTCACTATCTGCTCAGGAGGCCATTACTGCATTCTATGTTAACATTAAACATTAGTTTGATGCTATATTAATGTGCTGAATATTGAGTACAGCCCTTTTAAGTCAGAGCCTGAAACTGTCTGCTGTTCAGTTGCTTATGTCTGTTCTATACAATCTGGAAGTTTTCAAAAGGAAGTTAAGCTTGGGAACTTTTTTTTTCACAATTATATTGTTATGGCATGTTTTGGTGTGTATGCCGTAAGGAATGTTTTGTTGTTGTTCGATTAAAGTTTAATAGACTGTTAAATGAGTCAACTCATTTAACCCTCGTATTATGTTAAGGGTCAATTTGACCCATTTCTGTTTTTGTGTTGACCAAAATACTGGTTAACCTATCTTTTTCTTCAGAAAATTGTATGACATTTCCTCATTTAGGGTCATGAACTTGTCTGTTAAATCGGAACACACTGATGTGTAGTGGAATGTCTGTTCAGAGTTTGTATACAAAGATGATGTTGCAGGTCATTTTGACCCACAGACTTTGATGTGGGTAGGTAGTTGTTAAGACCCAGGCCCTATAAGATTTTCTGCCACACCAGTTGAGGATATTCAATCAGCATTACATCTCTTCATATCCCAACCAAAAGAGAGGATCATACTGGACATGACCAACTTGCAGGGGAGGTGTGTATTTCAAGAGAAATGGAAGCCGCTGGATCAGATTCACTTGCATGCATACATTGGAATCCTGGTATTAGCTAGAATGTACAAGTCAATGGGAGAAGCAACTGCCAGTGTGTGGAATAAAGAGAGTGGAAGGCCAATCTTTCGAGCAACAATGTCTCTGGAGTCATTTCATGTGATATCTCGGGTGTTCCACCAGAGCTGGTCGACGTGAACGAGAAAACTAGCTGCATCAGAGATGCATGGGATAAATTAAGGGTGCTCCGATCGATCGGCCACCGATCGGTATCGGCCGATAATGGCTTTAAATAGTTTGATCGGTGGTCTCCATAAAGGCCGATCAGATAGGCCGATCAGATGACGCACTACCACGGATGTATTAAGAGCGCACTACTCCTGAGAACATTTTCAAAATGGCGGCGTCCCTACATTCAGCGGTCTGGCAGTTCTACAAGGTGTCTGAACGGTGGCAGAACAGGAGTTGGCCCGCGGCCGCGGAACGAAGGCCGTAGGAAGACGGCTACTGCTTTTAAAAGCGTCTGCCACCGGTGGTGCTCCGGCAAACGTGTTTGTGATTACACCATTCTGACGCTTCTACTGCCTCTGGAGCACCGCTGGTGGTCCGTCGACTCATTGCTATCTGGGAAAAAGACAATACACTAGCGATTAGCAACGTGTGTACCGAGGAAATACCACGAGGCGGAAATCTCCAAAGACATTTCAACACCACCAACCTCATCAGACATTTGAAGGTTAGTCACAGAAAGGAGTATGACGAGTTTTCAAAGTTAGCTAACGCTAAGGCAGAGCGGAGTCGTGTAGCTAGCAGCTCCGGCGCCGCTCAAACAGCTGTTTCGCCGTGTGTGTGTGTGTGTGTGTGTGTGTGTGTGTGTGTGTGTGTGTGTGTGTGTGTGTGTGTCGGTGTCGGAGTGTGTGTGTGTGTGTGTGTGTAGGTGTGACTGACTGTGTGTGTCTGTGTGTGCGCCGCTCAAACAGCTGTTTCGCCGTGTGTGTGTGTGTGTGTGTGTGTGTGTGTGTGTGTGTGTGTGTGTGTGTGTCGGTGTGACTGACTGTGTGTGCTGAAGAAATGTGCAGTGATTGAAAAAAAAAAAAAACTAAAAAAAAACTAAAGTGTGTGGCAAAATTTCCCAAAACTCCCTGATTGACTTAAACTCTCTATATGAGATAAGGACTCTGAAGAAAGCCCAGTCAGTCCTGGCTGATATAACCCCCCCTCTGAACAGCGACAAGATGTTACCGTCTGGCCGCAGATTCTGTCTGCCAAAATGCAGGACAAACAGACATAAAAACTCTTTTGTTCCTGCTGCTATAGGCTTTGTAAATAAGTCATTGCGAGATGTGTGTGTAGTTTGTATTTATTTTGTCTATTATTGATGGGGTTTGTTTTCTGTATAGTCTATGTGTTGTTTATGTTCCATTCTATTGCTGCACAACGAATTGCCCCTCGGGGATAATAAAGACTCCTTGAACCTTGAACCTTGAAAGGACATTTTTTAGATTTTGAGCTAGGACAGAAAGCCAAACAGTTACTGATACATTCTCTAAACATGTGTGACTGTTATGTAATGGCGTAATTTTCAGTTCATAAAAGTGATCGGTGATCGGTTATCGGTATCGGCCGATACGTCTTCCAGCAATCGGTGATCGGTGATCGGCCTCAAAAATCCTGATCGGAGCACCCTTAGGATAAATGGGTCAAAATTTTACCTGTCTTGTACAATCCTGGTCCCCATGTCACTGTAGACGTAAGCCTTGTTCAATTCAGGGGGCGCTGTCCCTTCCAACAGTACATGCCCAACAAGCCTGCCAAGTATGGCATCAAAATATGGGCATCCTGTGATGACAAATCTAGTTATGCATGGAATATGCAAGTGTACACCAGAAAGCTACCTGGAGGAGCATCTGAGAAGAATTAAGGGATGCGTGTTGTGCTGTGTTGTGAGACGAATGAAGGGCTGAAAGGTCATAACATCACCTGTGACAACTTATTCACATCCTACTGCCTTGTAGTTGAACTTCAGAAGAGAAAGCTGATGACCTGAAGACCATGGTGGAAACAGTCAGAAGAAATAAGCCAGAACTTAGTGAAATTCTGAAGATGCAGGGCAGACCTCTGCATTCCTCAACATTTGTTTTCACTGAGAATGCAGCAGTTGTTTCATACTGCCCAAAGAAAAACAAGAATGTTCTTGTAATGAGCACAATGCACAAATAATTACATCTGCAGAAAGCACACAGTTGCATTCTGCCCATCATGTGGAGAGTAATGGAAATGTGTAGAGAATATTCTGAGAAAATGTGACAAGTTCCATGAAAAACAATATTCACTAAATATAGTTTTGGACTTAAAAATGTATTGCAGTTCTCCTTTCTAAATGTTCATATAATGTCAAATAACCTTCGTATTGGTTTTACCTGATTATTTGACTGTTATGAGTGTATTTACACCGTACGGGTCATTTTGACCCGTAACATCATCAATGTAATTATTTTTCAACATAATACGAGGGTTAAATAAAGTTCAACTCAACTAAATAGTAGATTTTTTTCATTTGTATTAGAAAGCTTAACAATTCTGTCTGCTTACGATATGGTGAAAGGTTTGATTTTATCCAACTATGACTAGTGCTGGGCACCGAACGTCGATACTTTTACGGCACGGTAAAAAATACTCCGATCCTATGAGTATCAAAAAATTATAAATCTTTCGGTGCCAAATTTTGGTTCCAAAAGTGTTTGAGCGCGTTTTGACACAGAGCGGAGCTTCGACCAACACACACGCGCAGAGGTGCAGACGGAGTAAACTACGTCGGCTCTGCAGTTTTGTTGAAGTCACAGCGAGTCACGGCAATGCCGATGAAGTAGATTCATGTGTGGTTAGTTTTTCAAAACTGCGTTTGAGTGTGTGGCGATGTGATATTAACGGCGAGCCAAAAGCGGTCGCGTGCTGTTTTACACTTTCTCTGAGACGAGCAGGCTAGTGATGGGTCGTTCGCGAATGAGTCGGCTCTAAGAGCCGACTCTTGTAGGTGAACGACGGGAGCTGGCTCGCATATCCGAAGAGCCAACTCTATTTTTAAAAATATAGCCTATAGAAATTAAATCATTATGTAATAATGAAATAAGTGAATTTTATTTTATTTAAAATAATTGACTAATTCAAAGAACAAAAAAAATAATTATATAGGCACGCATTAGTTTCGACTGATCAGCCTCACATTCTGTTCCTGTCAATCATACACAAGGTGTCAACCAATTATACGCCATGAGGGAGGGGCCGAGCCATCACACACACACCTTTTTTTTTTCTTTACTAAAGTCAGGACAGAGAGACTCTGCATAGTGGCCACATCCGTTCCCTCTGAGAGGGTCTTCTCGAAAACAGGACAAATTATTACTGAGAGAAGAAACCACATCAGCCCCTCGAAAATGAGGCAGCTTGCATTTCTGAATGCAAATCTCTCATAAAATAAAAATATGATCAGCACTGTGTGTGTGTTCATGCTAGTTATACAAAACATAACTAGTGAGATAGTTCATGCTGGTTATAACATCCCAATAAAGAAGAGAGAAAAAGAGGGACCAGTTTAATCCTTTCAGTTATTTATTTTTCTTTAATATGGGTTCTATTATGTTGTTCAAATTCAGATTGTATTTGTTTTGAATGTTGTTTCTATACATTAAACAGTTGTAATTTAAATGCAAATGTTTAATAGTATTCTTTTTTCATAACAAATCAATGCATCTTTAAAGAAATTGTGAGACATTGTGAGTATGTTTCATTTAATAATTTAATTAGAATTGTTTTTCACCCCTATCATAGTCAAAACATAAACATTTTTAAAGAGCCGTTTGTGAGTCAAACGAGCCGGCTCACGAAAAAGAGCCGGAATGCCCATCACTAGAGCAGGCACAATGGTGGATTCTCTGCCCTGGTGACTGACTGACAGGCTGAGGTTGCTTTACTTCTACAGCAGCTTTCAGCAACAAGGCAATTCAATTGCATTCCTTTGTACTTAAGTTAGTTCTTCATTAGTTCAATGTTGACAACAGGGCAGTCACCAAGTGTATTGTTAAAGGTTTGTGTCATTATGTAGTTTGCACTAAAAAGTCTTTTACATTCCTTTGCATTTTAGTGGCAAAAAGGTTTTTTTTTTGTTAATTTTGGCCAAGTTCAGATAATGTTACTCTGAGCAACAGCGTTACCAGAATTTTGTAATTTTGATAACTGTTTTTAAGGTGAAAAATAAAAGTTTTGTGTTTAATGTATTTTTGTTGATGTTGAAATGGATTTTAAAACATATGGTATCGAAAAAGTATCGTTTGGAACCGGTATCAAAACTGAGGTATCGAAATTGGCACCGGATCGAAAAATTTTGAACGATACCCAGCCCATCACTATGACATTAAATAGTACTATACTATATTTCCATTTTATTTCCAGTTATTCCCATGGAAAGTTTCCAACTTGAATATTCCTTGAGTTTTGCAACCCTAGTTCTACCTTTTTCTCTTTGTTGATTTAACTTTAAAGGAGTTAAAGCCTGTAAGGTGCTGTATATTCTATATCCAGGACGCTCCACTTCCGGGATTGATGAATCATTAACATTGCTACCAGTCAGCGACTTATACCATTTAATGTCAAGAAAATTGAAACTATCCCTTTAATAGTTCTCAGACATTTCAGTTAAATATTCAGTCCCAAAATAGCACCAAATAATTATTTTTGATGTAAAGAAACAGACTTGATTACGACAATTTACTGCATACAGAAGAGCAATCTTATTTTCCTTCCTCCAGCAGGAAAAACATTTAAATAAATAAAAAAATGTTGGTATATGACTTTGATCATATTCATCCACTACCGGTTTCCTATCACTAATCCAGTTTAAAGCACACAGATGTCGAGGCTTCAAAAAGCTTCCAGTCTTTTCTGTGGTGGAGGGAACAAATGTGATGCATTTTCTAGCTTTTGTATTTTCTTTCTGATGTTTGAACAGGAATTTTAAGTAATTCTAACATGTTCATGGAAGCACTTTGGAGTGTAAGGGCAGCACTGCCTGAAGGGAGCCTTAAGGGGCTTTTTTAAACTGCTCCTTTGATGCATATGGAAAGACAAGAATCACCTTGATGCAAAGTAAGACGCAGTGCATTCTTTTAAAGTGCTCATATTATGCTCATTTTCAGGTTCATAATTGTATTTAGAGGTTGTACCACAATTATGTGGTTTAATTTTCAGAAAACACCATATTTTTGTTGTTCTGCACATTGCGAGTGAGGCATCTCACTTGTACTATCTTTGTTGGGAGTCGCACATGCACAGTAAGTACTGGTAGCCAGTCAGTTGCAGAGCATGAGGGAGTGCCATGCTAGCAGCTAGCCGAGCATTATAACGTGTGTTACAAAGGGACGCACGTTCGTCACTAAAGTAAAGGCTGGACTACAACAGAGCTGTTTGGAGCGGTTTGTGAACAGGGTTTTCTCTGGAAGATGGGGGTGGACTTTGGGCTTTTTCACTTTGTAAACCTACATGCACAAAAAGATATACAACACAAAGGAAAGGGGAAAAGCCAAAAAGCATAATATGAGCACTTTAAGTTAAAAATGCTTCAACTTGAGTAAAATATTTGTTACTCTTATTCATTAACGTGCAGAGACCGGGGCAAAACTGGAAAGATTATTACCCAGAGTTAGCAGGGTTTTCAGTCACTTTATAAAACCCTTTATCCACATGCACATTAGGAACTTCATACAATACAATGGGTGGGAGTCCTGACAGGATACTTTGGTTAGCGCCTAATTTGAAGTCAACACACTGGGTAATTACCGCCCTCAAACAAGAGGTACTGTTTACCCAACACAGATAAAAAATAAAATTGGCTGCATTGTCATGACTTGGCATGAGATTGGCACAAATCTACTCCAATGCAACACTGTTTCCTATTAAACATGCTATTAAGGTGACTTTCATTTGTTTCTGTTGTCTATAAATTTGAGTTTGTGAGTTAAAGAGTGTCCCCAAGCTGCTGCTGCTGTAATGCCATTATTCATCTTGTCCCCTGGACTGAGATATTAGCACATCTTCTACTATTTGAACAGCTACCATACGCCAAAGCTCAAATCCACTCATTATTTCTACTCATTTGTCCTGTCCAATGGAGACAGTTCTCCACTCTGTCGTTTCAGCAACTGCCCCAAAACGCTATGTTACTGAAACAACATGCCGTTGCAACTGCCCCAAAATGCTATGTTACTGAAACAACATGCCGTTGCAACTGCCCCAGAACAGTATGTTTACCGTCAAGGGACAAACCCCTCCAATGGTTATAGGAATTATGACAGGAGCAGAGGAGAAAGTCTGGTGGTGTAATTGTATAGCAACAAATTTCAGAGGTAGGAAGTCGGGGTAGATAGATGGGTCAATAAAACACCAGACTTTAATGGCATTTTCAGGGAAAAACTGCTTTTGCACGCGCCTCCTCCATTATTATGTCTGTATGTGGTGTGTATATGGCGGATCAAACTCTAACCATAGGAATGTGGTTTTTGAAGCTACTAAGTCCTGCTTATAAGAGCCCCAGATCAGAAAACTAGTAAATGTTTTGTTCTAAAGGGCATAGAGAAACTACATATTTGTTGCTTAATAAGGAGAACTTAATGGTTGTATAGCAACTCTAGTGGCCTTCTTATTAAAAATACTCCATTGCAACAGTTACCAAGTTAACGGTACAAATACACCGTTCATATTATAAAATAATGTACCAGGAATGTGTGATGTTTTCATTTCAGACGGCCACAACAAATATACGGTAGCACTATTTGATTAATGTTGAGTCAAACCTCAAATCCCTTCAGCTACCTTTAACACTGCAACCTGTGCTATAACAGAGTATTAAATACATCCTTCAAACTTTTTATTCAATGATGCTTAATGGTGGAGAGATATATGTGTCACATCATCCTGCAGCCTACAGTCTCTGAAAGCCTCATGAGAATATTGTAGAGGAGAAAAATCAATAAATAGAGAGTAGGAGCAGTGGAAATAGATTCATTGCTCAAATGTTTTCTACAACTCTAGTTTTTTCAACTTGTTTTTTCCCAAATTCAGGTTTGCTCAGTCAAAGTATCACAGGACTAACCTTGAGAAAATAAACTATGGATATTCAAGTGCACATTATTTATTTCAGCCTAAAAATGTAAGGGATGCAGGAACATAACATCTACTTCTAAACTCCCCTTTACATCTACATCAATTTATCTGCTGGCTCCAGTACACTCTGTCTGGGGAGTCCACTTTCCTCCTCACAGCATCAGCATGAGACAGAAAACTGGCACTTAGCTTCCTAATGAGCAAAGTCTTTTGTTTTCCTCTGTTTCTCTTTCAGTCGCTCTCTTCTCCCTTTTCACACATTGACGTGAATGTTGCCACTTCACATGAAGAAACACAGTTGTGTTTCATCCATCCTAGCATCCTACTCCTACAAGTCTTGGAAAAATCTTCTTGTGAAAAAACTCATAAGTTCTTGGTGAGACAATTAAAAAACTTGATTGCCGTCGCTCATTTATTCGCTCCCTCAAGCAGTTGTCATTCTAATAAAGGAGGAGCAATCATAGTGAGGACTGCACTCTTGTTGAGCATAAAGTCTAGGGATTTTACACCAACTGTGTTCATTATTTTAAAAAACAAGAGGAAAATGGAGGGGGAGGGAGAAAAATAATATATTCTTACAAACATAGAAGCAGAAGGACAGGAATGTGTTTGTTGGGAGAAGGTACATAAATGCCTTACAGTATCTCTGTGGTTCTCATATTAAAAGGTGAAAGTAATAACTTCCAGCAAAACATGTTTGTACTTGCATTGCCCCATTTCTCTCTCCACTCACATCCTGTGAGATGGTAAGTATTACTGTATACCAATTTCACACACACACACAATCTGTTTGACATGGGATTATGTACATGGGATCAACCCATGTTTGACCCAATTATAACCAGACTGCTGTCATGGTTAATTTCCTCGTTGTCGCTATTCAGTCCACAGCTGTAATTCAATACATATCGCTGCTCACCCACATAATTACAGAGATAATATACAGACAGGTTACATCGCTGGAATGAGTTGTTGACTTTCAGTTGCTAAAAGTTGCTATGTTTACTCTGGACATAACATGGAGTAGGTGCGGTGGTACAACTTCACTTTTTTTTTTATATTATTTGTTGCTACTCAGTTTACTTCCACAACACGTGTCCATATAAAATATGCAGCAACATGTGACTGAGCAGAATAATGGTTGGGTAGGCTTGAAGATTAAATCCGGCGACAGACTGGCTGCGTGGCATGAGCGTGGCGTTTGTTGCGTGTCAGCTGTGTGGTGGCTACGTGGACATTTCTATGTCTTACACACCATCTTACACGTCTGACGCTGCGCTGCTGCTGCTGCTAGCCTTGTCTGTACACATGTATGTTTCCCACTGATTTACTGCACTCAAGCAGTAGTATACTTCATGTTAAAACATAAATATATACTGATTTGATTACAGCAAAGACAACGTCGGCAGTATTCTATTTTGTATTCTATTTTGCCTGGAAACGCTTCCAACGCGTGAAATAGAAACGCTTCCAACACGTGAAATAGAACCAACAGCTGTTGGTTCTATTTCTAGCAGGCGCGTGAGACGTGTGTCACACAGGCAGTTTGCAAGCTCTAACCTGTTAACATGGGAGCCGAAATAAAAACGGACACGCCACGCAGCTGACACGCTCACGCGACCCATCCAGTCTGTGGCCGGCCTAAGAGGGAAATCCTACAATAAATACATAGTAACCTTACTGTGGCCCTATAGTAACTTTATATTAAACCTATAGTGACTATATAGCAGCATGTTCACCCTCTCACCCAAAGGCGAGCAGGGCCCGGGTCGCACTTCAACATGTTTCAGATAACAAACAAACCAATGAGTTTCTCCCACATTACTGTGTCAGTCTGGAAGGGATATAAACTGTAGACTTGGAGGATAATCAATTGCTGCAATTCACCAGAGTATTGATTACCAAGGTGTAACATCTAGCAAGAAGAGAATATTGATTGGCTCCCAGGTCAAATAGACTCTTCCTGCCTAAATGCACTGAGGACCTTCTTGACACAAACATAATAGACAATTTTACCTTTCACAGCAGGAAAACCACCAAGTGTAATTAGTGACATTAATGATGGTTCTGATTGATTTGGGTGTGGCAGCGAACCAGACAGCGCGCGCACGCGCACACACACACACACACACACACACACACACACACACACACACACACACACACACACACACCTTAATGGAATGCAGCCATTGCAGTGTGGCTCCATGGCAAAGATAGTCTGTTGGTCGTTCAAACAGAAATATCCTCATAACTGTGGGATGCATTGCCATTACATGTTGTACTGACACTTGTGATCCCCCAGAGGAAGAAGCTTGATGATCCCTTACTTTTTTCTTTTTAGTTCCATTACCAGGTCTTAATTTGCAGGTTAAGACTTTTGGTTATGAGCAAATACCTGCAAAAACAACAGTCCCTTAACTGTACAATGCGAGTTAGCCAATGGTAGCATGACAACATCCGAAACTTAAGATGTTTACCACCCATTCAGCCTCTTTTTTCTTAGGCAACAGTTATTTTGTATGTGTATTTGTTTATGTGGTTATTGTTTATTTCATATTAATGTTTAATATGTTTGTTTGTTTGTTTGTTTGTTTATGTATGCACCATTCACCAAGGCAAATTCCACATAAGTGTAACTTATTGTGGCAATAAACTCTGTTTTGATTCAGATTTAACATTAAACTTGCTAAACCTCATGTTAGCATTTTCAATGTGAGCATGTTAGAACGCTGTGAGTTCAGCTTCACAGAGACGCTAGCATGGCCAGATAATCACAGTGAATCAACACAAATACAAGGCCGCATTTTTTGTGCAATCCAGGGAATATCAATCACACTGGTGGGCTGTTTTGATCAGACATTTTCATAAATCATGTTTTTATTTTAACATGATTTTTTCTTTATTTTTCCTTTTTTGGCAATATATTCTTTTAATTAGGGCCCAAGCGCCAACAGCGGCGAAGGCCCTATTAAAACTGAAGGAATTCTTCTTTCTTTTCCCGGCAAATGAATCACCTTTTTGAGGGGCTTGACATACTCAAAAACTCACCAAAGTTTTTATCAAGCCTGGTGAAATTTACGTATTTTAAAAGGGGTTCGGGAATAGGCGCACAAAAATGGCTTGCTAGCGGCCCCTACAAAATTTTTTAAATTGAGCCCCTGTAGTACGTTTAACATAGACTAACGAAACGTGGTACACATATGTAGCATGACAAGACATACAAAAAAGCTCATTGGAGCCATACCCTTAACGCAACAGGAAGTCATTTTGAATTGAAAGTTCGAAATTAGTGCGATTTTCCACGTCGTACTTTAACGAACTCCTCTTAAAAATGTCATCCAACCGACTTCAAATTCGATGATGAAAGAACTCGATGATGAAAAGTTATTAAAATCAAGACTTTTTGTCGAACTGTGTGGGCATGGTGTGGCGGCCATTTATCAATGAACGAAGAAGTGGTTTTAACTTGAGTGTACATTGTCATATCAAGGCATAATACCCTTCAGTACCTTAGATTGTATTCATCTGCCTTAGATTATACTTTATTGGAAAGAGCAAACAGAGTGCAGGTGCACCTAGTACAAAATGTAACAATCCAAACCTCCTACAGAGATGTGAGGAGCAGTAGATAAAAAAGAGGTCATATTAAAAATAAAATTGGGAAAGGTTCCAGTGAAGATGAATGTGGACCTAGTTTTATAAGCAATCTGTTTGTTCTGTTGTTTTCAGTGTATATTTATGTGCTTTGTTGCTGCTTACACTTTATAGCAAAATTACCTTTTTTAAAAGGCAGTGTTTAATATTTTATGTGAATAATCTGTGTTCATCCAAAGGGTAATTGCATTATGTTACTCATCAGTGTCTCTCGCACAGAAAACCAATTCCAATCCTATCCCTCAATCAGTCATCAGTTTCAGTTCTCACTTCTCTTGAACATGAAGACATGAGCTGACTGACTGCTTGGTGTGTTAATTACTCTCAATTATCTAGCTCATCTCTTCATCTCCGTCAGCTCAAGCTTTGTGAGGGTAATACTCTTTCAGATTCAGTGAGTGAGAGGAGGGAGGAGGATCCCTTTGTTTATTCACTGAATTAAATTAGTAACTATGATTATTCACGTTGCTTTATATTTATAAAAAGTCTGAGTCAAGGAGAGACAGGGAGGAGCAGACAGACTGACAGAGAAGGTGAGACGGAAAAAAAAAATCAATCAATCCTAGGGCAGCACAATTAAAGGTGCCGTAGGTAGGATTGCGAAGATCCAGAACTTAGCCAAAAAATTTGAACAACTTCTCAGTCCCTCCCCCCTTTTGCTAAAGCCCAAAGCGGTCTCCTAAGCCCCTCCCCCCACAAGGGAGAAAGAATGCGTGTGCATGAGCAGTTATTGACACGCAGTTAGACACCCCCCTTGGCCCTGATTGGAGCATCTGAACAGGGAGCGGTGGATTTTTGCAAATCGCACTACAGGCTGTAGGTGGTGCCAGATTTTTTTTTTTAATTACCTGCTTCATGTAGTTCTACTCAAACATAGGGTCAGTTTCAGCAAATATGACAGAAAGTTAGTTTTATAAGTCTTACCTACTGCACTTTAATCTAATCGCAATGTCACTCAGTTGCATGACCCAAAAGAATTTTGCGATTTGAGTAAAGTGCTGTATGCGTGACTCCACGTCTCCACGTTGTAACACCCTTCACTTCACCGACAGTTGGTCATTTGTGAAATAAGGATATTGAAGTTTAGCATGGAACTTACTGAGTAATCATATGATTTGATCAAAATCTCTAGAACTGCCCCTAAATAGACCTTGAGGTAACGTTTTTCTCAATAACTTTTTCCAAGGTCAAGACCAAACTTAGATTTCAGCTTGTAAGGCAACATAGACAAAAAAAGAAGACCTTTCAACAGCTGACCAAACTGCATCTGCTGATTTGCTACTGGACCTTGTGGTGAGACCATTTCTAAAAGATACAAGTACTTTGGTGTTGAGGCAAGGTTAGGAGCAATTCACAAGCAGAATTCAAACACTTGTGGCTGATTGGTCATTTCTTGCACCATCATTTGCAATCAAGCCCTCCAAACACTTGAGATATTTTTACCTCAGCTTGGTAGACTCCATAACCTTCAGGTTGCACCTGACAAATAATGCCTTAGAACATACTGTACACTGCAAGTCTTGATTCTAAGCATGCAAGCAGCACACCTTTAATCACAGATTATAAAAATAATAAATTCCCAGATATAATGATATATAAAAATGAGAATAAAAGCATGCAGATATTCTGACAGGTTCATGATAAATGGGAATACTTCTTTCCACTCCGTATTTGACAACGAAAAACCCAATTATCTTGAAATGTGCTGTCACTGTTGTAATTATAGTTGGCTGACAACCAACAAGTCTCATACTTTAGTCTGATAGTAATGCATGTGCTCATGCGGCTGTCTCTGCTCCTCCTACATATCCACCATTATATATCAATTCCATTTGGTCTATAAAGCTGTGGGCATTATCCATATGCCATGTCTCTATCGATCAGACAAGTGAAAGCCCACTTAAAAATACCCAAAGAAGATGATGCAATGATCACTGGATGGATCTGGAGATTCATAAATGGACGCTACAAGAACAGGAGGACTGAAGGTCTGTTGTTAAACTACATGTGGGGATGACATCTTCTTGGGCCAAAGTGGGAACGTGACCCTGCCTTTACCTAGCTTTGAACCAACATGCCTAGAAAAACAACACAGATGTACACCAGCAGCCGGCATATTGTGGTTACGAAACACAAGCCATCGCAGATTTGTGTAGTTAATTGACTGAAAGGGAACAAGTATAATATCTTCACCCTGTAAACTCCCAGAAACAGGGGTAATTGGTTTTTGGCATGCCCCGCGTTTGCCTGTTTTTATTAGATTTTTTTTAAACAGCTCTTTGAATGAGGGATATTTAACAGATGCATCTTCTGTCTGGGATATCTGCCAAATGTATTTAACCAAATTCCCAAAAAAGCCAAGACAAATATAGTGAGGAATATAATGATGGTGTCACTAAACAAAAAAAACACACTGAATAAAAAGGTTTTAAATAACACAGAAATTGCCTTCAACTACTTCTTATTTACCTGCAAAAAACATAAACAGACCCAATAGCAGACACCGTAATCGTCAAGGGCCTAAAAAAACTGACCTGATCTATAATTATCTCACCTATGACCACAGAATTGAGCCCTGTCATTGAGTTGCACATTCAAATAATCCATATTACAATAAAAATGGCAGGATGACGGTTATGCCTGAGTGACAGGCAGGGACTGGAGGTAGAGGCTGCACAGAAAGAAAAACTTTGATGTGAAACATGGCGTTTAAGAAGTACAGAGACGAATATCACATGTATTAAAAGGAGGGGTGGTAGCCATTCTAAAGACAGTGCAGATGCTAAATTTGTGTAAACTTAGTTCCTCCTCGTAGTCCTCAACAACAACTGATGAGGTACAATAATTGTTTCTAGAGACTGTAGCAAACAGCATAAATATACACCTTCAAAAGGTGTGAAAATGTGCAGCTGTGAAGCAAGGTGTTGTTGATAAAGAACAGATGCAGTCAAGAAATCTTCATTGGGTACAATATTGCAACACTGTGCAGCTACCAGGTGTGAAATTGTACAGTTAAAAGAGTCTGAATAAAGGTGTTACCAAAAAGGACATAACTCCCCCTGGAAAATATATGGAAATAACCTAGCAATGCAGCCCACAATTTCACTTTTTTCATTATAGTCTGATCATTTTGAGTAGGATGTGCAATATATTATTGATGGTCATCTCCTTTGCTCCTCACATCACCACAAACCAACTGAATGGATGAACTAACCTCTCACTGAGCCATCATTGAAAAACAAAGCACGTGTTTAGACTCGTCAAATTTCTAACCACTACATTTTAATAATGAATACTGTACATTGGGGGCTGGCTTAGATGTTCAGGCATTGATCATCAAACGTAAAGTCACAAGTTCCCGTCCAGCCGGGGACCTTTGCTGCATGTCTTTCCTCATCTCTCTCTACCCTTCCTTCCTGTCATCTCTTTACTGGGCTCCAATAATAGCTTAACATTCTCCAACACCTACAGTAGTTACAATAGCAGTTCAAAAGGTGTGGGAGTTTCAAGATCCCTTGAGTCATATAAGCACTCAACAATTGTTCTGACATGGATCCGTCCAGTTGATGCGCTTCTTTGACTTAAATCTCATAACAAAAAGGGAGCTCAAAAAGGTGCAGTGTGTGTTACTGACTCTGGCTCTGGCTGTCCATCTTCTGTATTCAACATGATGACAGGAATAGGTCAGCTAGTTCCAGTAGGAACTAGATTGTAGTGCCCAGACATAATCACAACAACACTGCAGTTACAGTATGCACACTGGCTTACTCTGGGTTAAATCCTGCTGGAGCTATTTCCACAGTGTCTTTCTCCCCATCTACACACGACAAAAAGGTAAGTGGATGGGCCCACTCTCTTTAAAATAATCAAAAAAATGAAAGCCCCTGTGTAACATTTGTAGTTGTTCATTATCAATATCTGTATTGCCCTTCACAAACTTGTCCTTTTTTATGAATATTTACCACCACCATCAATTCCAAGTATTCCTATTGGCTTGAAATTTTACATTTGCGCTTACATGAACTGGGGTAGACGCTTCATAGCCGTGCGCCATCTTGAAATACGGTAGCCTGTAAGGGACATACAGGCTATACTGCTCCGCATTTCGCGCTTTTCACTCAGTGGCACTGACTGTGACCGACTGTTTTCTTTAACTGTCTATGACTGTGACGTATGCCAGGGAGGGAGGGGAAGAAGATTACTTGCGACTCACCGCCCGCAAATTTGAAAGCCTGTTGCGTCTATTATCGAGGACATATAACTGAGTTGCCGAGGAAATTAAAACGACAACGTGACAGGCAAAGCAACAAGACCAAAGTTAATATTGTTGTGGCTTTTCCAAGATGGAAAGAGCTGATGAGGAGCAAGGATTTTAAAAGGGATGCCGAAGTTGCCTGCTTTCTTCTCAACAGGTAATTCTGCCTATTTGTGTAAAAGTTTTATAGTTGCTACTTGCTTGGCTAACTATAGCATGGTTGTGCATAACACTAGAACATCGTCTAGGATACTTTTCCTCGCGTCAATGATGAAAAAGGATTGTCTACCTTGTAACATAAACGTAATCATATGTGCTGTGATTTCCCTGGCAGACAACTCACATCATGGAGTTGTAACACAGACTAGCTACAGCTAGAACAGCTGCGTGGAAATGATGGAGACACTAAGAGATCATTTCAGTTTCATTGACATTGTTCATGCTGCTCAGAGAAATATATTAAAACACAAACCTCCGTTGCTTCTCTCCTACGCTGTAAACATCGCCTTACACTATTAATCTGGTACAATATACAGAATAACAATAGCACTGATACTTTACTAACATTAGCTTGCATATGTTTGGGAACCTGATAGCTGATGTTAGCAATGAAATGCTCCCAAAATAACGTCAAACTATTATTACACTGGAAGGGACTCACGGACGGTTGCCGCTAATTTCGGGTTCAGCCACCGTAGAAGTTATAACGCACTCGGAATGGGGGGGGCTAGAAAGTAATATTCAGTTGGTTGTCATATACAATTTCACCGCTAGATAGGAAAAATTCTTACACACCGGGGCTTTAATAAAACAAAATGAGATTTCTGCAGAATATCAATGATGGTGTTGTGATCATACAATGGGTGAATGTACAATACATGATTCTAAGCAGGCAAATTGGTTGGTATGCATGCTGAGTGCTAAATTACTGAATGTATGGTTACTGTAATGAATACCAAAAAGGTTTTAATGTGCATGCATAAGCAGTGGGTAACACACATCAACACCGCACACACTTCTAATGCAATCAAAGGTGGCCACATCATAGAGTGCTCAATTACAATCTCAAAGTGGGTCAGTGTAACCAATTTCAGCCCCGTAATGACACCAATCAAATATTTGTAAATAGAACAAGCCAATTTTGACAGTCAGTATAGTAAATGTAATTGCTCAGGTGTTGTGGGACTGGTCATACTGGTGCCTCTCCACTAAGAGCTCCACTCACAGATCAATGGGTTTCCACATTTAAACAGGAAGTGTAAGCCAACAGATCGATTGACCCAGAGTTTTGGATGGAACGACTGGTATGTAGGAATACTGGCACATAGTTCTTACATCCAGTGAGAGAATGACAGTGAGACAAAGACAGACGTGGAAGGCATGTGAGAAAAGCAGAGGATTTAAAGGTAGAAGAGGCGAGCAGGGAAGCATGGAGAGAGCATAAGGGCATCTGTAAGGTGTAGAATCGGAGATATGTGAGAAAGATAGAGGGTGACCTAAGAAAAAGACAGAAATGACAAATACAGAGAGCGCTGCTGGAAACAGGACACACGCCTGCCAGCAAGCCCATAAGCAGATTGATTGTCTGCTTGCAGTTTTCTTCGCAAAACACAACACCCTGCTGGTTTGGATCTTGGAGTCCCCACACTGCCTCTCCAACCTGCGAGGAATTCCCATTGTAACACATCTGCATTTCAGTTCATGATCTAAATACACAAGCTCTTATTTGAAGACAAAGCATTTAAAAAAGCTAATTATGTGATAACACAAGACCGCCTCAGAAGACATAGGCTAATACCAATCAGTCTGCAACGCCATCTGAAACTGTCACACAGGACCAAAACTGGCTTAACAGGGAGGCTGCTGTTATCTGTAATACTGGAAATCAAGTTGCCAAGCTCAGTGACAGACAGACCTTTTGACAGCTCTCTAAAAAAATCTGAAAATAGGAATTTAATCCTCTTGTAAAAATAGACAATTAAGTTGAATTATTACAGGGTTCAAGGGTTGAAAATGGACAGCAAGACAATGTAGCTGGGACTCCGATAGATGCACCTCTCTCAGATAATAAGATAATGCACATTTTTAAAGCAGTTCAATACTGTTTACCTATCAGGCAGCATCCACATGGCCAGTGTGTCTCCTCCTGGGACTAACTTCCTGCAAGGTATTGAGGCAGTTGTGGGTGACATTAATAACAAAACTGCTGATGGAAATGTGACCCCAACAAGTCTACTGTAAATCAATGGCACATATGCTGATAGGCAGGTGCACTGTTATTTCTTAGTGCCCAGCAAATATACCTAATTATATTCTATAGCAACATCCAATTCAAATAAAAAGGTAACCTGTTATCTAACCCACCCAGTGGCACATTAACAGCTTTCATTTTAAGACTTAAAATAGGCCTACCTTAAAGTCGACATATGAGAGTTATAAAATATATCAATACATATGCTACTATAATAAACGCGTGCATGATTTGCCTGTATGAATATGGCAGGCATATTGTAATTTATAGGGTTCAAGGGTTCACTCTTTTAATAGGATACAGCCTGCCAATATTAATGAAAGAAAAGGGGGCCGCCTGGGGTTAAATGATGGGGTTAGGGAGAACTTAACGATGACAGGAGCCAAACCAAGCCAACAGAAATCTTATCCCCCTCCAAAACTCCATTTTCATGAAGCCCTTTTTCTTCACTACGTGGAGGATGAAAACACAAGCTTGTCTAGCGAATAAAATAAAAATCTAATTCGACAACCTAAAAAGAAAAGCTCCTTGTTTAACTTACCAATTCTCCACAGCTCATCTACACGTGGAGACAAAAGGAATCCCGACGCCTTTTGCGGGTTGTTTTCGGACAGAAAAAGCAGCTGTCAACACATGAACATGAAATGTCTTTTATTCCGTATCAGCGAGTATTTTCGCCATCCTCTGTTGGAGTCTGTTTACTCGACAGCTGCCCCTAACGAGCTGTCCTTTTTACACTCTTCATCTTCTGTCTGGTTTTTTTTTTTGTATTCACATGATATAGCTAATGTTTCTTGTTTGTCCACTTTTTCCGACATTAAAACAAACAAAACTAGCGCGTCAATTAAACTGATTCCTGTTTGTCCCGGTTGTATTCCGTTTCACCGTTCACAAGGTGCCTTCCAGGATCGAGGTGCTCGTGTTTGGGGAGGTTGAAGGCTTTCGTGTATCAAATGCATCAGAAACTCGTTGATCCCCTCCAACCACCCCTCCCTCCTCCCCCCTCTCAGCAGAAGAGGACAGTGGACCAATTGAAAAGAGAGAGAGAGAGAGAGAGAGAGAGAGAGAGAGAGAGAGAGAGAGAGAGAGAGAGGCGATCTGAGCTTCTCAGTCTGCTGTGGGACCAGCGAGCAGTCAATTACAGAATGAACAGCTATCAGCAGACTAAAGCCTAAATAACATCATGAAGGAACATTTGATCTTATAGTTTTAATCATTATTAACTGCTAGCATGGCTTGGACTGTAAACATTAGGTATATTACTACTGATTTTATTACTATAAAATCAACAAAATGTCTTCAGCTAAATAAATAAAGCCTTTCTTTCTTTCTTTCTTTCTTTTAATTTAGGTGATAAGATCAATACAAATTTCATTTATTACTTCAGCAGTGATCATTATCATGTTAGCCTAAAGCCTCGAGGCAGGGGAACAATTAGGTTAGCTTTGTTTGAAGATGTGTCCAAAATCATTAAAACCTGTTTTATTAGCACAAAGTAGGCTATTGTGTAGCCTATTGCACCCAGGCAGATAATCTTACTTGCACTGCTGACTAGTGGTGACTAAATACCCTAAACCAGAGATCTTCAACAGGGGGTGCGGGACCCCTAGGGGGTCCTTAGAGTTACTGCGGGCGGGGCACCATTTTTTTTTTCTTTTTTTCTCAAGTTTAAGTTTAAAATTTTTATTAAATTTTATTTAATTAAATGTTAAATGCACTAAAAAGGTATGTATAAAGGCCGTAGGCTACCATACATGTTATTATAGGCCCAGTTTTATATGCAACTTAATTTTGATACAATATATGTAGTATGTAGTCATTTAGGGGTCCTTTGCTTAAAAAACGTTGAAGACCCTTGCTTTAAACTCTGCAACATTACATCTGCCTGTTACAAGGTGCATTCATGTGTCTGACAATTTTGTCCAAAATTACTAAGAGTTTTCTTATTCACATCAATACAGTGGGAGCAATTTTTGGTTTAATACCACAACCTGCCCACAGAGCTGTGATCATGGGGCTGGTCAGGGGTTCCACAGGGTCATACTTATACCAATATTATAGATATTATTTGTGCCAAGCAAGGCTAAACATGTCTACCTTTCTGTACTCAACACAAAGAGATGAAAAATAATTATTCTCCATAGGAACGTGGTCGCTCTTTGCGCATTTGGTGAAACATTACACATTAACATAAACATCTTTGTTTTCCTCTTTTAACATTATTTTTTGGGGCATTTTCAGCCTTTATTTTGACAGGACAGCTGAAGACATGAAAGGGGGGGGGAATGACATGCAGCAAAGGGCCACAGGCCCGCTGCGTCGAGGAGTAAACCTCTATATATGGATGCCCGCTGTACCATCTAAGCTATCCGGAAGCCCAACATAAACAACTTCTCAGACATTACTTCCCTAGAGAGTTAGTCAGTGTTGTGATGGAAAATAAGTAAGCCTTCGATGTGTGTTGGTAATCTGGAGCTCATGGGAAATGATCAAATCTATTGTTTCTTCATTCACTGGAATTCAGCATAAGGAAAGGTCACGCTCTCCACAAAATTAATGACACAGATCTGTGAATGTTGGCTCAATCCCACGTTAGTGGGCACACAATGTGAAGATAATGTTTCAAAACATGATAAGTAGCCTCATCGCTAGAGCTATTATTAACTTTTATCAAAATGAGCTCTGTGAATTCCCATAACCTATGTTTTACATCTGCCTCTTTTTACAGATGAACTACCAATGACTTCTGAAGAGATTTCCATGTTGCAGTAAATAATCTGTGCTGTAAGACATAAGACTGTGCTGTTCTAGTCAACAAGACATAATGTGGAAAAAAGGCAATACTACTCTCTTGTGAGTTCATATATTATGCTTTGTCAATGCCTGTTCTCATGTTCTGGAAGTTCTCTATTAAAAATGTGTGACAGATTTCTGTGTCAGCATTACGTGTATGTGTGTGTGTGTGTGTGTGTGTGTGTGTGTGTGTGTGTGTGTGTGTGTGTGTGTGTGTGTGTGTGTGTGTGTGTGTGCGTGCGTACGTGCGTGCGTGCGTGCATGCGCCACTGTGTCACCAGGTCATGTTGTACGTGATTACTCCAATCAAATGCTGTCCCCAGTCTGTCCCTGTTAATTAAACTTTGATAGACTCTGCACCAATTTCTGAGCCTACAGCTTAAAAAAGCTAATTTTTACAGGCAAATACACAAAGTTTGTGACATTTGTCTCATATAATCCACTGGAGCGTGCACTTACTGACCAAAGAGGTTGCAGGAAAGCAAGCCTGTAAGCTTAATCAAAATGGGATAAAAGCATGCATGTTTGTTATAGTCAAACCATACACATCATTCATTTTTTTATCCTCAAACCCTACAAAAAAGATCTATGTTGTAGACCTACCTCTGTTGTTCTGCCCAAAGCAAGAGTACAAGCAGTCCAGAAGAACACATAAGTGTTTTCAGATCTGACGCTTCTATCAACACCATTTGTCAGTGTCTTCCAAAACCATTACAAATCATTGTTGGAAAAATGTATCTGTTTTATGATGTGACAAAGCTATGGTTTACGTTTTGTTAATCAGTTTAGGTACAAAAAACACTTGGTGAGGGGTCAGAGAAAAACCATGGTTTGGGTTAGGAGAGCTTCATCGTCATGGTTACATTAATTAACAAGGGGTTAGGTCATGGTTAAAAAAAAACAACATTGGGTGCCTGGATGGCTCGGCTGGTGGAGCAGGAGCCCATATACAGAGGTTTACTCTTCGACGCAGCGGGCCAGGGTTCGTGGTAAGGGGTAAGGTGCACAGTTCTGAGATGCTATATACATATATAAAAAACATAAAGATAGATATGGTTTTATATACAGTGTGATATACAGTGTGAATATATTGCACATCACTGTGCTGAAGCTGTAGTTTCTCTTGGGAGGACAGTCTCAATTATTCTTCAATTCTATTTCTGACTAAAGAGCTTTAATCATGTAATACATTTCTACTTTAATCCAAGCACAGGAGTTGTGTGCCATTTCAATCCAACAGAATGGACAGATTTCAGCAACACAGAGAGAAAATATTATGGCTTACGGCTTACTTTGTATATTTATCTTGTCATTTGTCAGTCTTGAGTTGAATTTAGACAAACTGTGACTAACTATGTAATGATATTTTTTTACATTACAACATAGGAGTGCTCATTATTCATTTATTTGACGGGGACAATGAAGAGTCAGACTGTCCCAGAGTTAGCTGATTGCTAAATTTGATCAGCAGTCCCTAGGCAGGAAAATCCACAAAAATAACTAGCATCAAATGATATAATACAGAATAAACATTGCATCATGCAAAAATAAAAGCACTTTCCATTTATTATGGCACTCCTTTTTCCCTCACACAGAGTATTTGATTTTTTTCTCAATTTTATGAATCCTTTGTTTCTCTGCCAGTGCCACCACAAAGCATGTCTAATCTTCTCAAGCGACCGCAAGGGCAGGATTCTGTGGAAATGAGGATTTGGTAACAATGCAGCAGCCTATTGACTACAAATGTTATTGACTAATTTCCGGCAATCATGCTGTTGACCCTTTCAAGCTCCTGTGTCAAATCAAGGCTGTTTTTATGTGTTACAGAAAGAATCACCCATGTGGGAGTGCTTAGTCCAGTCATGCAAAAAAAATGTATTTTAGGCTTCCCATTCACATTCACATTGAGAAATGAGGTGGTAAGATGTTACAAGGAGGAGAGGCCAATGATTAAATCCTTTCTCTATTGTGCTGCCATATACAGGATCATTTCTTTTCATTCAGTCACAGAGGAACAATGTCAAAAATAGGGCTGGGTATCGATACTCAATACCTTTAAACATATCAACCAAAATAACCCAGAGCCAAGTAGTATTGAAACTTCTCCAGTCAAACTATATCTGCATTTGATCCTTTTTTACCCAGATCTAAAAAAAAAAAAAAGCAGCCAATCACCACAATCAAGGTGTGATTGGCCCTGCATACTGCAGCAGCTACAACCCATTCAGTCTGTGGAGTGGTGAAGACGAGTCTTGTGTATTTGATGAAGTTGGACAGTTTTGTATAGTTTAATAAATAGTTTAAAAATTTAAACATTTTAAAAATGTATTTGTGTAAAAATCATTTGGCTGGGCAGGAGTGGTGGTGGCATTTTACACAACTGAATACTTCCATTCACATAATGGGTAATGGGTATTGAATGAAGGTATTAAATTAAGTAGGCCTACTCTACTGGTATCATAATCACTTTAAGTGTACTGGTATTTATACTGGTATCATAATATTTTAAACAATACCCAGCCCTAGTTAGAAACTCATACATAGGAGGTATCAGTCCTAAAAGGTCTATTGGGTAGGTGTCCTTTACAATCTGCTAGCAGTAACTTAAAGCCCCAGTGTGTAAGAATTTCTCCCATCTAGCGGTGAAATTGTATATGACAACCAACTGCATTTCACTTTGTAGCCCCCCCCATTCCGAATGCGTTATAACTCCTACGGTGGCCGAACCCGAAATTAGCGGCAACCGTCCGTGAGTCCCTTCCAGTGTAATAATAGTTTGACGTTATTTTGGTACCATTTCATTGCTAACATCAGCTACCAGGTTCCCAAACATATGCAAGCTAATGTTAGTAAAGTATCAGTGCTATCGTTATTCTGTATATTGTACCAGATTAATAGTGTAAGGCGATGTTTACAGCGTAGGAGAGAAGCAACGAAGGTTTGTGTTTTTAATATATTTCTCTGAGCAGCATGAACAATGTCAATGAAACTGAAATGATCTCTTAGTGTCTCCATCGTTTACACACAGCTGTTCTAGCTGTAGCTAGTCTGTGTTACAACTCCATGATGTGAGTTGTCTGCCAGGGAAATCACAGCACATATGATTACGTTTATGTTACAAGGTAGACAATCCTTTTTCATCATTGACGCGAGGAAAAGTATCCTAGACGATGTTCTAGTGTTATGCACAACCATGCTATAGTTAGCCAAGCAAGTAGCAACTATAAAACTTTTACACAAATAGGCAGAATTACCTGTTGAGAAGAAAGCAGGCAACTTTTAAAATCCTTGCTCATTATCAGCTCCATCTTGGAAAAGCCACAACAATATTAACTTTGGTCGCGTTTGCCTGTCACGTTGTCGTTTTAATTTCCTCGACGACTCAGTTACATGTCCTCGATAATAGACGCAACAGGCTTTCAAATCTGCCGGCGGTGAGTCGCAAGTAATCTTCTCACCCTCCCTCCCTGGCATACGTCACAGTCAGTACCACTGAGTGAAAAGCGCAAAATGCGGAGCAGTATAGCCTGTATATCCCTTATGGGCTACCGTATTTCGAGATTTCATGGCTATGAAGCGTCTACCCCAGTTCATGTAAGCGCAAATGTAAAATTTCAAGCCAATAGAAATACTTAGAATTGATGGTGGAGGTCAATATTCATAAAAAAGGACAAGTTTGTGAAGGGCAATACAGATTTTGATAATGAACAACTACAAATGTTACACACTGGGGCTTTAATTAAGTCTTTGACACTCTAAATTTCCTTGGGGAGGACCCCCAGACCCCCCGCTTAATATGTGTACCTTCAAAGGCCCATTCTGAGCCAGGAAACACACACACACACACACACACACACACACACACACACACACTGATGAGATATGCAGCAGTGTGAGACACTCATCTGTCATACTGTTATGAATAAAGTAATAGGGTGAATAGATATGTTTACAGGAGATAAACATGTATCTGCTGGGATGTAAACATCACCTTCATGTTACAATAGATTGAGATTAAATGAAAACATTTAGGTCTATTAATATTCCAAAACTGAGCTGCATTTTATTTGCAACTAAAGAGAGAAGAAAAGGATTATGTTGAATTGAAAAGGAACATAACAGAAGTGATGCTTCTGAATGCAAATCAGTTCAATCCCCACCCCTGTATCCCAGTGGATTGACTCAATCTCACATTTAGACATCCCTGTATCGAACGAAACTAAATTATCTCTAAATCATAATATGCAACGCAGATCTCGAGGCTATATGGACTCTGCTACAGAGATTAAAATATTACCAATACTGTAATACGACCAATATTTTTTTTTGTGATGCTTCCACACTGATCTCATTTCACATACATAACTTTATCCTATACACCAAGACAAATGAGAATTAGACTCCTCAATATTGATGAGAGATAATGCCTCTGGGGGTGAACAATCATATTTGTTTAAGCAATGACATGATGCATTTTGTACTTCTAATTGGACACATAGACTTGCCGTTTTTTGTGGATGTCCCATTCGACCCCACAAATCCCAAAAGCTCTGTTTGTTTTGTGTTTAATTAATGATGTGTGTGACACATGTGCATGTTACAGTGAGGATGGTACATTCATAATGTATGTGTATGCACTTGTGTGAAATGTAAGCAAATGGGAAAGGCTGCCGAGTGTGTGTATATTAGTGTGTATGTGTGGTAGTTTGGGATTTACTTCTTAAGCGACACGGCCGTGCTTAGGAAGCATTGCCATCTGTTAGATAGAGAGGGGTACTGAGACACATGCACACAGAACACACAAGGCTATACACATGCAAACAGGTACACACACACACACACACACACACACACACACACACACACACACACATAAACACACACATACACACACACAAACACACACACACACACACACACACACACACACACACACACACACACACACACACACACACACACACACACACACATACCAATATCAGCATGTAATCAATAATTCAAATACACAGAAAAAAGGCAGCAATGTCCTTCTCATTTGTATCAGGCAATCACACACACCACACATAACACCAGCATCTCATACAATGCTATAACTCTGTTTTCTTACCAGTCACTAAAGATTTCCTTTCAACGTTCATGACACTTCCACTAGATGCTGCCTTAATTTTCTCTCTAGTGAAAAAAAATCACCATGTGTTGACTCTTGAGGTAAGGATAAAAGACTACGTCTGCAAGGGAAAATTGAAGGTTTCAAGGCAAGAAGAACACTTCAGAGACATTACTGTAAGACAAACATCTTCTGTTTTGTTACTGTTACAGTTTTTTTTTCGATTGCTAAACGAACTGAAGCCACGTGCAAAACTACAGTCTGCACAGCAGCCGTTCATGTGGACCAAACTCTAGTTCGTTTTTCATTGCTTGAACACAGATTTCAAAACTCTACACACTTATCCCATCACTTTAACCACAACCTACACAACACACTTTACATAACATTTTTAACACCAGCAGGAGCACATAGGGAGGTAGTGCCGGAAACAATGTTGATATACGAATAAAATGAGATTGTAAAATATCTACCATTCTTTTTGGTGAGTACCTTATCACATGCCATATATATATATGTGTTGCTTTGTGTTTTTGTTTTATAATAGTGACAATTTGAGAGAGATGCCTAATTCCCTTAATGTGTATGTTGTATGGTTACATGTGTCCTGACATGGATCCTGAGCCCTTTTCTTCTTCTTCATTTCTTTGATTTGTTTTTATTTAGGCATTTTAAATCTTCCACAATAGGGGAGCTCAACTTAATTTGTATTACTGACATTCAATTTCACTGAGAAAAGTAGTATGTTAGATTAAAGAGAAAATCATGATCTATACTAACGTTAATGTATGCCCGCTCCCCTTTTGTTTTAACCCTGTGGCCACATAGATACTCACACTCTTCTCTCTGTGTTCTCTGCTCATAGCTGTAGCACAAGTCTTTTCTTTGGACGTCAGGTTATTAAGTGGTTAAATATTTCTAAATCTGTGTTATGAGGTCAGTTAATTTGGAATGGGCACAGTTTGTCATATTCTCAGATTATTACCATCATACTCATTGTTCAGGAACACAGACTGTATGGACGAAATAATTCTACTCACACTTTCACTGGCTCTCACACACACACACATACACACACACACACACACACACACACACACACACACACACACACACACACACACACACACACACACACACACACACAAAAACATACATGTAGCTCACTCGTTTGGAAAGCTTCTGCTACTCACTTTGCTCATCTTGTGTACAGCGAGCGAGGCATGCTGAGAGGTTTTGCCTACATGCTGTGGTATCTCTCTCTCCTTTTGCTAGTTTAACTGTTAGTCCTCACAGTGTGATCTCCAGACATGACTCACCAGCATAACACTGCGTCTGTACACACACACACACACACACACACACACACACACACGCATAAACACACACACACACACACACACACACACACACACACGCACGCACACACAGATACATGAGCATACATGTTATATAAGACAATGTAGAGGCACAATTTTGTGTTGAGTGTGTGTACATTAGTGTGTATGTGTGGTAGTTTGGGATTTACTCCTTAAGTGACACGGCCGTGCTTAGGAAGCATTGCCATCTGTTAGATAGAGAGGGGTACTGAGACACATGCACACAGAAAACACAAGGCTATACACATGCAAACAGGCACACACACACACACACACACACACACACACACACACACACACACACACACACACACACACACACACACACACACACACAGATACATGAGCATACATGTTATATAAGACAATGTGGAGGCACAGTTTTGTGCACAGTTCATTCATTTCCATGTGTGCTTGATTTTCCATATTTCACTCACATACTGTCCACTTCTGGTTGTCATGCAGTGTTGTACCCTGCATGAGCTCAAGTACAACTTCATCGAAACCAAATGTGATCCAAATGTGTTCAGTTGAATAGATAATAAACTTCACTTTATTCAACACAATTAAACTGTCATGTTTAGGTTGATTTGGTCAAGTTTGTACTACTACCAGTGGCAGAAGCTAAATGTTTCAACCATTTATCCATTACTTTACAGTAAGCAATTTCAAGTGTAATGACATCCCTGCTTGCTAACTATTTTAAACACGTTCAATCTCAATACATAGTGTTTATAACTGATTAAATGTAGATGTATATTTTTAATTCACACATGTACAAGAAAGCTTCTGAGACTATACAGTAGGTGTAGGTTTTCACCACAAAGGATATGGTAGAGAGAGTGAGACACAAAGACAATTGATATTCATCATATGAAGCCTGCATTCAGTGCTCTGTACAGTCTAATTTTCAGATAAAAGGGTTCAAAAAGCATTAGCTCACAGAAGTATGTTCTTTTTCAGGGTCAGTCTTTGCTTAAATTGCTTTTCCTCCTCTTTGTCTCCTGGCACATTCTAAATATGCGCTAGTTCCATAGGAAGTCAAAGAGACTCATTTGGAAGGACAAAATAAAATGTACATTCATACCAATGCTTGTATACACAGATACTATATAATCAAGAGTTGACCTGTTTTTTTTTTTTTTTGGATCAACTTTTTATTATTTTTATATTTTTCAACATACAGAACAGACAAATACAATTGAACAAGAACAAAAATCCTCTCCCACCCCCACCCTCTACGGGCTCGAGGAAAACAAAACAAACAAATAAAAAATAAAAATAAAAAAATCACACCTTGCCTAGTCACTCTCCTCTAGTTCTTGTGATGTTGAGGTCATTAGGACTAATACTTGTGCTGCTGCGCTTTTCTATAGGTCTATAGTCGATGATTTGGCTTTGTTAATCCTTGCTGTAGAGAGCTCAAGCATAACTATGTCTAGAAAATACAGCAACCACTGTTTCATAAAAAGCCGGTGGGGGGGAGCCAACATTGAGCTATCATTTTCTTGGTTGCGGTTGAGCCGGCTAGCCAAATTTTCTTCTGTCTCCCAAGCAGGTGTAATTTAGAGTCGTAGAGTTGACCTGTTTTTTGGAGGGTTAGGGAAAGAGAGAGCATCCTGGAGGTAAACTGTGTCATTTTTTTTTCAATGAGTGGACAATGTATTGACAGGTCCAGGTGCACACAGTTACATAATAACAGTTCAGTAGAAAAGGCGAACAACCAGACTCCATACATCAAATGATTCTTTAAGAATATCTCTCCCCGGTCTCAAAGAGCAATTATTTTCTTCTTTCCAGCAGTTTCAGCAAGACAAATAACACATAGTTACTATACTATCCAATAACACACACTTACAGACACACTTCCGCAGAAACAAGCACATGTATGCACCCACACGCTTGCAAACAATACACATTTTTCAAAACTCTAACACTTTTTTCAATTGCTTGGACACAATACACATAAACCAAAGATCATTTGTTCATTTAACAAAGATCACCTGTTCAGTATGACACAACTTAAATCAAAGTACTACAATTTCAAAAAGCAACTTACACATTACATTTCAGATGATTGTCTATTCAATTCATTACAATGATCTAACTATCAATCAATACAACTACTCAAAATGATAAGTAACTGTTGCATTACTCTTAATGCATAGTTGTATGGAAACAGACACACAATATTCCATGTTCAGATCATGAAAGTTTCAAGATAACGAGATTCATTGTCACGAATGTGTGGATCATGAACCAATTAGACTACATTATCTATGGGTGTAATATTTCATCATAATTTACTGTAATGTACTACTGTTTATCAGACACTGTTTCTATGGTCCCATGTACCACCTTTGAGACTATTTACAGTATTGACAGTACTGCACTGTATGCATGCAGGCCCTTGGAATTGCTTGCCCAATTCTGCGAACTCGTTACTGATGATTGAGATATTTATATATATACTGTATATATACATATACATATACATATACATATATACCACATTGTTCCAAAAGGTTTTTTCCAAGATGTTTGGCTAATTGCAATGTAGATGAGAACCTGCGGCCAAATCTACAAGACAGAGTTGATGAAGATGTAGAAGTACAGTAATCACTTCTTTGTTTTGGTTTTTACAGTACAAGCAAGTTGAGGAACACTGCATTTGATGTTTTACAGTACTGTCTTTTCTATTTTGTAGCTAATTATTTTGCTTTGATTCAAATAAACCTATGTTGTGATTGTACTGTATTGTTTTTCATCGATACATTTCAGGTTTTGTTCAATGATTCAATGATTCCACTGTGTCTGTAGTATTATCTCTACTACTGCAGTGCTTTTACAGGGATGTCTTTACATCTAGTACCATAATGAAACATGTATCACCTATTTTGTACTACAATATTTAATGATTGTATGGACGATGAGTCAGTGAAACTATGGGTAGCTTGTGTGTGGGTGATCTAAAGTAACGTTTCAATGGTATTTCACAATAAATTAGTTTTTTGAACCAATGCTTTTTGAACCAATGCTTGTGATTTATTTAAAGATATGAATGCACAATACAATGTTTTGAACATTGGACAGTCTGTGTTACAAGTGATGATTGTTTTGAGTTTTGTGTCTAGAGTTTTGAAAAATGACGTCAAGGTTCTGAAATTAGTAGCAAATTGATTGTAAAAAACTGTAAATGTGCTGAAACAGTGATGGAGTTCACTGCTGTCTTTGTTGTTTTTATTTGAATGAGGTCCAGAGGAAAAGGGTTGCATTGTTTGAATTCATTAAACAGATTGTATTGATTTCAAAAGCCAAGTAATTTTAATTTTTGGTGGGACACACTATGTTTTTCTGCTGCTAATTAAAATACAAGGTTGATGTTCTTTTTGTGCATAAGTTGCCTGAAAACTACCAAAACCAACAATCATTTCATCCATCTAACATCTATTATCGTGAGTTATTATAGTTCATGGAGTATGTGAGTTCACTACAATAAACATGGCCGCTGCAGTTTTTCTGGACAACTCTGAAATTGCATTTTCGATCTTTGGAGAACAAAGCTTCACAGAGCTTGTTAGGTTGCTTGTTTACTGTACACTACATTGCTAGTTTGACAAGCTGAGTGGAATACACTATATTGGTCATATGACAATGGATTTGTATGGCATGGAGGCAAGCGGTTTATCAGGCATATCAGGCAGGGGCTACACAATCAGTATATACTGATAGGTTAAATTAGCTGATTGGTTTTATTTGCTTTATGGGATTTGTTGGCTATAATAAAAGGCCCCTGAGCCATGAAATGGAGGCTCATGACTTCGTGTTAATCTGAAGGACAAAAGGCCTAACACATTCTTACCTGCTTGGCAGAAAATCTCATAATCAACCAGAGTCTGCTTTGCAACACAGACACAACAGCTGGTTCCCCGGCTCGAAACACTGCCTGATCATTTTATTGCTGTTTCTGAGAATTATTTTCTGAGACTTCTTTCAGACAGACACATCACACTAACATTACTCTGAGGAGACACAAAGACACTTTTCTCAGGCAGAGAAAAGCACTGAGTCTTCACATTGTAACAATACAGTTTGCAATGCAAATAAATCTTGAGAGTTAAAAGATTCACAGTCACCTAAGGTGGAGTGAAAATGCTGTGTTGAATCTTTTTTGTAATGAATGTTCGGAGAGCAATCACTACAAACCCAAACCCTCGGCAGTATGTGACAGGGCTGTTACAGTTTTTTTCAATTGTTTACACGCAATTTTGAAAACCGGGTTCTTTTTTTCAAAATATAATCACAATTATCCAAACACCACACTCAATTTGCATAATTCCTAGATTGTTTGCAAAATGACACACTTCAGTCAAAACATACACACTTCAGTCAAAACATATACACATATTTGTGAAAATGCTATTTGTTTTCATTTAACCAACACAGTCCTCAATGATCAGACACTATTGCAGCCAGTTTCACACTGCTGTGATAAATGAAAAACACATTTGTTAAAAAAGTAATTTTAGGAAATAGCATGTGCTAGATTTTTGGCCAGACATTGTTATGTAAAGGATAATTTAGATGACAAAAAAATAGTGACAAACCCACAACATTCTTCATGATTAGTTTGAGATATAGGGAGAATGTACACAAATAGGCCTACTATAAACTTACCAAGCACTGCACAACACTGATGCTGCAGACTGAATATTTCAAGTATTTATTTCAATACTTACAGTATTTCTTACCATAATCAGTTACAGTAATCAACCAACAATGAAATCAATGAAACAAATAAAATCTGTAGACAAATAAAAATTACTACATGAAGTACATACACTTTGACTCTGACTTTGAATACTGTAACTGCTGCCTTTTATAACACACCTGAGTGCTGCGTTTTCAAATTAGCACATGTGTGTTTCCACACCTGGTGGATGTGCTTATCCAATTCGTTCATTGGTGTGGTCATTGGCAATCCGGGGCTTTGTAATGACAAGAAAGTAACCTCACAATCCTTATCTGTGTCTAAGGTGTGAACATGTGTGTAGAGTTTTACAAATCACTGTGTGTAATGTTTTGCAAAAAGGGTGAAGCAGACATTGTGTGTAATGTTGTGCAAATCTGTGGAGGTGTTTTGGTCATTGGAGTAGAATTTTGCAAATTGTGTGGACATTTTTATTTTAGTGTGTAAACAATCGTAAAAAACTGTAACAAAAGCATTGTTAGCTCAGGGATGGAGGAAGGAGAAAAGAAATACTTGTTTTGTCCATACAAGGAGGCTGGAGATGTGGGCTCTTGTAGTTCCATATATGAGAGGACCAATCTTGACTTGGAGGTAAAGGCATTTTTTGGAAAGTGAGGACACTTTTGGGTAAACATAAATATACGTTTGATATGTGTACCGTGTTTCCAGGCTTTATGCTAATAACTGTCTCCTTGCTGTAGAGTCAAATTTACAGACACGAGAGTTGTATTCATTTTCTTATCTCAACTCTCAGCGAGCAAGCAAACAAGAGTATTTCCCAAAATGTCAAACTATTCCTTGGAAACTGATCTAACCAACTGTCAAACAGCCCTTTGAAGTCCTGAAGACTGCTTAAGATGTGTAAAAAACAAGGTGTCAAAATTAATTTGCAATTTTGAAAGGCTTTAGGAAGTCACTGCTCCCAGCTAAATAGTTAACTCCTTGTAAGAGAAAGCAAAAAAGCAAATAAGCGTATTAGAAAATACATTATGCCAATGATGTTCCTCACAAGCACAGTAAAAACATGGGTTTGTCTGTGTATAAACCCACACACTGTATATAAACTCATGTATGATGTAACAGCATCTTATGTCTGAATCCACCTCAGAATTTACCAAGCTCAGCTAAATATGAGGCTACAAAAAATGAAAAAAAGACAAAAATAAATCCACTCAATAATTAGGGATGTGCCACAGCTACTGAGAAAATAAGTGACTCACTTTTTGTTCTTTGTCATTTCTGCCTGTTTAGTACAGACAAAAGAGGTATCTGTAGAGCGACACTTAATAGCAACAATGACAGAGACATTTAGCTTTGTTTTAATTTACCTAAAGGTCATCGTCATGGCGATGATGAAGAAAGTAGAAGGTTATTTGAAACTCTCCGGGGTTCCTTGTCTGGGGACAGGAAGAAGGGGCTTGTGTGTGTGTGTGTTTGTGTGTGTGTGTGTGTGTCCCTCTCGGCCCAGTTCTCTGTGGTCGGCATTTAGTCACAAAGGACTGAAAACAAGCAGTCAGTTGTTTTATTGTGTCATGCTTTATAATCAATCATTAATAATAACAAAGCTGTAATAAACTGCTTATAATTTAATAGAAATGTTGAATAACTTAACTCTTACTTTGTTTTGTAAACGATTTTGCATTAGATGGAATACGTTATTACATTATGGTTTTGGTGGCATAACATGGCATATATATTGACATATAAACTAAGACACGGACATGTAGATAACCTTTTGTTCTGCATTTCAAATATGTATGCTAAAGCAAGGACACATGCACGGACACAAACATGGGTTCCTACACCTGTAACTATGGTAGAGAAATAGGATGTCTGTATTTGCACTGTAGTACTTTAAGATAATATTTTATTTATCCCGAGGGAAATTGCCGTGCAGCAGTTGCAGTACAAAGTGGAAAGAGTGCAAATCTAAAATCTAAAATAAGAATAGCATTAAGGTGCAAATCCAAAATAAATACATACAGTATGTAATGTCATATGGATCATAAAACATAAGTAGGTTAAAGGTAAGGATCAGTCTACATGTGTTGCATATAGGTATGTATGCACAATATCAAATCTGAAGCAAAAGAAGCTGGAAGTGAGATCTCACAAGGACATTGAACCAAACAATGATATTTTTATGTATAGAGTCAGTGCTCGAAAGACTGCAAGGCCTTGAAATTCTTAAAGGTCTTGGACATTGAAATATTGACCTACTTATCATTACTGCTTTTGTTCCTATTACGTCTCTTCACACTCAATACATGAGGCATCTGTTTTATTATGAAGCTACAGTAATTGTTTGTCCTCATCTAACATGCAACAACACATTAGTACAGTTAGATTTATTTTACATATTATATCTAATGTGATTTTAAAAACACATGGTGCAAAAGCTGTTTAATCAATCTGCTGCAAAATTACCTCATTTCAGTGTTTATGTTCTCAGAAAGGCACGTCAGCATCAATCTGCTGTCACTTGTAAACAGCACAGGCCCCATGATACTATGATAGAAGTGTTGGAGGAGGGGATGATGAGGAAGATTAAGATGTCCATCTGTTGCCGAACAGTCAGCTTGGATCAGCGTGCAGAGCAACTGCTTTGTTATGATGCTTGTGCTGAAATGATTGGCAATGGGAGATGCATGTCTCTTAAATGAGAAAAAACAGATAATTGATAAGAAAATTCAACCTTTGTATAAATATAAACACTCAGCAGGAAGAAGGTGGGTAAATACTTCTGGGTCTGTGTGGTTTTTAAAGACGGTCTAACCCTGACTTTCCGATAAGAACTATGTAACAGAAGTAACTGACTGTCTGACTGAATGAATCGATGATTAAGTGAGTTAACCTTCAGACTCATGCGGTGTATTGAATCTGAAAATTAAGACCTTTAGAAAAGCAATGATTAGCTACTTTGATAACAATAAAAACATGAAGAAACAAGACTTTTTTAGAGGAGACTACCAGCTAGAGAGAGTGACATTTTGCTTCCACGCAAGGATCTACATTGTATATGCAAAACATGATTACTATATGTATAGTATAATAACCTTTTCTTTTTTTATGTATTTAAGTATCATTTATTTCCATACATGTTTATTTGAAACCTTGTGTAGATCATGTTGCGTTGTGTTTATTGCACCCACCTTAGTTATTAAATGACATGAATGTTTTTTATATTATTACTGGCTTTTTGTGACCTACTGATTGATGAAGACATACAAGAGTTGCACTTGTATTCATATGAATGTTTTTCATTTTTTATGTAATAATAATTTCCTGGCATATATCAAAAGACATGTTCACAAAAGTCTGTCAGATGCCCATATGAACATTGCAACATATCTTTCTTGCTGTTATCATTCTTCCTTTTCATACTGGAAAGAAGGAGATCCCTTTCTAATGAGCTTTCAATATAAGAGATGGGGGAACAATTAATGATCCACATTTAGCTTTCTGACTAATATCTGTGATTACTGCACAGCACCTGCAGCGGCGGCACTGACCTCAGATCTTCCAAACCGTCCATCTCCCTCCCATATCCCTTAATACTGCTCCATTAGTGCTCACCACATCTGTCTCAAATGTCCTTTTAAGATCCAAACTCTTCTTCTCTCCTCTTTTCTGAGCTTTATCCTCACTTTCTGACCTTCCTCTCAATCTCTCCAAAATAAATACCTCTTTTCATACCCACTTCATTCCATCCCACTTCTGCTTATCCTCCCCCTCCCATTCCTTTTCTGTAGAAAAGTTTCACTCAAACAATGAAATTAAGAAATGAATCATAAATCCAATTAATTAATAACACTGGTTAGTGACTATTCAGATTTACTCTCTGTATGTATTTTGCTCTTGCAGCTCCCCAAGACAAATGTGGTCTGCTTCTATAAAACAAGACTGTGGAGACATCAAGTCAAGATGTCCTGCAGGGCTGCTTCAACTGTACGGACTACTCTGTCTTTGAAGACTCATGTAATGAACAGACAGATGAATATGGCCACATCAATGGCTGTGTGACACCCGCTAAGAAAACTGTCCTTTATTCAAATAAAAATGCATAGGTTCTAAACAAATGAGAAGGAAAACTGTTTTTTGTACCACAGAGAAGACATTGTGAGGATAACTTTTAGTTATACACAATTCATTGTTAATTCCACTGTAATAATCTCAAATGGAATGAAATGCAAGATCAAGGTAATGACATAATCTCACAGGATGGTTTTACTTTGAAGCAGCTGCCATATAACCTAAATAGTTTTTATCTGGGAGTTGGTTTTTTTCCCTCTCTGAAAGATTTGTCTTTCCAGGTCTGCTCCTACACTTGACTTATATGTAAAGTGCTGCAGTGCTTTATTACTTATTTTACTTTTTTGTCCCTGTTCCAAAAAACAAATCACTTCAGACCAGCGGCTCTCACTTCCCTGGTGACATTTACCTTCTCACTCTTTATCTGAATATTTAGAGCCCTGCTTTAAGTCACAGCTGCTGTTTTTGACTTTTCCAGCCTTATGTGTTTTCTGAAACAAAGATTTGGATTTAAATCCTATTGGTTACTTACAGTAAGTAGTGGACTTCTTAGAAAACAGGGTTTAATGGTGAACCTCCTTTCAAACTTCTTTCCATGAACAGTCTCCATGCAAAAGCAGAGTAGTCTGTACTCTGTACAGTTAATCCAGCCCTGCAGAAATATAATGTTTATATTTTTTTATTAAAGCCCCAGTGTGTAACATGTGTAGTTGTTCATTATCAAAATCTGTATTGCCCTTCACAAACTTGTCCTTTTTTATGAATATTGACCACCACCATCAATTCCAAGTATTTCTATTGGCTTGAAATTTGACATTTGCGCTTACATGAACTGGGGTAGACGCTCCATAGCCATGCGCCATCTTGAAATACGGTAGCCCATAAGGGACATACAGGCTATACTGCTCCGCATTTCGCGCTTTTCACTCAGTGGCACTGACTGTGACGAATGCCAGGGAGGGAGGGGGAGAAGATTACTTGTGACTCACTGCCGGCAGATTTGAAAGCTATTATCGAGGACATGTAACGAGGAAATTAAAACAACAACGTAACAGGCAAAGCAACAAGACCAAAGTTAATATTGTTGTGGCTTTTCCAAGATGGAGCTGATGATGAGCAAGGATTTTAAAAGGGCCTGCTTTCTTCTCAACAGGTAATTCTGCCTATTTGTGTAAATTAGAAGTTTTATAGTTGCTACTTGCTTGGCTAACTATAGCATGGTTGTGCATAACACTAGAACGGCGTGTAGGATACTTTTCCTCGCGTCAATGATGAAAAAGGATTGTCTACCTTGTAACATAAACGTAATCATATGTGTCGTGATTTCCCTGGCAGACAAGTCACGTCATGGAGTTGTAACACAGACTAGCTACAGCTAGAACAGCTGCGTGTAAACGATGGAGACACTAAGAGATTATTTCAGTTTCATTGACATTGTTCATGCTGCTCAGAGAAATATATTAAAAACACAAACCTCTGTTGCTTCTCTCCTACGCTGTAAACATCGCCTTACACTATTAATCTGGTACAATATACAGAATAACGATAGCACTGATACTTTACTAACATTAGCTTGCATATGTTTGGGAACCTGATAGCTGATGTTAGCAATGAAATGGTACCAAAATAACGTAAAACTATTATTACACTGGAAGGGACTCACGGACGGTTGCCGCTAATTTCGGGTTCGGCCACCATAGGAGTTATAACGCACTCGGAATGGGGGGGGCTACAAAGTGAAATGCAGTTGGTTGTCATATACAATTTCACCGCTAGATGGGAGAAATTCTTACACACTGGGGCTTTAAACTGTCTGCCAGTGTCTTCTTTGATACTACCACTGGTGGAGGCCAAAGTCAGACATTTTACAATTTGTATCATAGTGTCTCCTGAACCAGTTAAATGATCAGGGATTTCAGTGATTTTAATAGGCTATGCAAAGTTTTGATCTTTTTTAATTACAGATTACATTTTTATGACTTCAATTTGCTGCACTCAAGATTTTCTGTGCAGTAACATGAATCATCATTAGAACTACAAACCTGCTGAAACTACTTACTTTTTACAGATTTATGGTGCCCAAAACAAATGCATGGTATGCCAGAGCCTCTCCAACAGACTAAATGTTTTAATGTAATGAGAGCTGGCTCTTAGCAGTTGGCTCGTTACACTGCAGCACTTTACTTGGACAGGCTTTTAAAACTTCAATGTGACAATAGCAACTTTGAGTTATCTGTCGGTATCTTTTGGAGTTTTAAAATTTATCAGTGGTGATGGCCTTGATCTGATATTTATTTGAGTTATATTTTGGCTTCATCATCCTATTTGTGGGAGGTTTTTAATATATATCTTTTAAAGTGCTTTATTGAGTATTTTTAGCCCTGGCTGCAAACCAAATTTCCCTTGGGACAATAAAGCTATAGTTGAAGTTGGGGGCTCCAGACAGATAGGCATCAGATAGAAAAGACATTTTTTTTAAAGCCCAACAGAGGCACGTGGAGTGAAAGAAAAGACTTGGACAAGTCCAACTGGGAGATGAGATCAGGCTCATTCCAGAGAACATTTACCCACCTCTGACACACAGGGAGGGCAGTTTTCTCCTGCCTTTTAGAAGCTAATCCTTTTATAGTTTCCTCACATTAGAGAGATAAAGCAGTGCTTTGCAGCACTTAACCCGCCTGTGTAGAGCTGAAGGTTTAGTGGGAGAGGAAGTCAGAGACACCCTCAGTTACTGTATGTCGAAACTGCCTTCACAAACCTTCATAATGATGCTTAAACCAAAGGGGGCACAGAAATCCCTATTCTTATGTGGCTTTATGGAAGGCAATAGGTCACTCGTTCTGCCGGCCAGTCCACCATTTTGGTCCAGGCTGAAACATTTAATGGATGGTTTGCCTTGATCAGACATGCATGGATCCCAGATGAATCCCAATGACTTTAACAATCCCCTAACCATGAAGAAAGCCCTCCCCACAGGCTGAGATGGTGATGCAGTAATCTCAAACTGGAACTTCCCTTTATTTAATGCACATAATTAGCTGTACTCTATCAACTAACTAGATCAACTAAATTACAGGCCTGTGTAATGCTAATTATGACATCAAAGTATGTGGCACTAAAATAATCAGACTTGCATAATGATTAGAAGACCATCCCTCACCCACTAGGCATGGGTCAGGACCCTCAGTAGGTGTCTCCGCTGAAGTGCAACTCGAGCATAACACTCAACCTCAATCCAGCTCCAGGGCCACTGACATGTTTCTGACCTTGTGCTCTGGCTGGGCACCAAAAAAAATAAATAAAAAGATGACCACGGTAAGGTGTTACTCAGTGATATATGGCCCCATCTTCTGGTAATGATGTAGTAATGCAGTGGGCCCCAACCACAGTACATTGATCTTTCACAAATTCCTTTTATCACATTGATCAGGGGTCTCCAAGAAGGTTTCCAGAAGCTCGCCAATAGGTTGACAAACTGAGACACAAAATTACCATATTAAAAGTGAGGTAGCCAACTTTTTCTTGGACCCTGATGGGACTATTTTCAGTGATGTAGCTAACTGTGGGCTAAAAGAAAGCTAAAATGAAAGCTTTTCATAAGCTTTGGGTATTGCAATTTTAGCAAACGGTAGCTTCATAAATAAATGTAAGCGATGTGATGCAAGTAGCTCTTGGTCACTTTTATTTTAAAGTAGCCCTTAGATGAAGAAAGGTTGTAGACCCCTGACGTAGATGCTTTAGGTTTTCGATCAACCACTAATGCAGAGATCTAATCACGATAATAAATTACTTTCCTAAAGAAAAAAAAGAAACTAAACTCAAATATTTGGTTGAGACTTTGATGTGGAGATAAGTGATAAGAAGATAGGATATCTTCGTAGTCACTATATGTTGTTGCATCCATGTTTCAGCATTTTTGTTGTTTTTTTAATCACCCCAGTGCACTACTCAATAAAAAATACTTAACACAAAAGCTGCAAAACAATTCCCAGCAATATTGGCCTTTTAATAACAACAATAAAAACAGCCCAGAAAAAAATTCTAGGTTTAAGCAATAGCAAGCATATATTGTAGTAGGCCAGTAAAAGTACAATACAATCTGTAAATACATTTATAACCGAATATAACAACAAAATCTAGGTTGGACAGAAGATGTAATAAAAATAACTGAGGTCCACTTGTTTCTCTGTTAAGGAGGCCACTGTAACTACGACTTTCTACTCCTGTGTTAATGATCCTTGTGAAGCAGGACGCCTTGAATGCTTGGCTAACATCAAAACCGGAGGTCCTCACATCAGCATCTAGCTGTACAGGTGACATGACATTTACTAACCCGCATGATAATCTGTTTTTATACCAAAATTGATGGGTTCAAATGTAAGGTCAAACCATGGCTTTCAGCTGAAAAGACAGAAAAATACTTGTACAAATCCAATCATAGGGATGTGATCACAGCAAAACAAAATAATCAGGAAATAATGTGGTGGAAAAACTGGAATTTTAATCAGAAATTATTGAAAGGTGACAAAAACCTGCTACTTTAAACAAATCTGCCTTAAAATATAGTCCCTGTTTCAAGCCTCAGCCAAAATGTGCCATTAACCTGTACGGTGTTAAGTCTCCACCCTGTGAGGCAGCCAGGAAGAATATGTGATCAGTACATTCAGTTGGTATTCTAGACTCTGTGGAGTTGGATAGGCCTTTAACTGTGCAAATATCAGTAGTCCAAGAGAACGAAACCAACTCAAACCTTCAAGTTTTAAGTGAATGGTTGGTCCACTGAAAAAAAATCCTAACTTTATTAAATATGTTAGCAACTGCAATGATACTGCTGTGAAGTCCAGCATAAAATAAACAGTTAAAATGTCATTCAGGCTAAAATGACCATCTGGGAGGTAAGGCCACTCCATTTGGGATGCAAGGTTCGTCTCATTGGTCCAGGCTGGTCCAATGCCTGTGTTCCCATTCCAAGTCAGAGCTCCATTGTGTCCATTTGGCCATTTGTTTGAAATTCACTGGGAAAGGTAAATGTAGAACGCAAAAACAACCTGATGGGTATGGGTCCAGTATTTCTGTGGGTCAGTAGGGGGCCACATCAGTAGTTCTTTGCAAGTAAAAATCTGCTCTGCTACAGACTGTTATTAAACTCCAAAAGTCCCAATGTGCAGCCACTCTGCTGTCAGTCAAACAGGCAGATTGGCAGTTATGGTCCCTGGAATACGGATGGCCACGTTGTGTAAGCTTGTCAGTCAGACAGGCCACCTGACAGACTTGGATAGACCATCTCATGTAACCAGGCGAGCAGTCAGTGAGTGAAAGCGACCATTATCCAGTTGTTCAAACGTTGAGACAACAGTCACACAGCTCCTTGTGAATTCTCTTGCGGATGAGCGGCATGTCCTCCTGACTGAACAGCAGAGGCTGCTTCACCGAGAGACAACGGCAGTACTGACAGAAAGAAAAGACAGTGAGGGAATGTTATCCACAACAACAGCTAAGGTTGCCATACAGATAAAGCAAAGAGAGAGGGCAAACAGGGACAGGGGATGAGAAAAGAAAAAAGAGAGGGAGATAAATGAAGGACACGACAGCGGTAAAGGTGAAAAAATAATGTCTCACCTCGAGGACAAAAACTCCACAGTCGCTGTCGTTTTTCTGCTGAGGAATACCCTGAGGAGTCAACAAGTCACAGTTTGCCACAATTTACTATAGTATAGGTTTGACTTTGTAGTGAGACAGTAATTAAGAAAAAGTTACTGGAAAAAAGTGTGCCAGCTTGTATTGTTTCAGGGTTCATATGGTGATAAAAAAAAACTACTGATTCCAGAAACCGCAATTAAGGACTACAAAAAATGTATGTGTTTGGTCACTCACTTGCATTAATAAATAAAACTGTCAGTGACCTGCAGGTATGTTAGAATTATTTTGGCACCTTTAACAGACAATGTCTTATTATTATTTATTATTATTGTATTTTACATTGTATTGCTGAGTCTTCTGTTAATCATAGATAAAATTGGCACTATTTTAATTTTACAGACATCAACTGTGCTGGGCGATATAACTGTTTTCAGGACACAAGGTGAACACAGCATGAGCATTACAGTCAGGGTTCAGGGTTACCTTGATGATGGTAATCTTCCAGCCTTTCTGGAACGCCGTCTGTTGCTTCTCTCTGGCTTCAGACTGAAGGTACTTCATAATGTTCTGATAGGAAAGCACACACACAGAGGACAGAGTTGTGCTGAAAATGGTGCAAAGGACTATCAGTACTTCAACATTTCCACTGTTACAGTATTTATTTGATTTTATGAACACTCAATACTTTTAATATTATCAACAAACTTAAATTTCAATTCAGACTCCAGATTACTGTGTGGATTGTGCAAGCATTGGAATAGTTTTAAGGAAGAACAGAAAGTGGAGGGTAAAGAGGGCAAAAAATCAACACTTTAAGCAGTTAAGCAGATGGCCACAAGGTGGGGCTATTGGTGCCATGCTTTGTTAAGCATCCGTTAGAATGTGAGCTAGATTTAAACAGGTACATGTATGGTTTGGTTTCAGGATCGTCTTTCACACATTAATCCACTAATTTACTATCATAGTATGCTCCGCTTCATTACAGCCTTATGATGAAAAACCTGGATTTCCAAAGAAACTGGCGCATACTGACTATGTGCTGTTACCGACATCAAAGTGAAAAAACAACTATTGATCGTGTGGCGTCTCTCGCCAGGAATTGATGGTCCTATAATTTATCAGAGCAGAGAGCAGAAAAGCTGGATTACTGATGATCTTGTTTGTTCCGCCCAGAGATTTAAAATCATTAAAAGTCTGAAACAATGAACTACAACCCAAAGACATAAACAAGCACAGAGGCACACTCACATCTGTGGTGTGTCTGAAGACGATGCCTTGGCTGTCGTAGTAACTGATGGTTTTGGTTGCCATGGTGACTGTGATGAGAGACCAGTGGATTTCTAAATGGATGGGAAATAGCAGCAGCCACTTGGAGAACAGGTCAACCTAAAATAATCCCACAAATTGACATACATGCAAATTAGATATCCAAGAGAAAAAAATACAGATGTCTACTAACTGTCAGATTATTTGGCAATACTTCCAAAAGTCACCATCTACAGGACAAAAACGGCTTTTCAGCATTTCTGTTTGGCACTGTATAATTTTTTGACCTACTTTACTTGCACGGCTAAACAGTAAGGTGGTTACTGAATTACTAGTCTCGCTTTGCCAGACCATCCACACACTGCGGAGTGGAGGAGGGTCTGGCTACTCCACACAGCATTCCGGGATGGGAGAAAAACCAGGTGTGCATAGAGCCGCTGTAAAATAGTTGTGTGAGAGAAAACTCAGATTTGACAGACAGTCTAGCTAGCTGTCTCAGTTTACTCTGCAGATATATGAGGAGCAGTTAACCATAGTCCTCATAAATCCACCTGAGTTTAAAATTCCAACACAAAGAAAGCGGAAGGAAACGGACATACATGCATCCGGCGGTATTTCCTGCGGCACCGGAGCAATCCCGGAAGTGGAACGTCAAGGATATAGACTACTGAATTACTGAACATATTTCACAACATACTTTTAACACACACAAAAATGGTTGACAGTGAAATCTAGTTTCTTGCAGCAACTGGCCAATGGCTGCTGCCAAGCCCTGACTCTGAGAGGCAAAACAATTAAAAACCGAAAAATAAAATAGTGACATTCAAGTTCAGCTATCAAAATACCAGAAAAATGGCTAAACTCCAAACTGTTCCATCTTCCTCCTTACTTTTTTAGTCCATCTCTTCACACCATCATAACCCTTGGCAACCAGCTGCTTGTGGAAAAAGCTGTTGAAAAAATGAACCTGAGAGAGAAATAACATTACACAGTCAAAATTTCATGCATACATTTATTAAATAAAAAACATCAGTCTAACAGTCTAAATCTCTCAGGAGTCTCAAACAACAATGTAATACAATGTTAGACTCCTACAACGAGACCGTTTTATATTTCATATCCCATTCTATATCATTACAAATTAGCATTTTACCTTGTGTTGTGTCGCCTCCATGATGAGTTCTCCATACATGTTGATAATCTGAACAGCCAAAGAGAAAGGTTTCAATGTAACACTATCCAACATCACTAAAACTAAACTAACAAATCCTTTCATTATTGATTCAACCTTTGAAGAGATGTTTGTGTCAGAAGGCCAGAGTAAGAAGAAGTGTGATAGTGGCAAGAATGCTTTTCTGTAGCTGTACAACCCTCCATCTGTCTTTACCTGGTCATTAAGCCAGTTCTGTTCCTCCAGCGTACTAAGGTCCTCCAGACCCAGGGTGTGTTTGTTATATGACACCATGAAGCCCGCAATAGGAGCAGAGGCCAGTCCCGCCCTATACCGACTCATCTCTCTTTTGATATCCAATCCCCTAAAACAAAAACAAGAGGAGAAATGCAGTAGAAGTTTTATACAAACATCTGAATTGTTTATTATACCTTTAAGGACATTGAAAGGAATATGACGAGCTCAGATACAGAAAGAGATGTCACAAGAACAAGTGTGTGCGTGGACTAACCTATTGCTGAGGTCAGAGTTGCCTTTCTTCTTTAGGTATTCCAGGACATCAGTCTCACTGAGAGGAATGAAACTGCCGTACTTCATGTAGAAGCTCTCCAGAAACTCTGAAAGAGAGGATATATGATATATGATGATGATGATGATGTTAGCTAAATAACAAACACATTGTTGTTCGGAAGATGAGCAGTTTTATTTTCTCTGGTGTTAAAACCCAAATTCACAAAACTGAATTCTGAATCCATTGCTGGCGATCACAGAACTGTCTGTTCAGGTCTGTGTTAGAGCTGCACAATTAATCGCAATTTTATCAAAATCGCAATATGAACTAGTGCAATATCCAAATCGCAGGGGGGCGCAATATTTGTCAATAATATATATATATATATATATATATATATATATATATATATATATATATATATATATATACATACACACATTTCAATGAAAATGAGAATAATGATACAAAAATGATCATTCCCTCCAATATCGTGAATCATATCGCAATATCAGTCAAAATAATCGTAATTAGATGTTTTCCTCATATCGTGCAGCCCTAGTCTGTGTGCTAATACATTCACGCAGTTAAATTTCTGTGGATTTAACTCGAATAATATACTCACTGCTGATATTTGCACACCCTTTGCCACTTGTCACCGAAACCGTTTTAGCTTGCAATTTTTCACTTGCAAACATTAGTGATGCCAACAACATGCTGCCCCGCAACAAAAAGACAAAACTTTATTCCAAGAGGACAGAACTGCGTGTTGTCCCTTGAAATTGTAAACGAGAAAAATGCAATTCCTATTTCTGATCCATGAAACGTGCAGATGACCGATATGTTCATACCCATGGGAAAACCTTGGTGAATCAGAGTTAAATTAGGTCTGTCATGAAGACGAAAATCTCTCTTGGCTTTCTGGACTGTTTTTAGTATTATGCTTGATAACCAAGTCACAACATCACATGAAAAGAGTTTGTGCGTATCAGCTTCAAAACTTGTCTTGACTACCAATAATTTTAGGTCTTCCCCAGAATATTCAGATCTTATTTTGAAAAATAAGAAAATATTCCATAAAGGTTCTGTGTGTAAATGTTTCATGAAAAAGGCCACATTTTATGAACGCATTATGACAAAAAACGTGCTAGCCTCAGCACTTCTTTCAGTCTGTGTAACAAGATCAATGATTTACGTTGAGAATGTGAAAAACTGAGAATGCATCTTACCGTGGATCATATCAGTAAGCTGTTCCAGGGTTTCTTTATTCTGTTGCTCTCCATCCATCTCTTGTCTGTTTGTTACTTCTGACTGTTCTTTGCCCCAAACTTCTTCCATCCCCTCCCTCTCCCAGGTTCCAGGCTGACAGTACAGCCTGTGGTCTCTTAATGCCCAGCTGTGCTGCATTCTGCACACTGTAATATAGCCCTGGAATGGAGGAGCAACCATAGCTGGATGAGAAGTTCCCATCTCCATAAGTGTGGAGCAGTGGTTGTCATTTGTTGGTGTGGGGACATTTCCATTGGACAAAGTTACTGGTACAGACACTGAGTCTGTTGTGTCAGGGGTCTTGTCCACCTGCATCCCAGAGTCCAGGTCCTGGGGAGATCCTGACTTTGAAGCAGGACCCAACTGCTGCGAAACAGAAATTAGTCCATTTGTCATTTCACACTTGATCATGTTACCCTCCTTTGCCTCCTCTTCAGGCTCAGTGTCACTTAGGTTTACTGTGTCTCCATTTACTAATGGAGATTTAACTGAGCTGGGGTCAGTCTGCTCTCCATGGTCCATCTCTGCATCTTTGTTTTGCCCTGGCCTCTGCACAAACACTAATGGAGCTAGGGCATCAATTTTAGAACTGATGACAACACCACCTAAACATCCCCTTTTTATTTCAACTTCTACTTCTGTTTTTGATGCAGACATAGCTCCCACCTTTCCCCTTCCTTTAACTACTGGTGCTGCCTTGCCTGCCCTTCCCGACAATATCTTCTGAACAGTCCTGCTATCTCCACCTCCCCTCCCCCCTGACCTTTCTATCAAAATGTCTTCCTTTTTCAGCGCATGCCTTTTATCTGGAGCAACATAGCTCGTTATTGGTCCATCCTGCAGGGAGACTGTGACAGGGGGAGCAACAGGCGTTTGTGACTTAGTATCAGCCACTACTTCAGTCCTTTGCACCTTCTCACATCTGTCACCTTCATCCTCTGCTTCCTCTACCATCTCCTTGGTCAAATCAAAACATTTGAAACCTGTCAGCTGGCCATCCACTTTCCTTTTTGGGGTGTCCCTAAGGTCCCTGCTGGCCCCCCTCCCTCTCCCTCTTCCTCTTCCCTTCCCTCTGCCTGAGGTTTGGGCATTGTGTCCTTTACTGTTGGGGCCACAGCAGTCACATGCCTTAGGAGTCCTCTTTCTGCCTGATGTACGGCCATTGAGAAGTGGGTTCTGAGTGGTGCTAGGTGTCTGTGGAAAGGACCAGGCTGATGCTGGGCTTGAGTTAACAGTAAGTGATTTTGCTGGGGTTACGACAGTGGGATCTGGATCAGCAGGAGTTGAAGTAAAGGGCTGGGTCAAGTCTGAGCTGGAGGCAAGGTCTGGGGTGAGGAGATTGGTTTGTGTTAGGTCCTGATCTGTAGTATCTCCAGAGGGAGGCACTAGAGGGGGAGCTGCTTTAGCAGCAACAGTTAAATGAGGTGATGCTGATGGTGTTGTTTTCATTGGGGATGCAGCGCCGCTGTGAACCATGACGTCCTCCTTTGGCTCTTCAACCCCATCCAACACATCCCTCCCCACACTCCTGTCCTCTCCTTCCCTTTGGTCCTGTGAATTTCAGGTGTTGTGGGTTGTTCCTTCCTTGTTACCCTGACACTTCCCTCCAGGTATTTTTCAGTAAAGTGCTTTTGTTGTGTAGAAAAAAAGTTGTTCCCACCATAGAGGTCATTGACTAGACAGCAGATTAGAACATGGCAGATATCAAGTGTTCCTCAGTGATGTGGATGGAATAGTAACACCACCATGGTCTCCTAATTAGAGCAGGTGGAAAAGAAAAAGAAACAAGGAGAGAGAATCAGAGCCAATGAAAGATGTGTTAGCAAGCACCTCAAATACATGAATTATGGTTTAAATGTTAAAGTCATGGCTCATTATTTAAAATAAAAAAATTAATCGTTCCCATATTCAGCAGGAAACCATTGATTTAACATTACTGTTTGAGACAATTGCAAAACTGAAGTAACAACTACAGTGATGTTATCGTCAATTAACAAGTGGATCACTGTTCAGAGATACAGTATGTGGTTAATTTGTTTGAGCTTGCAACTAACTGCGCAAAAGATATCCCGACTACACAACAAGTAGTCGACTGACATTTTGTGCATTTAGCAACGTTACTTTCACATTTTCAAAGAGGTGTTATTTCGTTCGGAAGCGAAACTCTTAGTTAGCTGATGTTAGCAACATAGCAGCGACAATTGTTGAGCTACAAATAATCAGTGTTTATGCAGATACATTAGCCATTAGCAGCTTTGCTTGTCGTCTCAAACATATTTTACAGCGTATGCTAAAATTCCCACAATCAATTAGCTAAGTTATGAAATTTAATAAAAACAAACGTTACGTTAGCTCAGGTGACATTGGGCACCAGGCTGCTGGAGCATGCATACATCATTTAAGAATATAACATGCCATCCGATAATTTAACTAGGTCAAGGTAACGTAATCGCATTTTACAAAGTTTTGCATAAGTTAGTCATTCCCTGAAGGCTAGCCAAGCTAAGTTAGCTAGCTGCAGCCAAAACACAGGCGAAAACACAAAGCAGCGACTACACACATTTCCTCCATTTTCAGTAGGAAGTTGGAGGCGTCTAATGACAGAAGAGGAGCTGCGAATCAGTATCTGACGTGATATAGGGTATAAGCCAAAAGCATGACAAAAAGAGGGGGGAAAAGTCATCCTTATACACTACCTTGTCTATGAAATAACAGTTTCGTCTGACCACGATTTGAATAAACAATTCAAGCTGTCGTCGCTTATTGATTGCGTCACGGCGTCGGTCTCAGCTTCGGTTGCGTCCGGATCGGTCCAAATGCTTTCGATCAAAGAATTTCTAATATAGGTAGACGGGCTTTGCTTTCGATGCTCTCCCGAAGTAACCTTCAAATTCCGCTTACTGTCTTTCTTTTTTATCTTCTTACTTCGACTATTTAGCCATAAAATATCGCAATGACGTTTTGAATTTTAAAAGAGACGACAAGAATATCTACAACAATATACCTCCTGTTTAAATTGTAAATCTAAATGCATGTAAATTAGGCTGTTTTGCCATAGCAAAAAACGGAAAATAGTGGCTTAAGAGAAGGAAAACAATGGAAAAATATGATTTTGGATTATATAATGCTAAATATGATACTGTTATCATAATTTCTAACCACCAGATCACTGACACAACACACAATGTATCTTGATAATCTTTAATTACAAAACACTAAAACAGGAAAACAATAAATAAAACTAAAGGTCAAAAAGGAAAGGAATTAAGTACAGAATTATCAACAGTAAAATGTCATAGAAGTTGCACAGAGAATTAACATTATAATTTCCCACCTTTTCAAAGTAATGCCATGACTTTTGTAAAACAAAGAAATCTACTACAGGTATATATTTACTGTGTAAAAATGATACATATTATTGTTGAGTGAAAGGGGTGTACCATGTGGAGGATGGTCTGGCAAAGTGAGACTAGGTGTACCATAATGCAAAGTAATGCTGCACAATGCACAGATGTCAAACAAGCAAATTCAGACTGATTTGAGTCAACAATTTGCTTTTTTTAAACATATGAATAAAATATTAAAATATGTTTGAGCTTAATTCAAGGCTTTAGCTCACCAACTCAGACCCACTGGCATCAAAAATAATGTAGCAGATTATGCATTAAAATAAACACAGTCAGTCTGTTGCTATACATTTCTGTTTGTACACAAGGTCAGTGCTATATCATTCTCTACTTGCATGATCAAAAACAACAGGCATTATAAGTCTCTTTACAAGTGTCATTTGGCTCAAGTGATGTGAGATGCTAAGAAATGACCTGATTAATCTCATCTAAACACCAAACATGTACAGATGCAGCCATGCAAGGAGTCTGACTTTTCACATACATGTCCTGCATTGCTGCGGCGCTGTGGCACTAATGCCAAGTGGAGTCATTTGGAAAATGCTTTTAATACAAAAATAGAAAAAAAATTTGGTTAAAGGATATGCGTTTCTAGACTAACTGTAAATACATAGTGCTTTTTTAAACTGGCACCATGTACAGGTACAGTTTTTTTTGTTTAGTTTTTTTTTTTTTTTACAATTTGTACAAAACAATATTGACTTAGGCCTGAACCTTTAGAACAGCTGCCACATTAATGACTGACTAGATGAATGATTGATTTTCTTTCTATTTAAAGCAAGCTCACAACCTTCATGATGTTTGAAAAGAGTCAGAGTAGGAAATACCATTCATATATGACGCAATCTACTTCACACAGAGAAACATTCTTTATTTTACAGCTTTGGTCATGTTTTTGCACTGTAATCAACGCAATTGTGGAAGACAGTGGAGAAGTGCATGTTGGTGATGACCGTGATGCAGCAGACGGTGACAGCTGTGGGGTTTGTGCCTAGAAGAGATGATTGGTAGGATTAAAATGTATGCTATTCGATCACGTACAGGGATAAAAAGTGTGTCTATAGCTACACAAAAAAGAAATGTCTTGCTGAGAAACCACGATTACCTATCAAAGTGTGGTGTTGATAGCTGGAGTTTGTATGGTCTTGGTGATTGCGGCGCCGTTGCTACCCCCTACTGTTAGCACCTGGAGCTGCAGCTGGTAAACACTGTCAGCCTGAAGACCATGAACTGACACCGACCGCTGAGACTGTGGATGGTGAAGCAGGGTACTGTAAGTTCACAGGCACACATGTACACTATTCTTGCTTGGCAATAACAAAAATATAGAATTTCACTACATTAATCCTTCATTGTACAATATGTAAATGCTGTGTCATTATGAAATTAATCTTTTTTTTTAACCTTTTTATTCTTTGAATGTTGAATGTCTGACTCATCCGAACTGAAAAGGCGCACGAACGCACACACACACACACACACACACACACACACACACACACACACACACACACACACACACACACACACACACACACACACACACACACACAGGCACACATCCCTCTCATATTTCTAAGGCATTTTCCTCCTGCTGCTATAGCACAACACAATGTAGACCTCTTTTTCGTGTCTCACCGATGCGATTGTCTGTGTCTGGGAGATAAGTGTGTCTTCCTGCCCTTCTGTTGCAGTGGTAACACCTGATTGCAGTGTCCAGGTGAATTGGAACCCCTCCACAGCTGCTGGGTCCAGGGCATGATGGGACATCCTCCAGCGGAGCGTCATAAGCAGGGTGCCATTGACTTGCTGAAAGTCTGCTGTTAGTCGTTCTGGACGCAGTACCACCTTTCTCCCTGACAGGAGGCGCTCTGACACCAATAAAGGACACAAAACAGATTCTCATTTATGACAGAAGAACACTTTAAAATGATGTCTTAGTAGGTTTAATATGACAATTGTTATGCTAAAATGTCAATACCAATAATCAAACGTTGTTCATAATAGCAATTATTTGGAGTACATTTCAACTACCGTGTGCATATAAAAACAGGCTGTTTTTGTACTTAGTGTTTGTACTATGTTTTGGGGTTAATATTCCCAAAAGAAGACAAGGACTACTTTCAAGAGCTACTTTTTAAATATAGGCATTTAGGGGTTACAGGATTAATGAAGATTAATGTAACACTGCTTTTATGCTGTGCGCGTGTGTGTGTCTGTATTTAGTTACTCTTACCCTCAGTGTTACATGGCAAAGCTTTGCCTCCTCTGACCCTGATGGAGGAGCAAGTCGGGGTTGTAACCCAGGCAACAGCCTCTGATCCCAGGTTACCGTTCATTGCCACGGCGACCCGGTACTTACAGGCAAACAGCAGGCCTGTGATGGTGTGATGGGTGCCCTGGAGAGAGGAAATTAAGTCAAATTAGGGATAAAAAGAGTGTTTACAGTTTTTTCCAACTGCTTACACACAAAAGTTTTTCATGTCACACAAATTTTGAAACCTCTCACTCAAAGTGCAAAACTACACACCAAATCTCCAAAACCATAAGCTATTTCTCAGCCTTTCACTCAGTTTTCAATTGCATAAAACACCTTTTTCAAAACACTACACACAATTCTCTACCTAAAACACAAAAATCTAACAGGAAGTGACTTGCTTTCCTTTTCCAAACACAACCAATCACGCACGCACGCACGCACGCACGCACGCACGCACGCACGCACGCACGCACGCACACTAATCACTGCTTTAGTATAGGCCTATATATAGGTCAAAGGTCAGATTAGCTGTTTTGAACAATGGATGCCAACAATAGACAGAGAGCAAGGGGAGGAGGAGGAGGAGGGAAGAAGAGAAAGAAGGAGAGCCATCTCTGATTGGATCAGGGCCACAATTATTCATCATGTGATCAACCACGGATTGACCATGAGAGAAGCCCATCTCAGGTATCTTTACATTGGCGTCCATACTTCAAACCTTCAGAAATGAGAACAGGCATTCCAGTTTTGGGAATTGTGCGTAGAGTTTTGAAAAAAGGAGACATAGTTTTGAAAACGTGTGTAAGCAGTTGGAAAAAACTGTTAACTGAACACAGCTGGTTGTTAAGACTGACATATTACAGGGTTCCTTAAAATATACACATTACCCCTATTTTTGTTTGGGAACCTGTCTCATATAAGCAGCTTGTTAGCTCCATGTTAAAATAAACACCACAGTTTGAAGCGGCACTTGGCAGCATTGCAGGTTGGCAGCTTCAAATGGTGAGAAATGGCATAACTGTTTAACAAAGGCTGAACTTCAATGAACATAAAGCATGCTCTGTGATATCAGCAAATTGCACACAGCACTCTGATATTTATCAACCCACTGGGTCAGTGTTCAATTTAGATGAGAGGTTAACACTGGGACAACAGTGGGTAAAGATCTAATGTTGGCAAGTCCAGTTTTCTCTTGATGAAGTGCTGTGGGCAGATATCAAGTGCACTATATATACTCAATACCAGTTAATCTGTTGACATGCTCATCTATATTATTTTACTTCATGATTTGGGTTTAAAATAGCTGCAATAGAAGGTGTTTTCAGATTTAAAATAGATTTTGTTTTGCAAATTTAATTTTGGTGGCACATTTACAGTTTAACCCTAACCCTGCTAAAACACGAAACCCCATTCTCTGAACCAAATGTTCAGTGGCCTAAACCCATTTCTCGAATCAATCACTCTTCTTGCAAAACTCTAAACACATTCTCACTCGCTAAAACACATTTCACACAGCGATACACTAGTGTTGTAAAATGGTTAACACAGGCAGCAAAAGTTAAACACAACTACAACACAGTTGTCATCATTTACACACAACGACTCAAAATTGTAACCACACGTTTCTAGGTGATCAAACCAAAGAATATAAACCAGTTCAGAGTGCGGTTTCACAATATTGTTTAGTGTACTGTCATGTGCTTTCATTTCATGTTCTTTGACCTTTTGCAGTTGGACTACAAGTGCCTAATACTGTAAACAGACATTTACTGTAATATTGTATTACTTGCACTACTTGCAACTATATTGTCAGCTGTGCAGCACATATTGCTTTACCAAAAGGACCAAAGAGACCAGGGAGGCTGGCATTACTTTCCACACGTCAGTATAGAGCAGATAAAAGATGTATTATTTACATATACAGTAAGTCAACTAAAACTACTAAAAATGGTCAGTGAACTACGTAACATAACCGTTAGCTACCAACGGACCAGCTGAGTTCCAAGTCAAAGTTATAGCTGACTGCTAGTTCTCAAAAGCTTGTTTCAAGCTGTTTATATCTATGGCTCTCATTCTCTGTCTGTGTGTAACTTTGTCTCTCTGCCATCATCTGGCTCTATCTCTTCCTAACATCACTTTTACCATAACTCTGTCAAATTGGATCTCTGATACACACATACGCACAAAAAGACACAATGATGCTCACATAAAACCAAGACATCTATACACATTTTCACAAACACAGAGACACATTAAACTCGGCCAGGGAAGTTATACTGTACCTGCACAGTTGTTATTCTCTCTGTGCTTGTAACATTAGAACTGCAGGTAAGTGGACGCCACCGCAAAATGTATGGACCAGGGTGTCTCGGCCTGCCTGTAAAGCAAAAGAGAGGCAGCAAGACAGCCATTACAAGTGGGCATGTGTTTGTGTTTATCTTGTATACATTTGTCATGAATGAAAACAAAAAGAAAATGTGTTGGAAAATTCTGGACTCTGATTGGTTGTAAGGTGTGGATTCATTTTTAGTAACCGGACAGTATAACTGGACACCTGTGATGCAGGTTTTTGACTACAGTTCTAAATGAATGTGCAATTATTAACATTTTGGTTAAGACTGCAACAATAAGCCTCAGCTAAAGAACTTGGAGCGAGGGTTATTTGTGTGTAATAGGATAAGTAGCTTCTCAGTAAGAAGCATGCAATTTAGTTAGAATTGTGTTTGATATTTTTGTGAATCTGGACAACCAAACAGTCACAGAAAGGAAAGAGAGGACTTTTAAAATAACGTTAGCTGCAATTAATATTTTTTTTGCATCTATTTTGTTTTTCTATTGTTGGGTTGTTTTGCGTGTTTCAAAATCAACTCACCATGGTGAAGCCACTTCCAGAACACCTTGACCTGCAGCTGGTCGTCATGGTAGTGAGGGGCAGCAACCTCCAAGCGCAGGTTGCTAGGTGTGACAGGGTTAATGGGGGATTCAGGGTGAGGCAGAGAGGATGAGATGGGGAGGTCAGAGGAAGAAGGGGAGGAGGAGGAGAGGGAAGGAGATGAGGGAAGAGATGATGAGGATGAGGGAAGCTCATTGGAGAAGTCTTCACCTTTGGTGGAGGAGAGAAAAGGAGAGGAGAGGAGAGGAGAGGAGAGGAGAGGAGAGGAGAGGAGAGGAGAGGAGAGGAGAGGAGAGGAGAGGAGAGGAGAGGAGAGGAGAGGAGAGGAGAAAAATATTAAAGGTTACAATTTAAAACATTGGCTGATTTGACAGTATGTCTTCTGCAATGAGGGCAGTAAAAGGTAAAAAAATATATTTTGAGTTTCAAGCTTGTAAATAATGAGGCAAACCACGAAACAAACTTAAAACTTTGGATGCTGGAGTGATATTCATTGTGTTCCTATGTGTGTACTGAAGAAGCAGTTTCTTAACCACTCTACAGTAAGCATTATTTATACAGTAGCTGTTCTGCCTATAACTGGCAACATCACAAAAATGTTGATGACTGGATGTATGAAACCTATATATAGCACATGGAATTTATAAATGTATCATATTGTGCCTGGAATATCATAAACTGGTGCCGAGGGTACAGCTGGTAGCTAGCTTTCCTGTTAATGCATTCACATAGAAACACTAATTGGCTTCATCAGGCCTAACTGACCCTCAGGGGGAAACCAGGCCAATATGTGGACTGTGTCAAATATTAATGCTGCTAAATTATAAATGGCAATATGTTCCATATAAAATTGTTGGTATGTGGTTTGATAATTGAGCTGCAGCTGGCTATAATCCTCTGACAGGTCGCCTATAAATACCTCTGCTGCCTGGACAACCATTAACATCACCACTTTCCACTTTTTTCAACAGTGCAGCTGTAGGCACACAAAACATGCTGATAGTCAGCAAATTCTGCAGCGCTGCAAAAACTAACAACTTACTAGCTAAAATCATTGACTCAATAATGTAGAGCTCTGTTAGCAAATGGGTACAGTGACTGTACATACAGTATGTAATAATGGCATGACAAGTTAATGAAATGTTCAAAAATGTGAACTTGAGTGAGTCTCTATTTGACATCACAGCAACACAAAGAGTAAAGTTACAGTTTGCACTACTTGGGGAAGAAAGCTTGGGCTACTGAGCAACACTTAGCTTTATTTATAGCCCCTTACGGTGTTGTTCCTCCAAGACAAAACTGTACAAAACCTACTGGAGATTGGAGCCTCCCTTAAAGTTATATATTTCTAAGTTACTTTACACCTGCAGCTGGCCATATTTATTAGTCTATCTAAAGATGTGATGCTTATCCGAGAGGCAATAGTGAAAACACTGTATTCATAGTATATAAAGCTGCAAATTTCTTATCAAAATTAATTAGTTCTTAAGGTAACTGCAGATGTTGTGAGAAAGTGGAGCAAACTGCAGTCACAACATGCACCATGTATATGAAACTCTGTACAACCACTGTAACGCATATAAATATTAATAGAGGGAAAAATAATTGCTACCCTAAACTCTTTAATGCATTTTACGTAATCACATTCTACTGAAATTATGACGAGAAAACTGGATATAGTGATAACCAGTGTTACTGTTGAATATAAAAATTATACCATGAGGAGAAAGATGCTTTGTTTGTTTACCTGTATGAGTTATTGTATTGAAGACAATTTGGGTTCTGGGACTTTTTAGCCGCTTCTGACCCCAGTAGGCCACTGTCTGGACAGACAGGAAGTAAGAAGTAGCAGGCAGCAGACCCTGCAGCCACAGCTCACACTGCGCCTATAACACATTAAAGAATGGGAACATGGAAAGAGAAGTTTTCTTAACGGTTTAGGAACAGTGGTTCTTGGCTACTTCTTACTCTGTCCTAATTCACTTTCACTTGCTAGATGTGTCCTTAAATTCAAAAACCAACTCAGAATCCCCACTATAGCCAGTACAGTTACTGCCACCATCTTCACCATCCTTACTGTCATCATAATCCTCACTTTGAGTGTTGAGTGTGTGTGTGTGTGTGTGTGTGTGTGTGTGTGTGCGCCCCGCTTTGACAGTGCAGACCTGTTCTGCATTAGCCCGCTGTTTGACTGACAGCTCATTAACAAGCTCTTAGTCAATGAGGTCTGTCTGTCTGCGTGGATTTGAGCTAGTCACAACAAAGAGATGCTTGGATGATAACAATTTTGTGTGTGTGTGTGTGTGTGTGTGTGTGTGTGTGTGTGTGTGTGTGTGTATGTGCAGTTATGTAAGTGCACACACTTAAGACAGAATGCGACAAAAGCAAGTTAAAAGCAGTTTTGGTGACCTGCAGAGAAAATGGGGTTGAAGTATTTCCATTACTCTCGAGATAGACAAAACATATGGCCTGTACAGCTGTGTGTGTGTGTGTGTGTGTGTGTGTGTGTGTGTGTGTGTGTGTGTGTGTGTGTGTGTGTGTGTGTGTGTGTGTATATTTGTGAAACAGAGAATACAAGAGAAGCCTGGATTTCTATTTTGGTGCATAATGTCAGTGAACATTATATGTAAGAGGCTGATGTATATTTAAAAGCATTGATTCAGCAGAGGTCTTTTTGTGTTTGAATATTTCCTCCAACTTCCCCTTTTACTTCAGGTTTAATGCTAAATCGCTCCAGGTCTGCATGAATTCCTGACTGACAGGATATATGTTTTATATACATCTAGGGAATGTATGATCATGTGCTAACGGAGAGCAATAAAATATCAATGCTTTCTGTAATATGTAACTAAACTAAACTATTTTACACAGCGTAGAAATGTTATTCTGTTCCTGACCTACCTGTTGGGATCCTGCTGTCTGTGTGTGTGTCTAGATGCAGCTGCAAGTAGGAAACACTAGTTAGGAGGCCTCATTTAAATTCCAGGCCTCCCAGCCAAGCAGAACAGAGGACCAGACTAGAGATAAATGGCTCCACAAGGCTCAGTCTGGGATCGCCATTACTACTTAGGATAGCTAGGTCCATATGAAGTGCTTGCATTAAAACCCTCAAACTTTGATGTTCATGTTTTTAATTCTTCTCTTGAAGTGAGTTCTCACATTAGAGTTGAACATTTAAGTGGGGTCTATATCTGAAGGATCCTGTGCAAAGAGTACTGTTTACTAATTTGAAGAGAAAATGTTCAGTCACTGCACAGGCAATCATAACTGTTGCATCAAAGCTGTAATATCGGTGTTGTTTACTGTGATTATGGGTATTTTGACGTTGCTGACTGGACGTAGTTGCATTGTGAACATATTACATCACCGTCACGCCTATAATCATAATAGTAAAATCCACCCTCTTGACTGTTATTGCTGCATTAAATATACTTTTAAAAAAAAAACAGTAAGAAACAGGTTACCGAAGTTACTCTTTGAATTGAACAACAAGGAGACAGCAGTGATTCACTTTATTCCTCTGTAAAATAACTTCCCATCATTCTCCTGGTCTAATACTTGTAATGTTGTGCTGGCAGCTACAGTAATAAATATTCATCTAAACATCAATCATATAAGTCCTTTGCACAGATCTTATGCTTTACTTCTCTGATAACTGAACACTCACTCACTAATGTCCATGTGCTGCAATGACATGTTGTCAGTATATTTCCAGATGTTTTGACTTGAGTTAAACATGTTATCTAAATGCACAAAAGCCACTTCTCTCTGTCAATCTATCATGGCTAAGTAGTGATGTTATTCACCACTGTAAAGCCAGACCTGCGTGTTGTCATAGCACTCTAACAAAGTTATGTCCCATGAAGATAATGGTATGTCTGTCTGAGGACAATATTGCATTTTCAGATTCACAAGGAACATATGCACAAAATGTCTGCAAAAGTAAAGAAAAAGCATGCCAAACAGGGACCAGACCAAGCTCAATCTTTTAAGATTAAACATTAGTTTGGGGAGTCTGCTCTGTATTTTCTCTGCACACAAGGCATGATCAACGGGCAGAGTTTAAATGACTATACGCAATTGGATAGTCCTTCAACCAATCAGACCAACGATCCGTTGTAGCAGCGACTGCGGCATCAACGGGTTGCTGCGCTTCAGTGGCCGGCTTGTTGAATGTAAGCAAAAAGCTGCTTGGTCGCTTCGCTATCGTCATCGTGTTAAACCCGCCAATAGCGCGCCAGGTGGATAAGCCAGTTTGTGATTGGTTCCTGCTAAATTGTAACGGAAGCAGGATAGATAAATGTACAACTTTCCAGCCTGAGCTGCAGAGCGGAATCAAATCACCGGCAGATTGGGCGGGGTTTACCCAGTCTACATGTAAACCTTATTTTGGTATATATATTATGTAGAAAGCCTTAAAAAGTTAAATCAACTTTAGTGGCATGTAAGTTTTAAGTATGCAAATTCAACAAAAAATGCAGAATAGCAAGAGCATTTTTTTCATCACCTAATTTATTTTGCAGTTCCACTATGCCTCCACCTAATTTTCATTTGTAGGATTGTTACTGGTTTACAGGCTCAGCAGGACATTCTTTAACTTGAGATTAATCATTTAATGTCTAACATTAAGAATGAATATAAAGAAATGTTGAATGTGAGTACAATCTGTTGTTATGGTGTTGTTTCCTGTTTACTTGTGCTGAACTTTAAACATACACAACATACAAGTTGCTATGGTCATATGAAATGAGTTAAATAGTTTGCACCACTTGCATACAGTAGCTGTTCAAACCTGTTGTTGTTGCGCGTTGTTGTTGAGCACTGCAGAGGGCTGTAAAATCACTGCAGTGTATGTGTGCGTGCGTATGTGCATGTGTGGTGCATTGATTTACAGAGCCAGTAAAATCTCTCAGGTGCAGCTATAGATGTGCATGTGCACTTTTCATTTATTCTTTTTAAGGACTTGTGTGTCATGTGTTCATATGTGTGTGTTTCTGATGGGCATATATTGCACAAAATAGGGAAAATAATGAAATAAATAACAGTTAAATCATTTTATTCTTTTATTCAGCGTAATTGAGTTTAAAAAAAATGTTCCCTTACCCCCTGAGTCACTCTGCTGTTGCTCTCCTTTTTACCTTGTTCTGGTGTGCGTGAGTGCGTAGGACGTGTGTGCATGTTATTGTGCACTGTATGTGTGTGTGCATGCAGTGTGTGCATGTGTTTGTGCGCTGTGTGTGTATGTCGAGACATCCAGGTGACTCTGTAGTTGTGGACTGGCAGGTCTCCCTCTCTGGGGGGCTCCCAGCTTATTAAGACCGCAACTGTGACCCCACTTCCTCCCGACCTGAGGGGAGAAAGCCAAACAACATCGCAGCATCGATGTAAACACATTTGCGGTAATAAAGTAAAAGAAAGGTACTTCCTTATAAGTTTAGAGTTTAGATTAGAAGGAACTGTTTATGAACACGTTGCACGGGTGTGGTAGATAAATAGTTGCAATACTTGTTTGTCATCTGCTTTCAATGTCGGGTTTCATATATTTAATTTATTCTATGTATGTGCTGTGCGACATGTTATTATCACGTTACAATTTGAGACCTGACCTCTGTTATGAAATGTTTGATTGCAATATTGCTGCTGATCCAAGAAATGGTCTAAACTTTATATGACCTTGTTTACCATTAAAACACACAAATAGAAAAGGCGCCGCAATTTATGATTGGAATAAGGTCAAGGATGGACTGTAATTTGCATGCAGCTACGCCATCAGACAGGCACTGACAATCCACTTAAACACATTTTATGACTTACAACTGCAGCCTACAGTCCTGAAAGGATGCATAGCAACTAACCCAGCAAGGAAAATAGCAAAGACATGTATCTATCTAATAATATTTCATCTATTGAGATACCTTTCTGTAAGATGGGTCCCTGGTTGTGAACCCGTCCAGTCTAGAGTGTGGTTGCTCACTCTGACATTCATTGGAGGCTCTGGAGGTGAGGGGTCTGCAGAGAGAGATGGTCAGAGAAAAATGCTGTCAAAAGAGAAATGGCAGAAATTATCATCAAAATAATAGGTGTAGGTACTTTTCTCAGCTGCTTGTTAAGCTTATTGCTGTGAGCATAATAATTGAAGGTGAGTGAGATGAGTCTTTCAACATTGTATTAACTCAAAGCTTCTTTGATGGGGATTTGGCAGGTAGACAGTCAGAGGGCATTGTTTAGAGAGATTGAAGTCAATAAATAAAAATGAAACTGTTAAAGAGGATAGGACATCCCCTGTGAAAATGACACCCTTGACACGTTTGTCCCAACTATTTCTAATGAAAAATAGCATACCCTCATACTCTCATCTCTTCTCATCTACTGCTCCAGTGGCAAGAAAGCATTACTTCTATATGGAGATTTAGTGAAGACTAATTGGACAAAGACCATTCAACCAGCTTGACTGTATTGTAATAACTCAATGTCTGGGGGGGGAGCTAATTTCCTCTTGGTCTCATTCAAGTCTACAAAGCCAATTACATTTCCAGCATCAAAGGTGAGCAATACTGGAGAAGCCTGAAGCCTCCTTTTTCAGTAGCTACCACAACACAGACCAAAGGCGACCACCACTAGTCACTGTTTGCATCCAAGATGAAATCCTGTGGTCGCTGCTCTTTCAACACTGGCTCTGTATCTCATTAGAAACTCAAACCCCAATCCTGTATTTGATTAAAACTACAAAATATATCTGATTAGAACTACATCCCCCATGGCAGGCCTCCCACAGGCCCCAGGCTGTGCTTGGCTGACCCAGGTGCAGAGATCAAAGTTAGGGCAGCATATTTGGACTGCAAGACCTGGCCTGTTTGTGTGTGCATGTGTTTTTTCTTTGGAATAAGAAGGGTATATCTCAGTGCCAGCAGTAATTTCCAGATCATATCCAAGACACACGTTTCTTCTTGGAGGCCCTTTTCACTGTGTGCATCTTTCACAATCAGCCGATTTCAGTCCATTGTTTCATAAGTTGAAGACATCAAGATGAGTTCTCTGAACCAGACATTCCCTAGTAATTACTGTTGGCAGGCACTGTGCAACCCTAATATCTGAATGAACAGGAAAGGGGATTTTCAAATTCAGATTCTCTCTCTGGTTAGAATAAGGTCACAGTGGAGGAACTCCAACCATCCTGACATCTCCCAGCTTCCTGATTTGTGACCCCTGACCTCCAGCCCCTGACTAATCAGACTAATGAACTGGAAACACAAGACTCTGACACCGATCAGATGTTATTTAGAAGTGTGTCTTTAACCTTTAACCCTGGCACTCACTCACACACACACACACACACACACACACACACACACACACACACACACACACACACACACACACACACACACACACACACACACACACACACACACACACTGTATCTTAGAGGAATAATTCAGTACTTTGGGATATTCTTGCAGAGTTAGATGGGTAGATCAATACCACTCTCATTTCTGTCTGTTGTATATAAGGCTAAAGCCAGCAGCCGCTTAGCTTAGCATAAAGCCTGGAAACAGGGGTAAACAGCACCTCTAAAGCTTAATCCACACAAAAGCAAGCAACCAGCGGATAATTCAGGAAGTTACTACTCCCAGCAAAGAAATAACCCTTAATCCACCGTAAAAACACAAATTATAGTTTTTCACTGGCTGCTGGCTATCGCCTTAACCTGGAATTATTATTCTGCAGAGATACACGTAAACCTATTTGTGAACCTACGCTGGGAAGAGTGTTATGAGTAACCTTAGGTCACCGACGTGCACATCTCCCAACTCTCAATGGCGCGTAGTGCGGACCTGCGCGTCAATTATTATTAATAATTCTTATTATAGTATTCATATTATAGATTTTTTGTTTACATATTTTATATTCTATATTTATATTTCTACTTGAGCATATATTCATATGTAACAAACCCAATTTCCCCCTGGGGATCAATCAAATATTTTGATTGATTGATTTATCGACACTTACGATATACCCTTAATCCTCAATTAACAAGTAAATAAAAACCATGTTGGCTTACGTGCAGCCCAGAGAAGTATAATTCCAGGTTTATATGTAAAGAACAGACATTAGAATATTTTGTCTAAATCTGCAAAAAAAAGCGTATACGATTATTTCCCAAATGTCCTAGTAACTATTTCTTTATTATAATTGTTATGTATGTATGAATGTTAATAAGCCACCAGGACAGCCAGAGAAGTTTCAGTATACCGTGGCACAGGTTGTATATTCTCTAAACATTATTACATGAGGAATTTTACTATTTGGTGTTTTGTTGAAGGCGGTGGAAAATGCTATCTCAGACACCTCTTTATAATCTCCCATAAGTGCTCAACTGATAAAGAACCTTTTTCCAAAGCTCAGTCCAACCTGAAGTCATTATTCACATACAAACATGCTCTAGCCAATCCTGGCAGGGGATTCATATCATGAGCCAATCCTGGCGCAACATCAATATGACCTAAGTCTGCTAAACATTAGAGCTAGGACCTCCTACCGTATGTGTGTGTGTGTGCGCGCGTGTGTGTGTGTGTGTGTGTGTGTGTGTATGTGTGTAACTGTCTTACTCTCACTCTTACCCTGTCACAACAGGAATTTGGTACTAAACCAACTGAATGAGCATGTGTACTGTATATGTATGTGTGAATAAGGGCATGTGCAGTTGTGTATTTTCTGTTTCCTGTCTGTGTTTTATGGACTGCCTGATAGTGTTCCTGTGTACCTTATCCATCAACTCTGAGTGAAAGCGAGAGTAAGAACAGGAAAGAAGAGGACTGGAAATGTTCCAGAGTTTTTGACTTTTCCTCAGAGAGGTGTAATATCTCTCACAAAATGACACAAATGGAACGGAAGAATATGTTTTGCTCAGTGTCTCACGACGGAATATCAAAATTCAACAGTTACAGAGTTACGGAAACACACAGGAGGAATCATCACTCTCTGTGGGACTCTAGTAACAGCTCTCGAAAAGAAAATGAAAGCATGTGTTTAAACTGTGTTTGTATTACCTTTACTGGAGATGTAGTGTTTGCTGGGTGTGGTGAAACCTCTGCCGCCATGGCTGTTGATGGCTGCTACTCTGAACTGGTACCAGCGCTGAGGTCTCAAATCTGACAGAATCACATCTTTAGAAAGGGTCTGAAAATACAAACACATCACATATAACAGGTTCATGACAGAGAAAGACTTTTGTTCAAAACAGATACAATTATACATCATTCCCAACAGATTTAAAGAGTCATAACATCCCCTGAAAATCTTGTTTTTGCTGACCTCCAGTGGTTCAACTTTTCACCTTACTACAGCGATGTACAGGTGTACTCCAGGACACTGTGACATTCCGACCATCAGTGATGCTAGGTGGCGTCACAGGTGAAACAGGCTTGAAATGTTCAACCAGATAGGGCAGCAAAACACTGTTTTTTCCTCCCGCGTCATCCCGGTGGCAGCCAACACCATTTGTTCGGGAGGGCGAGGGTCAAGCCAGCCTCACCACCGTAAGACCAGACACTGAAATCGCAACTACCAACCTGCGACTAGACCTTGTTCTGTGGTCAGCCTTGCTCAAGCTTGTTTACATCATTGAGCTCACCGTGCCCTGGGAGGGTGCAGTGGAGGAGGCTTACAAACGGAAAAGGCTGAGGTACGCTGAACTTGCAGCCAATGAGCAACAACAAGGCCCAGTGGAAGTAGGTTGCAGAGGGTTTGTAGCCACTTCAACATCTAGGCTACTCAGGGAGATGGGAGTGTGAGGGAAGGCCCATCGGCAGGCAGTCAAAGACCTCTCCAGGGCTGCTGAAAAGGGGAGCCAGTGGCTGTGGATGAAAAGAAAGGCCTGGGCCTTTACGTGAGTTGATGGCATCTAGGGAGTGAACCTGGGACGCTGGGATTCACTGCTGAACTCTCTGGAGGTGTCGGTGGGCCTATCAGCAAAACACCTAAGAAGGAGGATGCCCTCTTGACAAACCAAAGGATGCCATCACTCAACTGACCATCCCACGGAGTCTCATCGGTGCCTCAAGTACGATTCATTGAGGGATATCAACATCTAGTCCTACACAGATCTTTGTAATGCCCGCGTCTTAATTGTTTAACAAATGAACTGTCAAGCGCGTGGCAATGCCATGGGAAGTTTCACCGGTTGACGAGGGAACAATACATGAAGTTTCACCGGTTGACGAGGGAACAATACATTTATTTCCCAAAATGTCAAAGTATTAGCAAAACATTATTCCAGGTCCTACAAGTTTTTAAAAATGAAATCAATGTTATTTTGAGTTTCTCAATTGTAAATAGAAAATTTGCTTCAATCCAAGCCCAATTTGGGCAAAAATATTCCGTCATCTTTCACAAATCCATACTATCTTCTTTTTCTAAAAAACATGACAGAGCCCTGTGTACTTTTAGATGTATAAGTTTCACAAGTTAATGAGGTGGAAAGTCCGATGAACACAGCCGGATTGGAATTCCATCTGATTATAGTAAAATTAAACGATTTGCCGAAATTATGGTTGAAATTGATAAAGATTCACATGTTTTGTCTCCCTGACAGTGCAAATGTAGTCAACTGTTTAAAATCTACCCCCCCCCCCCACACACACACACACACACACAGACACGAGCTGCCATCTATTTAAGTCTATAATGAGCGTTCAGTCATTCCGAGTCAGCCGGTGGAACGACTGTGGCTGCCTGTGGTTCCTTTTTAAGCTCTGCTTATTTACCTAACCTCACACAGGCACACACACACACACACACACACACACACACACACACACACACACACACGGACACATAGCGCACACACACGCACACACACACACTCACTCATTCGCACACACAGACATACGGTTTACCCTGGCAGAATGGGAGACTGGCTGGGGTGGAGAGGTTTAGACAGCAAGGCAGCAGACTGATGAGGTGGAAACAGAGTCTAACATCCATCTCCATAGCTGAGAAGTTTCATCATTCGAGGCAAATTGAGAGTTATGACTTAAAGATATGTTACGAACTTTGTGCCGCTGCTCCACTGTTAAAGGCACAGGGAACCATTTTTATGGCTGCAATGACTCAAGACAGAATCAGCTATGGGCCATGTTGTTACACGGTTGTTTTTTCCCCCTCATCAACATCTCCACAGCTAATATTCCCCAATAATGTGTGTGTGTGTGTCTGTATCTCTTTAAATGTGAAGAGATGATTCAAATACTGACTTTCTTTATGATTTCAATATCGTAAACCTTCTAATCGTATAAAAATAAAGACCCAGGGTGAAAGGTGAGATGCTGCTGGTTACTGTAGTTACCATGGCAACAGTAGTCCATGGCGAGGCATGGTCTTCACTGGGATGAATCCCGACGTTCCAGCGGGACTGGAGCATGTAAACGACTGGCTCCACGCTGACATTGAACTTTGACACCCACACCACCTTCACATGGCCCTCTGAATTCTCCACGAAGCTCATCTCTCTGCGAGGCTTCAGAGGAACACCTGGAGCAAATGATTATTTAAAAGGTCAAAACAGGAAAGTGCTGTTATTTGAAAGTTATTTAAAAAAAACATTTACGTAACATCAAATAACACAAAGTTATTGTGAGATTGATGGTCTACGGGTATAAGGGTACTGCACATTGTACAATGCAGTATCTATTGTATGTATATGTACAGACTGTAATTTGGGATATATAAATAAAAATGACTATCAACAAAGTGACACTAGGAACAAGCGTTACAGCATCTGAGGCAGTTTGTACTCATGACTAGCTCCACACAGACTTGAGCTGGAGCTTTTAACCACGGTGGGGCCGTCTGGGACTTCAGATGCAGTCAAGCAGGCAGTATTTAAGGATGGTTATTACATTAAATTGCATTTCATCTATTTGACAGACACTTCTAACCAAAGAAACTCACAATAAGTACATTTAAACGCCATAGGAACAAGAAACAACTGAAAGCATGTTCACTGAACAGCAGTGACAGCAGTGACAGCAGCCTCTCATAATAAAACCCACAAGATGTTACACACAAGTCCCAACCTGCCTTTACCTTTATATAGATTGGATGGGGCTTGGCAAGTGTGTCCACAGCCATTAGAGCAGCATTTCCTGGGGGAGGGACAATGCTGGTCTGTTGAGCAGCCCTCCACGCAGGCTGCAGCGAATCCGGTGGCTCTCTGAGGCGCAGGGCAGTCCCCCTGACGAGACAACCTCAGAGAGGTCAAAAACGCCCTGCTCGTCACACACTCGGTCTGCTTCTGAGAGAAAGAACAGGGGGAAATTGTTATTATTACAGTTGACACACAACATAAACAATGTGTAATGTAGAAACACACATATGAGGGCAGAGAAACACACAACAGAGGTGAAAGTGTTTCCTTTGGTAAACTCCTACTGACTCTTTGAAGCCAGCCCTTGAGATCTGGTCTAAATGGAGATGTGTGTGTGTGTGTGTGTGTGTGTGTGTGTGTGTGTGTGTGTGTGTGTGTGTGTGTGTGTGCGTGTCTGTCTGTCTGTCTGTCTGTCTGTGTGTGTATGCGTGCGTGTGTGCGCGCACATGGCTGCAGATCATCAAAATGTAAACACAAGCTTTAGCTAATAGCTCTGAATTGCCTTGTGTTCCCAACCAGTCATCCAGCCAGTAACATGCTTCAGCTATTGTGATGAAAAACTAATATGAAGACCACAGCGACTGGCTTTACAAATAATCATTCAGGACAACACACACACACACACACACACACACACACACACACACACACACACACACACACACACACACACACACACACACATTATGCACTCCCTTTCTGTCTTACCTCACAAGACTTTGGAGAAAGGACCTTCCTGGTTTCCCACAGTTCTTTGCATGGCTGTAGGCACTACACATAAACAAACAAATTGTAAATAAACAAAATATGAGGCTTTAGGCACAATAAAGTTATGGTGCGTTCTTTTTGCCTCGCAACTCGTATTTTACGAGGTCAAAGTCGTAAACACGCCCCCTGACGAGCTCGGAACTCGTACAACCACCGAGTACCCCGAGTTCAAAATCCAACATGGCTGCTCCCTGTACCAACAGTTGTGAAAGCTGTAGTAACATAGTTATAAGCACTTCTGTGTTATTTGTGTCACACTAAATAAGTCGTACACGCAGCGCTGTCTTCTATCTGTGTTGTCACTCGGTTTGTATGCACAAAAAACAGTGTATACGTTGTTTAAACTGGCATTGCTAACAATGGCTAACCTGGCTAGAGCTAATAAAAACAATGAAAATCCGACTTGCAAAAAGAACGCATTCAACTTGTGTGTGACGTCATTCCCAGTTGCGACCTCCGACTTCCGAGGCAAAAAGAACGCACCATAAGTACAACACCTTCTTAAAGCAATAGTTCAATATTTTTGGGAAATATAATTATTTGCTTTCTGGTGAGAGATGAGAGGATCGATATTAAGCTACAGCCTGCATCTGGTTAGCTTAGCTTTAGACAAACATTTCCAGTGCCCTTTCTAGGACCACAGAATCTTTGAACTTTACACATGTAAAGCTTTAAGATTGCATCTTGCACAGTTGTGACGCTATCTTGGTGGCAAAAAACAGACAGACAGCAAAGTCCTCAAAAACCACCTCTGTGGTAGTTCCCGCTACAGTCGATGTCTCCAGGACCACATTCCCTTGCTTTCAGTCTCTGTGCTAAGCTAAGCTAACCTGTTATTGACTGCAGCCTTATATTAGACACATACTTACGAGAGTGGCATTGATCTAACTCCATGCCAGAAAGTGAAAATAAGTGTGTTTCCAAAAATGTCTAGCTGTTCCTTTAAATAGCTGAGGTTTGAAGAAATACAAGAAAGAAAACGTGTTGGAACAAGGATAAATGACAAAGTGTTAGAGGGTTTTAGCATTTGCAGAGGTCTTAGTGTTTAAGCAGGTATGGAACACAGAGAAAACACACACTCTTAATGCACACATGCACACACTCATCTGGTTTGCCACCTCAGTGAACTGGTGAATGATGGCTCTTACCAAATTAAAACCAGACAACATATAAAAACTGCAGTTTCCCGACCCCCCCTCCTCTATCACTCCCTCTGTCTCCCTCCCTCCCTCAGCTCCCCAGTGTGCCTGGCTTCAATCACTTCTCCAGTTTATTCCATCGTACTGATTCCACGGGAACAAACAGAACCAACAAGAAGCCATAAAAACTTCTTTTGCACAAATAAATGGGCTACTGTTGGATGAAAAAGCATTTTCTCAAACCCCAGCTGTTTTAGATAGGCTTATTTGCAGACTGATGATTATGAACACTTTAAGGGTTATCATCATATGTGAGCACTGCATTAAAGACCATGTCAACTTTTCATTTATAAAATGAAAGACAAACACTTCATAGTTACTTGTAACTGGGATTCATACAGCATCAACACACCAAACCCAGTGAAACCACATGTGCTGGTTTCATAGCCTGTGGGTCAAAAAATGGAGTCTCGGCGTGAAGCATGATAGCGGTTTAATGTTGTACAGTCGGCTCATTTCATTCAAGTCATGGATGAAAAGGTTTGGGTTAGCTTAAAGTGATACTCCACCCCAAATTCTCCCTATTGAGTATTAAACACTCTTGCTCTGTAGGTTTGAAATGTGGCAGTAAAAAGTTTGTTTCTCCACAGGGCTGTAGTCAGCTAGATTTATGTAGGTTACAGTGGATTCCAATAGTGACAAAATAAAAATCTATATGCATCCATACGTATGTCCACTATGTTCCAAACACTCAGAAATCAGTGCACATATTTAAAAGACAATTGTTTTATATGGCTTTTCCGTGATTTTAAAACTTTACCTTTGTGGGTCCTAGAATTATTTTACCATCTTTAATATACTGTCTGTGGAATAGCTAAACAAAAAGATTGTCTTTTTGCTTGCTATTACACAGCTTACTGCCTCGTTCTCAGGCACATTCACTCAGGTTTGCATTAATCAGGAACATGTATTAAGCTGCAGACTGTAACAGCCAGTAAAACACATATTTGTATTCTGTAAATTGTTCATGTTGATATCACGAGTTAAAAATGTTCTGATAATATTACAGAATTCATATAACTGTTTTGTGTACAATATATTTTGATTAAGTGAAATACTAGTGGACTATGCTAAAATGATGACTATATTTACTAGTAAAGTGCAACACACATCTAGAGCTGCTGATGGATTAGTCAATCAACAGAAAATATCACAAACTATTTTGATAATTGCTAATCATTTTGAGCCATGCAGAAGAAAAATGCAAAAGATTGTGTCGCCTGAGCTTCTCAAATGATAGTATTTTCTGGTTTCCTTAGTATTTTACGATAGTAAACTAAATATTTTGGGGTTTTGGACTGCTGGTCGGACAAAACAACACATTTAAAGCTGTCAGTACTGGCTTTGGGAATTTGCTCCGGGGAGTAAATAAATTACATAAAATGGTCTTTCATAAGGAACAACCATTGCAGGTGTTTAGGCATCATACACCTTGATATTTAGAAAATGGTAACAGCCACTCCATTCATGTTAGACCATATCAACATGAATATTTTAGCACACTTAGTTTGGAACACCCTTACCATACGCATGGAAAGCAATGTGTGCTGCACTTTAGAAGTTTCAATCGACTTCACAATTTAATCCATTAAAACTGCCATAAATCCAGGAGGACCCTTGAGGCTTTAAGTTCTTTTCCTTTTTGTCCTTTGTAAGTTAGTTATGCATTCCTTAAGGAGTCTGGGTATGAGGAACCAATACAAGAGAGAGAGATAATACATGACACACCCATAGTATTGTAACCAGACCGTTAAGTGCAATGTATTTCTTCAAGTAGCTCTCGTGGGTCACTTCACTCAACCACTGGCTGCTTAGGTTGTCAGAATCTCCCCCAAAACAACTCTCTCTCAAACACACACGTGCGCGCGCACACACACACACACACACACACACACACACACACACACACACACACACACACACACACACACACACACACACCTATTGTCTTTTTCACATGCGCACAACTCCATCTTGCATCCAAACCCAGCCCACTTTGTACTCTCCCTTCGTCCTTTGCTGCCACTTCGATCAGTTAAGACATTTCATTTTTCATACCCTTCTCTTCTACTCTTTCCCCCTTCTGTCCGCTATATATTATCCTCTGTTCTTTTTTATCTCCTGTCTTCACATTATCACTCCTCTTTTTCTCCTCCTTGACCTTCCTGCACTGCCTTTCTCTAGCTCCTTACTTGCCCCTACTTCAACACCTCTCCTCTCCTTCCTCTGCTCTCCCTGACTTATCCTCCTCTAATCCAGGGCTAAAACATACATCCCCACTGAAGTTTATTTTGGGTTTTTACCCAGCTTGCGGGACATCCCTGTGAAATAAGGGTTTAGATAGCTGACTTTGTAATCACAACGTGACAGGTTTGAGTCCTTTTCCTGTCATTGTCTCTCCTCTACAGTATCTAACATCTATCAAAGGTAAAAATGCCCCCAAACCTAAATAACTAAACATCACATCCCACAACGACACATCCATACCATATATTTTAGATAATAATGAATACTAACTCTTGCAAACACCAATACCAGTGTTTCCAATACATTGATATATCTGTGGCGGCCCGCCACACAATCAATGTTGACCGCCACATACTGCCGTATATATTCTCTCTCTCTCTCTCTCTCTCTCTCTCTCTGTCTCTCTCTCTCTTAATGCAACAACAATAACAATCCAATAATATATTAATTTAACACTGACAGGGGCCATTCTGCATAAGAGTTTGATATTTTATATATATTTTGCCAGTAATAGTCCTATACTCTAATCATCTCTACTGTTACTATGCTGAATGCAAAGGGTCAACATGCAACAGAGTATTTTACTTGTATTACTAAAGTAATGAATTTGGGTATGTATTATTTTACTCTCAGTAGGGAGAGAAAGGCGAGACAGAGAGAGATATAAGGGGGGGTCAAGGCAAATGGATTTAAGCTGAAAACACTCGAGGTATGTACGTGGTACACACCTTACACTCTCAAATATCACTTGGATGTTGTAAATCACTGAAAAGTACATCCACCGTATTTGTGTAAGTGGAGCCGAGAGACAAACGGACACTTTTGGCCTTGAAGGCGACATGATGAGTTATGTGTGTGTGAGAGAGAAAGCGGCAGACACAGCAGAGGTCAGAGGTCAGGGGTGTTACTGTTTAACACACCATCACACTGTAACAACAGAGCCTAGATTAATGACTGTGTATGTGTCCGTATGTGTGCACAGTTTGCATGGTGAGCTCCTCAGATATCTGTATAATAATTAATCACACACACACACACACACACACACACACACACACACCCACACACCTAGTCTCTCGGCTCTGCTTTGGCCTCTCCTGCTGTTTTATGGCCTCACCTGCCACGATAGAGGGATGACAGCCACACTCAGCGAGAGGGAGGAGAGGGGAAATGGAGAGGGAGGAGAGGAGAGATGTGGTTTCAGAGGGGATGGAGGGGGAGAAGTGAGTGTCAGTTGAAAAGGAGAGAAGAGATGAAAGACAAATTGTGAAACAGGTCCAGAGGAAAGGGAAAGAGAGAGACAAAGACAGCTACAGACCAGATGTGCTCATTCTCCATACACCATCACCAGTTCACTGTGTGCAATGTGAAAAACTATCTATGTTCATTTATGTGTTCAGTTGTTCAGTCTTTTTTATATTTTTTTCCCATAAAGTACATATGTATAGTATTTAGGATTAGGTACCGTTTAACTTCTTTCACTACTCCTTTAGTTTTAGTGTCAAAATCAGTGTCAACATCAAGACTTTTGTTTTGCAATTATGTTTTCAATCCCTTAAGTTGACAAATATAAAACCCTTTATCTATTAAACAAAGCTCAAATGTTAACTGTTGTACAACTGGAAACGAAATATAAAATTTTTAGATACAGACACATTTCAGTCTGTACCAAGAACGTATTATGGTACAATACCAAGCCCTCATATGATCTTTCTATCAGTGTGAATGACAAGAAAAAGAGTTAAGTGTAGCAATAACTGCATGCCACAATCCCAGGGTACTGGTATGACCAAGTATCTCTTAAAGTTGAGACCAAATTTCAGATAAATCTTGTTGCTTAAAAATATTCTTAAACACACACAAAAATAACTTGAAAGTAATTTTTACATTAGCTTTTCTTATCTACCACCAGCAGCTATTTGAGAACCTGAAAGCTCTGTTTGAAGTGAAGAATAGCATCCTCATCATGATTTCTCCTCCAAAGCAATCCAGCAGATTTCCTGCGAAATCTGACCCGGTGGCCCACATTGTCCATGCAGAACTCAGTGGTGGATGCAGGCCCAGTGATGTCACATACTGACTTCAGGTTAAAGGTGTAGTGAGAGAAGTAGAGGGCCACCCAAACAACAAACCGACAGGAGTGTGATTGTAAGGAAACAATAATAGTAGCTTTAGGCTAGTAGTCTGTGACTACTGTCTGTGACTAATACTGAGAAAATATCTAATTGCAACTTTTCTCAACCAATGTTGTGAGTGTTATTGAAATCACAGTCTGTTTAGTATCGTATGTGAAATGTAGTTTTGAGAAAACGTGAAAGAAAAACTTACAGTACATGTTTCTAAATACTTAAGATTACAAAAAAAGCACATGCAGACGTTTAATAACTCGGTGTGAATATAAATCAAAATTTAGCTTTTTCATGTATGCCTTCCTCATTTCACATCATCAGGCTTAAGTTAGTCAATGATGGTCAAACTATTGCGGCACAATTAAATCACAAATGTTGATTTATTGATGTCACCGTGCTACATTCAGTAGTAACCACATTTATATGCTAAGATTCTACAGAACATTACCGAGGGTAAGAACACACTTTTATATTTTGAATTTGCAAACACACATACAAGTATACACACATGAATACACACACTTCAGGCTTTGTGGTACGTGAGTGAAAAGTAGCGGAACAAATTCCACAAATCCCTTTGAAAAGCATGTTATACTTTTGCCAGACCTTTGGAAAAACATGTACCACAACCAGAGCTAACTTAAATCAGCAGCTTGCGGGAGGAGAGGAAAGGCTGGAGAAATACAGATTGGGAGGACAGTCAAAAAGACAAATGCTTCGAGAGAGTTTGGTGGTTAACTTCCTCACCTCTCAAACCACATGTGCCCACAATAACCTCAGACGAAATCCTGCCAGAGCTTTCTCTCTGTGTTTCCCCTAATCATTTTCTCTCTGTGCTTTCTCTCTGTCTAAAATAAGATTGCTAGACTGACTGCTCTGTTTGGACAGAGAAAGGAAGGAAGTATGGACAATTAAGAAATTGATGTGTTGATGGCAGGTGGCGGTCAAAATACTCGACCTACAAGAGGTTTTGCTGGTTTGTTAACTTTCTAAAAAGCCAAAATATCAGGTTCAGATTTGCAAATCTCATGTATTCCTTTAAACCCCCTGCGAGCTTGAGCTTGCATTTCTAACAATATTTTGACAGAATTGTTACATATCTCAACCAGACATCTTAATAAACTACTGGACAACTCTGAACAGCAGAGGGAATGGAAATGACTGTGGGAAAAGGAGAAGAAAGATACAGAATTAAGATTGATATGCAAGCTTATACAGGCTAGCAAGCTGTTGTTTGCAGCTGTTGTACTGGGTTGAGTTATACTTTAAAATCTAAGGAGGAGAGTGAGACGGGAGCTTCGAGCTGGCACGCAGGGATGACTGCCTGACTGTTGAAACCCTGTCCAACATATTCCTCTTCTATTATTTTCCTGCGGCCTTATAGCCGGATTATAACATTGTGATTGCCAATTTCATTTTCATCCAACACTTGATTTCAATGAGAAGCAATTGAGGCGAGATTCAGCACCTTCAAGTGTGTGGTAAAACACTGGATAGCCCCCACTGGAACAAATTTCTGCCCTAACTAAAGCAAGTCAAATATGTTGGGATTTTGTTCATAAGTGAGGGTATGATGGAATGTGTGTGTTTAAAGGTGGATTGGTGCGCACACTATTAGTGTTAGGTGTTGCATCGCAGTGTTGTGGTGAAGGTGGAAGCCTGAAGACAAAGCTCTCAATTTACCTGCCGGTATATGTTTCAACCCTCACCTACATACATGAACTCTGAGTTGAGACAGAAAGAATGACATTGTGGATACAAGCAGCTGAAGGAAGTTTTCTTTACAGCTTGTCTGGCCTCATGGTGCGTTCAGTTTTGTACTCTGAAGTCGGAATTTCCGAGTTCCAAGTCGGAAATTTTAAGTGGAACGCCCCCTGAAGTGAGATTTCTGTCCTGAAAAGTCGGAGAACCCCACAGTACCCCGAGCAAAGCCAGCCTCAAAATCCAACATGGCTACTCCGTGCATCAACAGTAGTGAAAGCCGTAGTAGCACTTCTGTATTATTTGTGTGTCATTAAACCAGTCATACACACAGTACTGTCCAACTTTTATCTGTCGACATGTTGGTGTTTGAATGCTTAAAATACAGTGTAATGCATTGTTCATCAACTGGTATTGCTAACAATGGCAAACATTAGCAAACATTCTGACATTCTGAACTGGAACGCGTTCAACTCGGGTGTGACGTCATTCCCAGCTCCGGCTTTCGACTTCCAAGGTAAATAGAACGCAGCATCACGCTTAGAGACACCACCTGGACATCTACCTGTGGATATACACCAAGCATCTGTGACTGGGAGGAAACCCTTAAAGAATCCAGGAAAATGATGGAGGGACTACACACACACACATGCATAAGTCTAAAGCGTGATTTATGGTTCTGCGGAGGCTCCACGCAGAGCTTTCGCCGTAGTCTACGTAATGGCCTGAAGTTTATACTTGTGTGGTGGTGTGTCCGCCGATCTCTTTAAGAAAATAGCAGGGCTGGATGTGTGTGTGCCTGGGGAGCGTGTGGTAGAGAGAGTGAGAGAGTGATGGTGATTAGCTTCAGAGTGAGTGCTGACTCTAGAGGCATAGTGAAAGAAATAAAGTGTCTCCCCTGTGCTTTCTGACCATGGTGGGAAATCTGTAGCAGGAAAAATTAACCCTCTCCTTGATTCCATGTTGTTTATAGACAAGGAGAACCAGGAAATAAGTAGGGGGGAATACAACGCTACCAAGTCACGCCGAGCGATGTCGTTGCCATGTAGTTAAATTTTTTACAGCGTAGGGTCCAGCATGGGGTCCACGTCTCCATGTACCTACATACATAGCCACGCTGTAGATTTAACGCAGAAGCATAAATCATGCTTAACACTACTATTAGAGTTCTGACGTACAGTATTACAAGTAATGTGAACTTCTTAAGATCCAGTAATGAGGAATGAATAAGAGAGATTATGATAAGAGAAAGAGAAACAGTGACTTAATAGCTCTGTTCTTTGTTCTGCATCAGACCTGTTTGTTGTGGACATCCTGCTGCCTCACACACCTGGTACACATTACTATGTCTGCTTTGCATTTGTGTGAGAGAGAGAAAAAGAAGGAGATAAAAAAGGAGATGGACTGATGGACAGATGGAGGAGTTGAGTGAGGGCTGTAGTTCATTTTTAGTGAACTCCCATGTGTGTTTCCACGAATGAGAGTCCACTGATGATGTGACACAAACCACGTGAGTTGGGGCAACATCTGCCTGGTGTGTGTTTGTGTCTTCAATAGAGAAATCCTGGGCCGTATGTAACAAAGGAACAGATAAAGCACAACATTCAATGAGACAATGCTTACCTTTACCTTTATCTCTTTCTCTTATCCTAGCATATAAAGGCATACAGGTATAACTTTTGACAATTTTATCCTTTTTTATATATTTTTAAATTTGTGTATACATGACAATGTCATGCAATCAATGATTTGATATAGTTGGCTTATATATGGAAGACTAATAATATATCATTGCAGAGTATTTGCACCCTACATGTCCTACGGATGCACTTTACAGTCCCCTATAAAGTTTCTGTTTGTTTGTTTGTTTTTGAACAAATACTCCTGGTACTCTGAGAGTAAACATTATTTAAGAACATGCCATGAAAATTGCTAAAGAAATTATTCAAATATCTTGCTGTTTGTAATTCTTTTGTGCCATTTCCAGTGTGAAAAAATGGATCATTGCAAGCTTTCAGCCTCCTAAGTGAAACAGATTACATGGGAAATTAAATTCATCCTTTAGCTTCCCAGTGCACCACTTTGTGTGTGTGGGTGTGTGACTGTGAGCGGATAGACTGACTATGTGTTACACGTGTTAAACCTCAGTGAGAACAACCTCATTCAGCACTGCTCCAAGTCTGGGTAAGGAACCAAAAAAGAGTTAAAGGAAAAGTAAAACCAGTCCCCAAATGATTCTGTAACAATCTCTGACAAAGGTTATTCAGTATGTTACACTGCCAAAAGGCTTTATGAGATCTGCAGTGGAATGTAGGTTGAGACCAAGTCACATTTTGTTAAATTTGCTTTATTAATAACCCTAAAATTGGGTTTATAAAGATAAGAAAAATGTAGCTCCCTGGAGAAAACGTCTGAAAATCAATCTGTGCAAATTGTTTTCCTCTAACAGAGGACCAGTGGACTCACTACTTCCTCCCCTCTGACTCTCTCCTTCTCTTTTTCTCTCTGCAGAGAAAATGGTCCAGACAAGGGCTGAGTATTGCACCTTAACAACAGTGTCCTTAGTACTGATGAACAAAAAACATGAAGTACTGAAAACTGGCATTGAATATCTGGTCAGATTTATTTATTCTTTACTCAGATTATAGTTAAATTTGAATAAAAATTTTGCCAGTCTTTGACTGTATTTTATACAAAATAAAACATGAATGTCGGCAGAAAATGTGATAGCAATCCATTTAATGGTTGTTGAGTTATTTCAGATGGGCCAAAGTGGTGGACCAACCGACTGACACTGCCATCCCCAGAGCCGATAGCGTGACTAAAATATTTTAAACAATAATCTGGTCTGTCTCTCTGCAGTTCATTATAAGATGTTGTTTGGATTTGTAGTTTACCTTATATCAAATATGTTACTAGAACAGGAAACTGGTGAGCTAACTGGAAGAGCAGGCGCCCATATATAGAGGTTTACTCCTCGACGCAGCGGCCGCAAGTTTGACTCCGCCCTGCAGCCCTTTTTTTACTAGAACAAATGAAGAATGAATAGAATAGAGTAGAATGGAAACTTGGGAATAGTATGTATGTATTATGTTTCTGTTATATTTAAGTTAGCCTAATGAAACAATAATACAGTGGACTGTGCTCACTGTGTAATGCTCCCAAGGTGCATAATCAATAAAAACAAAAAGAAAGCCTTTAATATCTCCCACATATCCTGTTAACAAATATACACACCTTGGGAGCATGAAGCAGTGTTGGACTTCCTCTGCTTTATAATTCATTATTTTGATTAATCTTGGCAATTATGCCTGAGGACTGGGATAGATGCTTTTCTGTTCTAATTTATTTTTGTTGGCCTACCCTGGTGACTTTTACAAATTGGGCTGTGTCCACTTTCAACAGACTGTAAAACGGTAAGAATTAATAACTCTGCAATTCAAACAAGCTAGAAGAGACACTGTGCATGTCTGTGCAGTATCAGCCTGTCTAAAAGGAAAATTGTGGTTTACACAGAGTCAGCCCCCACTGGCCAGTTTCAGAGACTGTTGTTGGACGTTGGTTGCCACACTGGTATTCACACATGTACAACAGCAAGACACAAAGCCAAGGTAATAAAGTTTAGATGTGGTATTAAACTAGAAAATATTTTCTGTTCTCATTCTCTGTGTGTTTGTTGAACTCTAAACATCAGGAATAGAAACAAAGGAAGGGACCGAAGGAAGGATATAGATAAGATTGGGGGAAGGTCAAAGGAGCTGTGCATGTTTGAGGTGGTGACGGGGGGTAGGAATAGCCGAAGGTTGAGGTCTGATGTTTTGTTCGGTGCGGTATCCACTGCAACGGTCTGTTGGTGGGAGTTTTGTCTGTTGTTGACATTAACCCCAGCTGACCTAAACATACACACACTACTGATCTACGCGCTGTACAGCAGAAGAAAAAGCTCTTGCTCTCACGCCTGTTTCTTGCTTTTACTTTGTCCAACTGTGCATCTGTAGCAAAGCTTGGAAGTGTTGCAAGAAGTAAAATACGACTCAGGCGCACTTTCAGCTGTGATGACGTTTTTAGGTGTGAACCTGAACGGAGAGTTCAGAAAAACACATCAATAAGAAACCAGACATAATATTTCAAGAAGTTAGTTATATTGAGTAAGTTAAGTTCAGGAAGTAAAAGGTCATGGTGGACAGATAATTTGCATACAATTTTGGGCTGTGGCTTACACAACATCATTAATTAGTCCATAAGATAGTTTCTGATCTCACATACGTTTTTTTTTTCCAGTACTGAAGATATTTTCCTGTTTTCATCTTTTAGCCTGTCTGATTTAAAACATGATGAATTGGATCAAAATATGGAGAACCCGTTTCTGTCTAATCCACAAACTGTCTGCGTGTTTGATTTGGGACCAGCGGTCTAAATCACCCACAGAAAGCTGTAACAAGCAGGAACTGCTGCAGAGTGGACAGACTGGCAGCTAAAAATACATGGCATGGAAACTCCTCTTGAATCAAACAATGAATTAGCACACACACACACACACACACACACACACACACACACAGTAAAGCCTCCTGGCAGGCAGTGTTAAGTGAATAAACAGTGGATCATTTTTGCTCCAGGGTGGATGGATAATGGGGATATAGGGGAGGACGTTATTTTAACTAAAAACACCACCTTTGCTATTACAGCAGTCGTGTGGTGGGTGTTAAGATTCCATACACAAGGGAAGCAAGAGAAAGACTCTGGGTCTCTTTGCCTCTCGAAGCAGAGACTCTGACTGCTTTTACTGTTGTTGTGTCAGCTTTGTTATATTCTATCGGGATACCTCATTGTGTGTTATCACACTTATACTATATCCACTTACTTACTTAATACACCAATGACAGTTAGATGGTAATGTAGCACAAAGCAAACATACTGTTGTTACTACGAATAATTGCGTTTTAATGTACCTTGCGCACTGGTTTAAACTGTTGCACAGAAATTAATTTGAGGTGTGCCAGCTAGTCAGAAACACATATTTTCCGTGGCCCCTTATACAATATGATGTCCAAAAAAAACCATACCTGTGTTCTGTTTAATGTTCCACGACAGCCCTTTGGCCGGACTCATAATTGTAATCACTGAGTCAATGAAAAGAGATCAAAATATTTGACATTTGATTTTTTTTCACTGCTGTTTTTGCCACCAGTACCTTCTTGTTGTCTGGTATTATGCTGTAGTTTTGGGAAAGTTTTGTTAAATCACTGGAGAAGAACTTTCCCCCTTCGTCATTGAATATTTTTGTTCATAGTTAAAGACAAATTCTATCCCTTCAAGATCAACAACTTATTTTATAGTTACAATAAGACTTTGCCCTGTTTTGTGCCCTTTTCACTGCTAACTCTACTGTTATTTTGGCAGTGCTGTACCCGCTTCTTCTCAAGTGCGAGCTATGAGCGTCACTAGGTATAACATGAAGATGGTCCTCCCCAACCAGTAGGAGTTGCTAGTGCAGCAAAAATGACAAAACCCTCACAGGCTTACCACCCAACAACCCGAAGACGGACAATTGTTTTTGATGGAATGAACTACCAAATCAGAGTTAATGTTGCCAGAAGTTTGACCCCTGGTCTTTACTCCTACATTGAAGACTCGGTTTTAGGGTTATGACTGGCTTAAAATCAAGGTTAGGGTTGGGGTTAGGCACAGAGTGATTCATGTTTGGGTAAGCCTTCAGGGAATTGAATGCAAGTCAGTAGAATATCTTTAGAAGTGAAGCAGTACAAGTTTGTGTGTATGAGTATTTACCTGCGCACAGCGTCTGTGGTTTTCACACCAAACCAGAACTTGGTCACTCTGGAAGAGATGGAGAGGATGAGGATTAAAACAAACAGAGAGAGAGAGAGAGAGAGAGAGAGCGAGAGAGCGAGAGAGAGAGAAAGAAAGAAATCTTTCACAGACAAATCCTGTGTTTGACACATTCTGCCCACACTTGACCCATTCGTGTGAGACTGCTGTCTACCATACAAGGAGACAGAAAGCTAAATATTGTTCATAAAAGGTCACCATATAACCAGAGCAAACCTGACATGCAAACAGACACACATTCAACCTTTTTCTTGTTTACATATTATCCTCAGGGTGCAAAATGACTTAACACACTGTGTTTGTGGTTGCTGAACCAGACAGAGACCGCGTCACTTGGTGAGATGTACGTTTATGTGTGTGTGTGTGTGTGTGTGTGTGTGTGTGTGTGTGTGTGTGTGTGTGTGTGTGTGTGTGTGTGTGTGTGTGTGTGTGTGTGTGCGTGTGTGTGTGTGTGTGTGAATGTGTGTGCGTGTGTGTGTGTACAGTTGCTGCTAAGTGAGTCAAGACCACCAGTAAACATGGCTGCTATAACCACCGTGACAGAGGAAGACGTCATCTCATGACCACAGGGACAGAAATACAGATTAACCATCCAACCCCTCATCCTAAAGTCCCTTCAACTTTTCAAAATGTTCGTCTCCAAGAAAAACTCTTTAAAATAAACTTGTAATCATCCATACTTGGTACTGAACGCACAAGGCCACGCAGACCTGCTTTTACCTATTGATGTCCGAGCTACATGAGGTGTTTTTTTGTCATTATTATATTAGGAAATTGTGAACTGCTATGAAGAAATAATAACAAACAACTGATTATCAAAATGGTTTTAAAAGACACTACAATCAATATAATTGTCAATTGAGTAATTATTTAATTGACTATTATTTAAGCACTGCATCCCATAAAGCCTATTGGTTTCACAGTGTGGATGTTACTTTAAAACTTAACTTTATTTAAAGTTAAGTTTTTATTAAATTTTTTAACGGTCTTTAGGACATTTTGGATCACTTACTGGAAATAGTAGTGCAGACTCAAAACCCTATCAGCTGTTTTTACTGTAACTTGAATTGGTGAGATAGTCAGTCAGTGTGGCAAAACTGCTGCTCTTTGCTTTGTCATCATCAGCACAATCATGATGCCATCATCCAACATCAAAACAACTATTACAATACGGGTGTGTGTGCAGTTGTGTATCTGTCTATTGTCATGAGTGTGTTCCTCCAGGGAGTATATGAGCCTCTAGTGTGTGTGTGTGTGTGTGTGTGTGTGTGTGTGTGTGTGTGTGTGTGTGTGTGTGTGTGTGTGTGTGTGTGTGTGTGTGTGTGTGTGTGTGTGTGTGTGTGCGTGTGTGTGTGTGTGCATGTGTGTGTGTGAGTGTGTGTGTGTGTGTGTGTGTGGGATAAGCCCTCTTAACGACTCCTAAACCATCTCCTGAGCGTGCTGTATTTAGCCTGAACTAAGCTCATCTCTTTACACACACACACACTTTTCAGGGCTTCTCCTCTTTTAAGTAGCCTTTGTGCTGCTGGTATGATGAGGGTTAAGGGGTTAGAGTTGGGGTAACAGTGCAGAGGTTAAAGTTTAGAGATTAGGGGTTAAGGGCTTTCACGGTACAGAAGATACTGAATTGACTCATTCACTCTTAACATTCAAAACAGATGCATACTGACTATTATGGTAAAATACCTGCTAAAGGAACTAAATTGGACTTTGATGTATGAATATGAGAACTAATTATATTAACTTATAAGCCCTGTAAAGATGCTGCATGTAGCAGCTAAAAGAAGTTACTGTCACTAGAACAGCCAAGGATTTTTCCTGAAGTGAGGACATGGTTAAGGCTGTGACATACTTTTAAAAGTGCTGGTCTGACAGTACAGTTAAAAGCTTCTTTCTGACTGTAGCATGGGGAGGGCTGCCTCTCACAATTTTTTTAAATTTCTAAAACTGACTGCATATGTGTGAAAACGGTCAGAGCTCCAAGTTCTCTACAAATTTTATTTGCCTCATTCCTCTCATACTCTCACCCTTGTCCACTGCTACAGCTGCTTACTGTTGCCTCGGTTCACCAGCTGTTGGCAGCAGTGAAGAGGTGGTTAGTTTTCCAGAGAGGAGAAATCAGGAGTGCAACCAAAATCAGGATCAAATTCTGAACAAAGTCCTTTCTCAGAAAGGTGAAGCGGAGTGATATGCTTGTAGCTCTGAGCTGCAAGCAGATCACTCCGCCCAAGTAGCACTGCTTCGCCTTTCTGAGAATATAGTTCCCAGTTTGTATACAGTTAGAAGATGGCTGTGTCTCATGTGACATTGTTATTTGTACACGCTGTGACTATACAAATCACAACATGTAAATAGGAACATGTTGCCGTTATTTTGTCACTTATTCGGAGCAGTAGGCTAGTTGGAACCAGTTACCTCCAGGATCTGTGCTAGGCTAAGCTAACGGTGGAGCCGTCAGACAGAGTTACGACACGCACGGGGATGAGAAGGGTATGTATCGACTTGTCTAACTCTTGGGGTTACGCTGAATAAGCTAATGTCCCAATAAGTCGCCGTGTTCCTTTAACAGTAATCTGTGCTAGTTGTTAAAGGGGGATAATGCTGAGGCTGCTGCTTAACCAGCCTCTATGTAGATTGATATGAGAGAGAGAAGAAGAAAGCAGGAGAGCATCAAAGTAATGGTTAAATCTCTGATGAACATATTAGGTAACAAGTCTGTGGGGAAGGATGGATGGAAAGAGGAATAGATGAGAGGAGAAACAGAGGAACGGCTGTCATGGTATCACTACAGAGACAGAGAAACATCTTCCTCCTCTGCCCACCTTTTCTCTCTTTCCTCCTGTCCTCGAGGCACTTTCTGACTACGCATAACTGATGCCGCCAAGGGGCTACTGAATGCATAAATAATAGTAGCAGTGTAACTCACTACTTAAATGGAGCAGGTTGTTAGCTCTCTCAAACATTAAAACACGGTTGTGAATAAAATCACTAATCTGTGCTTTTATTGACACCAAGTCTCCCTCTGCATTTTCACCATTTTCACTTCTGGATCCACTGGTATCCACTGGTACTGGCAGGTTTAAGTGTTACATTTAAGCGTTACAAGCTTTGTTGGATATTCTACATATTCTGAGATCCAACGAAGCGTTGAATTTCATTCCTCACAAAACATTTGCAAATCCAATGTTTTTGGAAACCTACACCATTTACATTTTAAGTTACTTGCTGGCAGTCTTCTTCTTCACTGCCTTTGTCAGGGTATTGCTGCTTTCTGTGGCGCTTAACTGCCACCTGTGGATCGGTGGAATAATGTGAAAACATTGGCAGGATTTTGTGTTTGCATTGTACAGACAAACAAAACGGGGATCCACTCATGAAAACATTGCTCACAGTGGTCAAAACCTCCACAGGGTACCTTTAAGTTGCATTAGTGCTGCAGAATTGGGATGCCTGGGGGTTTTGCGGTGAAGCAAATTCCACCCTCAGATCCCCTTTCAGCATCAGTTTGTGAGGTTCCGGGAATTCTTTGTGATGGAGTGATATCATTTACTGATTTTATTACTTTGGCTTCTGTTACAAATTCCCCACATTTACCAGAATTTCCTTTAAAAGTTGCCAAAGGTATGTACCTGGACTGCGGGGTTAATATGTAAGGTGAAAGACCAATATGCGTATTGGTGAGAGAGTCATACAGCTGCATTGCAATCTGGTCTAAGGTTGCTAGTAGAGAACAATGTTTCTACCTGTTTATAAAAAAACAAATATATATATATATATATATATGTCCCTGTATGACTGCTGAACAGTGGAATAAAATGATAAAAAATGGAAACATTATACACTGCTTTGGAATTAATTCAACAGTCATATTGTGATTCTTGATTGCAATATTGCTATGCTCCATCCTGGGTTGAACATTTGTACTCTAGCAGAAGGGTGGTGAATTCAACCAACCACCCTTCTTCCTTTCTTTTGGTGGAGTAAAAATGGTAAAAGGAAAAGCACTCTCATTCTTTGTGTCTTTCATTTGTACCCAACTCTTCCTCATAGTCTCTCCACATTGCTGTCAACTTCTGTAAAAAAGTTCAGGAGAGGACTTAAAAGTGACGGTGATGATATACTGTAGATGCTCCAGTCAAAGAACTGAGGACAGTTAAACATCTCCAGATTTTCACTGAGGAGATATAAAGCTGCTTTCCCTGCTGCTGGCCTCACATCTTCATCCCCTATCTTAATCTTTTTCACGCTCTTACTTTTTCTGTCTTCCTCGCCATAACATCCCCCTTTTTCTGTCACTCCTCGTCAGCCCCCTCTGCAACACACACATTAATGCACGCACACATGGATTTACACGTACACACACTGATCCCAAGTCAATTTCATGGGACATATTTGCTGTCAGAGCCAATCAAGGCAGTTGAGATGGGCCTGTGTGCCGTATGGCTATTAAACGGTGGTCAGAGTGGGGTTTCGTTGGGTCTCAGAGTGTGTGTGTGTGTGTGTGTGTGTGTGTGTGTGTGTGTGTGTGTGTGTGTGTGTGTGTGTGTGTGTGTGTGTGTGTGTGTGTGTGTGTCTGAGGCAAAACAGCTGCACATGTTGAAAAAGTCAGGGGAAAGAGAGGATTGGAAGAAGGTGACTGGAAGAAGTGAAAAGAAGTTGGATGTGGAAGGCTGAGAGGAAATGGTAGGAAGAGAGGAAGTTGAAAAGAGCAGAGGGCAAAAACAGACAAAGGAAGGTGAAAGATGAAAATAAATATTAGTTAATAGGAGCAGAAAGGAGACTAGAAATGAGTGCTGGATACTAGTTGTGAAATAGGTTGTGAAAATGTAGTTGACTGCCGTTCGTCTGACGGGTTATTTTAATAACGGAAGGCCAATTCTTTAGTGTATTTTCATCCATAGTAGAAGAGCATTACTAAAATTTACAAATGCATTTATTTTGGCACTATACTTCTGGTTATGGATTACATGTAAGTTGTATGTGATATATTTACTTACAAAAGTATATTTATTTATTTGCTAAACCCATATACTACAAAGAACTACAAAACATTTTGGTCCAAAGGTTTTTGTGCATTTAATGGCTCATGCATCAAAAACACTGTTGCTCACAAGAAGCCTTGCATGAAAATGATCAAGGGAATTTCCCTCCAACCCAGTTTATGATGTATTACTTTGAACAAAAAACGTGCATAAATCCCTGTTCATTTCAATTATGGATTTCCACATGGCCGGATTTAATACCAACACTAAAAACACAGGGTTTTAAAACATTTTCCTATCCTGGGATCTGCAAGAGAAATCTGTCTGAGCCTGAGACACAAGAGACCTGTCAGAACCAGAACTGACCCACAGAGTTAGAAACACTTGCACTAAAGGACTTTCACATGGCTCTGATGACTGCTGGGGCCACAGTAATCATTGTTGAAGAACATCAACCTGATATCACTGAAAGCAACAGCAGGAAAGAGGTTGGGACACAAACACAGGCACAGGCACACACACACACACACACACACACACACACACACACAGAAACATGTGCACGGTCAACATGCATGCGCACAGCTGCACACACCCTTCAGTGTTTGAAAGAGAGTGAGATATAAATCACACTTCTGCCAGATGCAGCGATAAAAAGTGAGTGTGTGTGTGAGAGAGAGACAGGGGCAGAGAGAGTGTGTGCACATATTATGTGTGTGTGTTGTGGTCAGTGTTTGTGGTGAGGCGCAGTAGAAAGTCTTTTTAACATGAGGCATTAACTCTGCTAATCACACCCAGATGACCAGAAGCAAACGTGTGTGTTTTGTGTGAGTGTGTATGGTAAATGACTAACTTCCACTCAAGAGAATATGAAGTTCTTCCAAAAATGTCCATGTTGAGGTCTGAACATTCCCGACAGAAGCCCCTAATTAGCTTACGTGCATGCGCTTGTGTGTGTTTCCGTGCATGTGTGTCAACGTTATGTGTTTGTGGTGCCCCACATCCTGTAAACAACAAGAGTCACAACAAAGTGGTTGTTATACGGTCCTGAACTTTGCATCATCCGACAATTAAGTCGGCATCCGTCTTTCTGTTTTGGCAGCAGCAATGATGAAACTCCATCGATAACTGAAATACTATCAAACTAAAGAAAAAGTTCAACATTTTGGGAAACACACTTATTCTCCTTCTTTCCGCCAGAGGCCAGCTAACTTAGCTCAGCACAAAGACTGTAAACAGGGGGAAACCAGCGGAGATGTTGGGAAGGTACTGGTCCCGACTGAGAAATAAAACTGTGATTTGTCATTTTTTATCTTTTTTTGTACAAATTAAACAAATGAGATAAAAGGTGTTAATTAGTGAGCTTTAGAGGTGCTGGTCAGCAAAAAAAAGGCAGGCTTGCTGTTTCCCCGTTTCCAGTCTTTGTGCTAAGCTAAGTTGACCTGCTGCCGGTGGTAGCTTCATATTGCAGAAATGAGAGTGGTTTCCAGTGGGAAGAAGAATGGATTTAATTGCTCAAGTATCAGAATATGCCATCATGGTTTTGATGTGGTAAAAGAGTCTTTCTTTCTGTCTTTCTTGCCCTCTGGGGCAAAGCCAACAGAACAAAGCCCTGCCGCTCAATGCTTTGCCATTCCAGCTGTAATTTACTGTCTTGGAATTTCTTGTCCTGGTTTCAGGTGAGAGTCACTCCTACGCTGCCACCATCTATCTCTGGTTCTGCTGATCAAATGACAGAGCAGTCACAAAGCCGCAGAAAGAGGTAGATGCTTTATCTCTGAGGTGAATCAAGGTCTTTGTCTCCTGCCGTCACCCACCCTTCTACCCGTCCTCTGCTTACCTATCTGCTAACCAGCAAGTCAGAGCACACTTTTTATGCAGTGTATTAGTTTGTCAGGTTGTCCGTCTTCACGTATGTTTGTTACACCTGTCTGTTTGCGGCTACCTAGCTGCTCACCCTCACGTTTTTCTATCCCGCCTGTCTGTCTTTGTGCTTGACCACATCTGTCTACCTGCCTTTATCTCCCCATCTGTCTCTGTGCAACCTGACCTGACCGTTGTCTCTGGTCTTTTTCAGAGCGTGACTGGTTGGCTGACCGACCTCTGGGCTGATTAGAGTTACCTACCGCAGAGCAGCTGGGACACACATACACGCGCGCACACACACACACACACACACACACACACACACACACACACACACACACACACACACACACACACACACACACACACAAACATGAATGCACAGGCAGCTCATTCAGCCTCGCACTGGCCCTCAGCCCTGGCTCGAACCGCTAACCATCCGCTCATCAGCACCACAGACCTGTGAGTGTTTAAGACACACAGTCTAATCTGATCTACTACGTATGTGCAAAAAGATCCAGTTCTGCAAGCGAGGCTGCAATTTTTTTTCTTATTTTTAGGAGTTTACATCAAGGAGGAATTTGGGAATATGACAACATACCAGCAAATCTATGCTCATGTGTACACACACAAAAACACAGACACATAAAGAGCTATAATTACACTATTACACCATACAAGGGAAAAGTAGTGGAAAACCCAGGGAAGAAGCCGTAAGAGAGGTGTAAATAGAAAACTGGTGACTCACATTCTAGTGGCTACACACTAGCCACACACACACACACACACACAGAGAGAGAGAGAGAGAGAGAGAGAGAGAAAGAGCCAAAAACACAGGGTTCACCCAAATGAAGCCAGAGGAAGCAATGTGTGTGTTTGTGTCTTTGTGTCTGAGTGTGGTGACAGAGTAGGATAAGTAAAGCTCTTTTTGCCTGTTATCAAAAGTTTTTTTTTTTAACGTAATTTTCCTTAAATGAATGAATGCTCTGACACACAGTGCCTCCCGCCCATTAATCACTCTGTGTTCTGCTACACCGTCCTATAATAGGTTAAGGGAGTGATGCTGTTCCCCAGGATGTGGCTGAGAGGAAACTTGTATCCTTGTTTGCTCAAAGTTTAGAGGCTCTTTTTAATTTGGTAAAGCACACAAACCTTTCAGTGCCCCTTTATATAATAAAATGAGTTTCTAAGTCGCACGCAAGGGTTAAATTGGGCCGCGGCTGTCAGCGTCAGCACCAGCACATAGGCCTGGTGGCTAAACTTAAAACTTCAACACATCTTCTATGCATATATTTTTTATACTTTTCTTAGTAAGAAACATAGTCCTAAATGAAGTGATGAAAGAACTTGCAAAGATCAAAAATTGAATTGGTTTCCTTTTTGTTGCTGTCCATTGGTTTCTACCTAGCAGATCGGCGACCTTAGTTTGGGAGGCGGGAATGCACCTTAAAGGAATACGCCACCATTTGTTGAAATAGGGCTTATCACGGTCTCCTCTAGATGTAGATAGGTAGGCAAATGTATTTTTTGTCTCAGTGCATGCATTGTCTCAGTCCGGTGGAGCTGCCGTTAGCTTAGCTTAGCATAGTGAATGGAATCCTTTGTTGCCGTGCTTCGGCTGTAGGCTACTTCCACCCAATATAGTCCCAAATCAATATATGCCTAGGAAATCGTCTAGTCTTACTTTGCGTTGCTATTTGTACTTGTTGTGAAGACGCAGGCCACAATAAGTAATTAGGTTGTTTTGTTGTTGTTGTTGGCTCACTTTTACTCGCTACATGCTAACGGCAACAAAGGATTCCATTCACTACGCTAAGCTAAGCTAACGCACAGACTGAGACAATGCATGCACTGAGACAAAAAATGTGTTGGCCCACCTATCTACATCTAGAGGAGACTGTGATAAGCCCTATTTCAACAAACAGTGGCGTATTCCTTTAACACTGGTTGCCACCTGCCATTAAAAAGAAGAATAAGCAACCTCAGTGCACTTGTCAGTCAGTCAGACAGCAAAGATGGCAGAGATTGATAGGTGGATGGCAAGGTCGGGAGAAAAATAGGTCAGAAACTGACAGGATTATTAATATATATTATTTTTTGATGATGTTGATGATGATGTTGACAGTCTTAAAATCTTCCTGAAACAAATCAAATGTATATAGTGTAAGAAATGTCTAATAACTTCAGTTGTTTTAATAAAAATATTTAAGATCCATCACATCCACCAAGTGGGATGACTAAATATGTATTTCCTTTCTGGATTATGGGATACTTTCTCAACAATTGGTAAATTGTTGAAAACAGCGTTAAGAGCTTAAAGAGAAATATCCATGTCAACTAATGCCAAAAGTATGACAGAAAATACACTCACACAAGAAATGAAGGAGTTGTATCAGGATGGAATGCAACATTTTGTTCACTTTAAAAAAAAATAAAACCCAAGTAGAAAAAATGAACGTCTGGCCTGTTTGTTACCTCCCAGTCAGTTGGTTTAATTTCCATCGCTGCTGTTTGATGCTCAACATCTGACTACTGCACTCCACTACATAAAGTTTAACCAAATGTTCCCTTTCTCACACCTCCATTCCCAGAAACCCCAACACACACACAATCTCACTCTGCTAGAGAGTCATCCAGGGGCCACCCTCATTACCCAATGCACAGGTGCCGGGAGTCTATTCTGGATGGACGAGGACCAGACCAAACCTTCGTTTTATACGTGAACATATGCAAACCCACAGACACATATTTCTTCTACACACTTCAGAGCCACTGGGGCTGAACTATTTGGTTAATGACTTTCCCACCCACTACACAGCTTGCACATGTTGAAGCTGTTAACGATAAGTGGCTTTTCGAACTTGGTAACGTCCTAATGTCCCCGTTAATCTTACATTCCTAACTACAAAGGCTACAGAACATGGGCCAGCGATTTCACTGAGATGAGTAATTTTGTCAACTATTATAAACTAGTAGGCTACCCAACATTTTTCAGGGTCCCTTTGGCCCTGAGTACTGACACAGGGCAACTGTAATCTGAGCAACATCAAAACATTTGTCCAAACCTTACTAATGAAAACCCTGTTGGAAACAACTCACTATTTAAGGTGAGATCACAGTTTCTTCTGATTAATTATTTAGGCAGCAAGTGCTCTGCTGCGCTCCTTTTCTGTTGTGCATAACAACACTGTTAGCTGATCTAAAATATCTGCACAACATGGCATATAGTGGCCTTTGTTTCCCCTAAAAAAGGAAAGAATGACAAGCTTTATTAAAATATTTGGATGATAACTACAATTTGTTTTAATGTACTTCTCTACCAAGCAACACAGTTCATGACAAGTGAGTGAGTGAAACAACTGACACAACTGTGTAGGAATATCTGGTGTGGCTTTTTTACAAATCAGACCAAATATAATTATTGATGTTGTATTCAATGTTGTAATAATATTTCATGATGCAAGTTACAGTAATTTAATGTTAATGCCTGTGGTTGCATGCATATCTAAGAGCCATTCAGCCATTTGTGCATACTGACAATTCACTGAGAGATCATTATGTCCTGTTATGAAAACGTACAAACTTCAACTTTCTGATTTATTAAGCCTATCAATTTGACTGAAGACATGCCTTTCACCACTTCTGTTCCAGTATCCCCCTGTGAAATATTTCAGGGAAAGCGATAACTGAATATTTAAGCAAATAGCCTACATTAAAATAATAAAATTGCATAAAGCAAAATTATGTTAAGCAACTATAAATACCACAAACAAAATTCATGACCTCTACAATACAGTTGCAGAATACAGTAGCCTATTTTGTCAACAACACTTGCAGTGATTGCAACTATACAAATACAGAAAATACCAGTAATACACCTTTTAAAAAAAGAGTTTAGAGGGTAAAACAGTCTAAAGTTGTGCAGCCTAACAGTCTTTATATTTGAGGAATCCAGTTTACTCACCTTTGAGGGTCACATAAATGTGTAAAGTATCAAACTAATGTAATTAGAATGGGATTTAAGTGGTAAATACCATCGAAAACCCCTCAGTCTTGGCTGTGTGTCTTTTTATGTTACGACTTCTCATTTATTTTGTATGCACTGGTGGTCATGCTGACCGCTGACTGCAGGTCATATTTGACCTGAGGGTCGGTAAACACTCATACGGGACAAAGTGGTTGTAGGTACCTGGAGGTGTCTGAAGGCGGCGGTTAGCTGAGTCATATGCAGAGTGAGGCACCTGGACGTGCATCTGGCGCTGTTGATTTTCTCCTGCACATCATCCTGCTCGGGGGAACTCCTGCGGGCACTAGTCACCGCCAACACCGCGCACAGGAGCACCACAACAGCCCGACAAACAGACATTGCACCGTGCGGAAATACAAGAACACGGAAATAAAGGGACGCACAAATTAAACTTTTCAAGACTTTTCTTCTTCGTGTCCGGCTCGTCAACGTCTTGCTCTCGCGACCCCTTAATAAGTTCAGAATGAAAACATCTGAGCGCGGCTCCTGTCTGCGCGCGAGCAGTGAGTGGAGCGCCTCTACCCTCCTCTCGGACACTCCCACCACCGGTACAAGTGCGGCCACGCGGAGTTCTAATGGTTTTCAACCTAAGTATCCTTATCATCATCATCATCCTCATCACCTCTGTGATTTCCATAACTTATTCCTCCAATTAGTATCATCATCATCATCATCATCATCATCATCATCATCATCATCATCATCATCATCATCATCATCATCATCATCATTATTATCACTCAAACACTCCCACCTCTTCACCACTATCACCAGTGTTCAAGCAACTGGCTCTTTTTTTCTGATAGCATCTACACTGCAGTCCTGATTTATTTTTAATTTTTTTTAAATCCCCAAAGTATTAGGATCAACTTATCCATTAATTTTGTCAATATCACTCTGCTCATAGGTCAGCCAGAGATCAGCACCCTGGCGTAAAAAGACTTAGACCTTTTTTTGGGATGTCACAGTAGGAAAAGCAGGTGTAAATAATACAATAAATGAGTTCCAGGTCCTGATAGTGTTCCTGATAGGGCTCACTCTCACACTTCCATGACTTAGTGTGGCACTTGAATATAACAAAGACATTGGTAACATATGATCATCATCATCACCATTATAACCCTGCATACCAAAAAATCTAAATCAACATCCTATAATAATCTTCTTTTATCTTGTTTCACTGGTGCTCATGCAATTATGCATCATTATAATCATGTTCATCATCTTTTATTCTCCTTTTTTTCATCACCATCCTCACCTCCAACATGTTGATCTTTAGTATCTTCATCTTCATTATCATCATCTCAGTAATTGTCATTACATCATCATTACCTCACCATTTCACTTTAAGCTCCATCATTTGTTCTTGCCTATTAATCTTCTGCCTTTTCAACATCATCCACATCCTAATTTCCTCATCGCCATCATCATCACAAATAAACAGATCCATCAACTATCAACTCAGTGAGTAAATAAGGAACACTTTGTTGAAAATCCAAAAAGCTCCTATAAACAGATTAAATATGAGGAGATATACAGTGCAGTGAAGCAAGAGAAGACCTAATGGTTTGCCGGCTTTTGTTCTGGGCCTATTAACACTTTACTATTACTATTCTGAAAAACAAACTTCCCTTTATAGTCTGGTACTTCTCACTGGTAATTATTAGAGCAGACTCATAAAGAGTATTTATTAATGGGAAAGAGACCTAAAGAATGTGTTGAGGTAGGTGTCTGTCGTGAAGCCAGTCAGTATGTTAGTCACCACTTTTCAACAGCAACTGCAGAGCCAAATGGGTTTATTAGATCCAGGGCCAAGTCAAGATGTTTAGGACACATTGTTTGAAAGCCCTATTTGTTTACATAAAACTATAACACAGCAGAGGAGTCATCACGTGTTGGCAATGAGATAGTAGAAAGAATCACCTACATTTTGATTTACGGGAAATGGAAACGTATAAATATTTAGTAAGTACTGGCAGGACTGTTCTTGGCCCAGTGGAAACCAGACTTGATTCTGTCCTCATATAGAAAGGACTGCATACTGTAGGTTAGTATAATAGTAAAATCTAGTGATTTACATCCTAAACATATCAGCTATAATATGTACTTGTGATCCCCTCATCGTGGGTATAACCTTAGTATGAACATGAGTTTTGAGAAGTTCAACCTAGTAATATTATTTCCTGTCAGATTCTTTCATTTAAAGGACTTTTACAGGCTGTGTATGCGTGCACATGCACACCTGACCTCAGAGAAACTAGGCAGTCCTTAAATCAGAAAGCATGAAATCAATTCTTACACACACACACACACACACACACACACACACACACACACACACACACACACACACACACACAGTGACTACAAGCAGTAGTTGCCCATTATCTATATGACCGATATTTTCATATTGTCATAAAACACCCTGCTCAGGTTTCTGAATAAACCATTAGAGGAGTAAAGACCCTCCCCAACACATACTAAAACATCACAACAGAAGCATTCACCGTCTGTCCAAATCTGCTCACTGATTAAAGCCAAATGTCTTCGAATTTCATGAAAAGACAGAGGCGAAGAGGGATAGAGAGAAAGAGAAACATAGTGATAGACAGAAAGAAAGAAAGAAAGAAAAAAAGAACCAAAGAAAGAAAAAAAGAAAGAAAGAAAGAAAGAAAGAAAGAAAAAGTAACAGAAAGCAAAGTTCTAGCCTGTTTTCAGACCTCTTAATCAGTGCCTGCTATCTTATTTTTTCAGCGATCTAGATATTGAATTGAAAACGGAAATGACTGTATTCGGTCTAATGATCAGGCTAAGTGCTTGAGCCCTTGTTGAGGACACCAAAGTTGTGTCCTAAATATCATTTCAATGAATTTGGGAGGTTTAATGACGTGAGGAGGAGTTTACAATCTACAATTATACAGAAATGAATCTGAAGTTCTTCATCCATTCAAGATAGTTTGAATTTCTCCATCCAAAATGTATTTCTGCCATTGTGGGGGGAGATCAAATTAGCAAACATATTTATTTTAACAGCTAAATTCATAACGTTATGTGGAAAAGAAACATTTTACGGACCTTTTTGGGATGGCTATTGAAACATTTCTTGGGGTTGCTGCACTGGAGGGACTTTGAACTCTTGACCTAAGTCCTACAACCCTGTAAACTAGTTTGTAATGAAGTTTGTGTGGAGAGTGATACGGTTGTACTGTCTCATCTTATTCGCTAAGAATAAAATTAGGACATCTTTCCAATTGTGTAATGGCTTTTCATGTTCACAGAGAAGATTGAGTTTCATGATTCATGCTATTATACTGCTACGTGTAGCCCTCTGATGATGAAATCTTATGAACCGGTCCGTTTGACATCTGACTTCTAGGCCTTCCTCACAGTGTAGCACACAAGCACAATTTCACAACTAAACCACCAGCAGAATTAACCGTCTCTATGAACTACAAAACAGAGAAGCTGTTTCCAATTTCCAAATATGATCTCTATGTATTTAACATGTCACCAATCTAATCCAAACTGTGTCATCTACTGAATCCCAATCCATTTAAACAGTTTCTGCCACAATGTGTACATGTTATCATTCCTGTCCAAGATTATTGAAGTGGTCAGAGATTATTCCCTGCAGCTGGTATTACTCACCGCTCATCTATTAGTCGTCTGATCTCTGTCACCTTCAAAGTCTCAACAGAACTGTTTCTCAAACCATGGTCCAGGGACCCAACGGTGGCTCATAGTGGATGCTCAGCACAGTCTGTGTATGTCAAGAGCAAAGGAAGGCAGGGGGTTTGTGAATGGAGCTACAGTGTCACTATGTGGCATATCACAGCAATTGCTAATTCAGTATGGTTTCATAAAGGACAATACTGTATAAAGCAGTGGTTTCAGTGACTTTACATAAGTTAACCTGAGAAGACTAGTATGAGTTAAATAGATCACATGCATCATTATGGAGGTAGTGAAAATGTAACCATTGCAAATGACCACCATCATAATGCCTATATAGTTTTTCAAAAGTTAATCCTCAAAATAAGATTGGCAATCATGCAATGCCAAGTTTAAAGTCTTTGACTTAACGTAATGATGGTGTGCTTAAGGAATTTCCCTGCAGATCAGAGCACAGTACTAGACTTTTATAGAATAGTTTATGGTGAAGATTTAAGGTAACATCACAAAAGGAACTGCTATTAAATTCATAAGAGGTTACTGATTCCACAGAAATACAGACTTCATTTAGATAAGTACATGTTTAATGTCTTTCAGTCAGGGCACGTGCATAGCAGGTCAGCTGAACATAACTTTGCACTTTAAATGTGTCTACAGGCAAGAATGCAGTTCAACAATACAATACAGTTCCTCTGTCTTGCTCTTGAAGCAAACTAGGCTACTTGTTTCTTATTATTAAGGAATTTAACAGACTCAGTGTAATCTCCAAAACTCTCCTTCATGCATGTCTAATATGCTGCCATCTGCTGAGTGGTTGTATTGCTGTAAAATATAATGTACAAGGTGAGTGGAAAACTACTGACCTAACTGCTGCACAGCCTAAAGATAAGATAATACTTTATTGTCCGTTCACATGGAAAGTTTCCTTGCATCACATGTGCCAACAATCAACAGACTAACATAAAAACAACATAAAAACATCTGTAAGGTCATCCTCCAGCAGTCATCAAAAAGACATGATACAATATAAACATCTGACACACCTGTCCCTCGTCACACGCACATACATTTTACATCCAACACATCCAAACATATATTATTTATGATTGTTATAAGCACAAGGCATCTGTGTAAGATGTATTTTGCAATAACTGAAAGGTAAGATTCAGGTCACAGGGTGGAATATGGCCTTGGCTCCCATCACTCCCAAGTCTGCTGAAAGATAAAGAAATACACAGATGCCTCAGTAATATGAACATCGTAAAACATTTGGTAACCAGTGTGAATACATTTGATAAATAGAATGCAATCATAAAATATCCCAAATAGTAACAAACTGTCTGATTGGCCTTGGGATGAGGAGAGCCAAGGTGTTTTTCATGCATGGCATGCATGCATCGTGGAAGAGCCGAAAGGACCGCAGAGTTGAGAGGATCTGGACTACATCCTGGAAGATAACAGCACGGCCAGGGATGGGCCAGGAGACTGGCAAAAATGTATAAAAGTGTGATGGTTTGAGATAACGGCATCAGATGCCGGATGGGACTTTTGTCTGTTTGCTAGGAAGAGAGATTAGGCTTTTTGTCTTGAAGGAATCTGATCCTTATGCACAAGTGTGTATTCTGCAATATCATTTCACTAAAGCTTGTTATATTTTAACTAAGCGAAATCTGTGTCTTGATTTGATTCTGATCTACCATAACGAACACTTAAAAGTTATAGGTGCGAGGTGAAGTGACCTTAAACAGGAGTCAGATAGGTTCTGGCCTTTTGGGCCAGACCAGAATATTAAAGTCACATTTTTAAACCTCACTACCATCATGAGACATAACAGAGCCACGTTTATGTATGGATAGCAGCATTCATACATCGGTTGTATGCCTATTACATCATTGGTAATCGGAAGTCATTGTGGTGCATACAGTTAAATACGTGGAATACATACGAATTACTGTCTACGAATGGTACCACGCGCAGATCTCCACCCCGGTCCATTCTGCGGCGGTAATGTAGCAACCAGACGAAGAAATAGGCGTAGTAGAAGAAGAAAGAAGCGGAAGAGCAGCGGATGTTTTGATCTGTCGGCTTACAGTAAGTTCATTTACATTTACTTGGTTGTAAATTATATATGTAGCTCATACCAGTTGTGCTTTATTTCACCGAATCAATGTACGCGAACGATTTAAGATATCAAATAAGACAATTAGCTTGACCTGTAGCGGTGTTGTTGTTATTTTTCATCAGCAGCGTCATCTTAAATTAGCTAACGTTAACAGTAACAGTTAACTTAGCTTTTGGTCGTGTGTTGTGTATCTAACAATCAGCTCAACACTTTATATTTCACAGCGTTACCTTAGACATTAGTCTTATATTAGATGTATTTAACATAGTTATGTTTGTGTCATTACACAGTTCACCCTGTGTTTGCCCCAGTTTGTTCCTCATGTAACGTTAGGCATATATGACGTTAATACATTTCATATGGAGACACTGGCACAAATGCCTCTTTTTATAGAAAATAGAAAAAAAACAAGCTAAAATACAAAAAGACAGGTATAAAATTCAAAAATAAAAGTTACAGTGCAGTGTAAGAAATTAACATTTACTTGATTTTCTATAAAAGGCAGCGTCAAACAGAAAAGTACAAACTGAACGCTGCTTCTCCATGTTTAGTTCGGATCCTGGGGACTGAAAGCACATTGGGTGGTCGAAATGTACCAGAATATGAGAAATGGCACTAAACTATTCAGTGCTTTGAGAGACAGGAAGCCAGTGTAAAGACCTCAGAACTGAAGTGATGTGATCCACTTTCTTGGTCTGAGTGATATAGCTACTCTGGAGCAGCAGCGTTCTGAATTGGCTGCAGCTTTCTAATTGATAATAATAGATATTAAAAACAACTGGTCCGTATTTTTGAATTGACGATTACATTGACTTCTACCATGAGAGGCACAAACTGGAACTAACCAGTTTGTGTGGCATATTATGGAAATAGATGCACCTTGTAGACAGGGCATTTAATAATTTAATATTAGGTGGGATTGCCAATATAATTTTAAATTTGTTTTCGTCCTCATTAAGATAAGTTTAATTCTGTATTAGTTAGACATAGCTATGGCATACATTCCTGTTATGTTGAGGTCGAGAGCCAAAGAAGGGGTGTCTTGTTGAAAATCAAAATGGATGGATGTGTAAGGATGATGCATAGTCACTCAAGACCTGCTTTCAAAATTACTTTTCATAGGAAAATGTCAAAAAAGTCAAAAAAGAGAAAGCGCAAGAAGTTGTCATCCTCAAGTGAAGAAGATGAGAAGGTAAGAAGGCATTTAACAGTGTTTACTGTTGTTGCTATGGGTGGTTGATTTGGATAAAATACTATATTTATATACAAGTTATTTTATACCATGATATCAATATATAGGTGGTATAATGTCACATAAAGTTAGGGGGAAATCAGTTGAGAAAGTATTCATGGATAAAAAAAAATGACAGAAATGTCTGTTTTTGGCTAGTCCAGCAAATACTGTACAAATCAAAATGCTTCATCACATTTTGAGTATAAATAAAATGATGAACTAATTGAACTAATTAGTTCAATAATTAACTAATTAATGAACAAATAATTTGTGCTAAAAATCTAATATTGCCATGAAATAGTCCTCATTGATTTGCAGACAAATAGACTACAGCCAGAGATATTAGACAAATTCACATCGTTATGTACTGTACGTCTGCATTTAAATATTAAATACCCATCACAATTTTCCAAAGCTGCACATTGATTGTTTTGTTTGACCGATGGTCCAAAACCCAAAGAGATATTTAAGAATATATATATTTTCTCAAATATTTTGCATTTTTGCTTGAAAAATTACTAAAACTAATAAATCACCGTACCGTATATATATATGCATTGTATATTGTCTAAGAACCAACTGTAGTTGTTTCTGTCATCAATGGTCTACTCTGTACTCACAATAAGCTGCTCCCAAGAGATTTTATATATATATTTTTTTTCATGTTTTCAGGCATCCAAGAAACGAGATGTTACCAAGAAGTGCAAACATGGCAAGAGAAAGCAAGATGTAAAAAGTCTGGAGAGGTTAGATACAGTATACTTGACTTTAACAACAAATTAATATTGATATTATGTAGTTGAAAATCATTCACTTAATTAATATGCTTGTTAATTATCTCTGACTGATATTTCGTCCGTTCTTCTACATGTAGGCCTAGCTGTGCAGCAAAACCAAAAAATTGTGCTTTTTCTACCGTTAAAGATGTTTCCCAAAGCACCCGCCAGATCAAAAAGCCTGTCTACAGACTGGCAAAAACACAAGCAACAGACCAGAAACCTATTAATAAGGAAGAAGAATGTACAAAATCAAAAAGTGTCTTAGTGCCATCCCATTGGGGAAAATGCTCTAGTAAAGCAAAAAATGATATTTCAGGGAACGAGAATACTGTCAGTGGGAGTAAGACTGTGAAAATGGGACACTTAAAATCCTCGAACAATGCAGGTACAGTTCCTCAGAGGACAGACAAGACATCTAATGAAAGATCAGATGAAAAGTCTTCCCAAAGGAGCCCATCCAAAAGAAAAAAACAGCTATTTAGTCCCAGTTTGGTTTCTGCTGAACGGAAAGAACAGAGGCAGGATGTCCTGGAGAGGGACTGCAGAGCTGAGGAACTATCAAGGACTGGAAATGACAGCAACACCATCAAGACCAGGGAACCAGGCGAGACCTCCTCCGCTTCCAAGGATACTTTGTGGCAAAAGAGAACCAAACTGTTCGAGAAGATGTGCCAAAGGCATCAAAAAAATAAAGCCAAAAGGAGTCCGTGTACAGAAGCCAAAACTTCCTCTCCCTCTACCACAAAGCATTCCTCCACTTCAGCCAAGCAGACTACCTCAGTGACTAGGTCAAATGTGGGGAAGAATATCACTTCAATCCCAGGGAATGCCACATCAGTGTCACATAAGACAGCTATGTCATCATCTGCCCAGCAACAAAAATGCTCTATCGCATCACCTCTGCCTCCTAATTTTAAGATACCAAAAAAGGTTCAACCAAGGCCAGTAGGTAGCACCGGTAGTGATAATGAGGCTAGTTCTACAAACAGAAATCTCAAACATGGGACTGAGATTTTAGCCTCTGGGGCCTCAAGGAGCAACTCCAAGCAGGAAACTGTCCAACAAGCTCACAGCTGTTTGGATGTTACACCTAGTTGTTCATCTGAAGGACAAGATAAGAGGTCATCTTTGTCAGATCAACTCCCAGCTACGTCTCATACCATCACTGAGCCGTGGTATGACCAGGTAATAAAAAGCCTAATTCATTTAATGTGAACAAGTCTGTGTTTGTTTTACATTTATTGTTTATCTTGACAAAAACTATTCAAATAATACAATTATTTCTAGCTAGTATGTTAAAATTACATCAGTATTTCATTGTTGCAATGGTTCAAAATGGCAGAGATTGTTTGTTTTTAAAATGTGTTTTTCTTTAGATGCAAGTGGTTGAAGAGCTACATCTTGCCCGTTCTGAGAAGAGATTGGAGGTGAATGTAATGCAAAGCTATGGAGAATTAACCTGTATGGACATAGACCTTCCAGAAGAGGGAGCTGCAGACACATGTAAGTTTTATTGTTTTATTGGTAGATGCTTGACATCTTGTACACTCACTCACTCAAGTGTAAAATATAAACTCTTTTTGAAATGTAGTCTCAAATGACCAAATGCAGGCACTATATGTTAAGTTCAAAAGTGTATGCATTGTATTGGCCTCACATTTAGTGTGATTTACCTGAAACATGATACATAAGCAAAACAAAAACGTTTGCCTCAGAATGACACATGAAGATATTTACAAAATAAGACCTGTCAAGTTACAATTTTAGATTCTTCACTGGCTTCTGGAATCAGGTCTCCGAATATAGATTAGTGTATCCTCCTGTCCTTGAAAATCTTGTAGTTATTTTAAGATTATAGAGTAACCCCACAGAAGATGTGAAAAAGATAATAGTGCCATGTAGGTAAAACATGAGATCACATAAAAAGGTCACAAAATTCGGCTTAATAAAAACAACAATTCTAAACTTACTTTGTTATGTGTTCTGTTATTCAGCTGTTACCTTTTGACAGTTGACAACAAACAATTCACTAAACATGAACTTGTCTTTTTACAGGTAAACAACCTCCTCAGCAAGACCTAATCCTTGTTTTGGACACCAACATTCTCCTCAGTCACCTGGATTATGTGAAAAAGATCAGATCTCACGGCCTTGGAGGTGTTGACATTTATTTTAATACTTGATGATTTTATATGTTATATAATGATATAACACATGCCATTATAAAAGGTATCCAGATAGTTTATTACTCCCAAGTTTGTTCAGTTGTAAGCTAAATGCTAGAAGTTATTCAGCAGCAGTGGCTAAACTATCATTACACATCAACAAGAGATGTCCCCATTTTTAATTTCAAATTAATTTTGTGTTTGCCCTTATTCCTTGCCCTTACATTTTCCGTATCGTTTTAATTAGTTGAGTTATAGTTTAGGACCAATGAACGATGTCAGGTCCTGATACAATGGTCATAGCACACTTGAGGAGCAGGAAGGTAATCTTAAGTGTGCAAAGAGGAGACCATGTTAACAAGCATCTGCTCATAAGGAAAGAGTTTCATCCCAAATTCAAAAAAGTGGAAAAGGACATTATCATTGGGACATTATCATTAAAAAAAAAAAAACATATCCAAAGAAAGTATGATTTCCACATTTTTGGGATTTTCTTCTTTTCATGATGAAATGCACGTTTTGAAATATGGAATCATCACTACTTTGCTTTCTCCCCACTTCATGCTCTCTTAGCCTTGGGCTTCCCTATAGTCCTGATCCCCTGGGTGGTGCTTCAGGAGCTGGATTCCCTAAAAAGGGGGAAAGGCCTGTCAGGTTCTGTGGCCCACCTGGCAACTCCTGCCATCTCGTACATTTACAACTCTTTGAAGAATCGAGAACCTCACCTCTGGGGGCAGTCTATGCAGCAGGCCGCTGAGAGCAGCAGTGAGTGCTGATTTAAGGAAAATATGGGAATTTTCAGTGCACTGAAAGTAATATGAATTTATTACAACCTAGAATGGAACCTAAAGGTTAAGAGTGGTTATTGTCTTCATACGCTGTCCATGAGCCCATATCAGATCAGACTGTTGGGTGTTATCTTAGACATAAACATGACTGAGCAGGCTAATGTACTGTAAATGTCACCCGTGGTTACAAAAGATCACACATCAAACATTACAGAAATTGGCAGGCAAAACAATAAGCACTTACTTGGAACATTTCTGCTTTGTCTATGGGTTAAAGCATCACAATGTGATAATATATCCTTCATATCAACCCTCAAGTCCTTGTGGGGTTGGCTGTAAAAATATGTTTTTAGTTCTGTTAGAGCCTGATCATTGACTTTGATGAGTTTACATGATTTATTTTTTGCAATTAGAGCCAATATTTTGAAAGTCTATTATTGAGCATGGTATAGTGTTTAAGTTGTGGGAGATTACAGCATGTTATTCCTTCTATAGAACTTTTCTACCTTTACAGTAAGCTATTACATAAACAGCAACAGAGCTGCCATGCATCCCTGCCCAACACTCATATAAACACTAGGTGGCACTAGCACTAAGCTCGTCCTCCACATCTTTGTAGCATACATTGTGAGCATCTCAAGGGCAGGTTTCAGCCATGCATAAGGTAACTCGCTTCTTAGCTGTATGCAATATTGATCAGACATCAATATTTCAACAGTGGTATGTGGATATCTTCCAAAAGATCTGTGAAAAAGAGATTTTGCAGAGATAGTGTTTACTGTTTGTAAGTATTTAGGAGGATATAAGCATTTAGTGTTTCTCCTAAAAATATGCCTGAGATCTCCATCTTGTTTTCCTTGTCTTCCCCCTTGTCTTTAAAAGAAAAAAGACACCCTGTTGTTGTACAGTGTAGTAACACACTCGCCATGAGCTATCAGTATCGTGAATTAAACATGTCTCTTTGTCCTTATACAGACTGTTTCTCTCTGTCATTCTTGTCTTCCTGTCCCTTACTCTTTCTCTTTGTCCCTCCTTGTCCCCAGATGGTCTGAATGCTGAGAATAATGATGACAGGGTGCTGCAGTGCTGCCTGCAATACCAGAGTCTTTACCCAGAGTGTGCTCACGTTCTATGCACGTGAGTTCCCCCTCCCCCTATGGTATACTGCTGCTGCTGCTGCTGCTGCAGAGTCTGTGTCCTCTGCAAATAATGCACATGCATGTGACACAGTGGGTCCAGCCAGATAGTTCCAGTTGGAATGAAAGAAAGAGAAGGCCAGACAGAGTAATTAGGCAAGAATAGATGTGCTGAGCAGGGAGAGTTTAGTTCAGGTTAGATTTTTCAGCTTACAGAGTGGGGTGGCCATTGTGTTGTTTCACCTACTTTTCCCTTTTAACCTAATTGTCTGACTGCCACTATTTCCAGACACTGTCATTGATCATTTTGCTAAATTAAAGGAGAAGTTAGTGGGCAGACATTTGATTAATGTTGCACAGCAACAGGTCAGATCACTCTGGATTTGGTTTTACCCACCAAACCTCCAGGCTGCTGTAAAATAGATGTGTCTTAATGTTGTGTGTGTCATCACTGCCATATAGACTTGCCTGATTTAAAAAAAATAAATAAATAAATAAATAAAAACATATTCCCTCTTTTCTCTCTAGTAATGATAAGAACCTATGCAGTAAGGCCCTCCTGAGTGGGGTGAAGGCCCTCAGCAAGAGTGATTTAGAGGCAGAGGTTGGAAGATCCAGGCATGGCTTTCATCCTCTGCAAAACGTTAAGACCCCCATGCTGCCTCACATCAGCCCTCCTGTCTCATCACCAATGCCGAGCAGGAGCTATACGCCAGTCCAGCCACACAGTCAAGAGAGAACAGGCATTTCTGTAGAAGAGAAAGGTGAGTCAGGGATTAATGTGTACTTCTTGCAAATGACCGGCCATATTCCATCATGGTGTTATAGTTAACAGCACATACCATCCATACACCTGCCATGTCTTCCCAGTCCTTCCAATTTCCGTGTTTTCTTTGCTTCACTCCGTGTTCAATTCAGGTCCCGTTTTAGCAGTTTTAACAAATAAAAAAGGAAATATAATAGAGTTTGAATTAGTGTCAGAGTTAAAATAATGATGATATGCTCCTGCTCTCTCTCTCTCTTACTGCACATACATGCATATAATGTAATGTAAAGAATAACTGCAGTCCTGCATTATGTGTTAATTGTGTGTATCTACTAATATACAATATGTATGTATGTAACTGATCACAGGTGACAAGCGGCTGACCAAAAGAGAGGATGAAGAGAAGACAAAATGGGGCCGTAGCTGTGTTTCTGAACTAGAAGACTGCCTGCGAGAGGTGCTGTCTGATGTGTTAGAGGTGGAGATGAAGGCCGCTTACGAAGAGCTCTGGCTAGAGGTAAAATTGTGTTTCACTTATATTTTAAATCTGTTTTGCATTTTAAACTTAGATAGCTAATGTCTTGTATTTAGTGCTGCACAATTAATCGCAATTGCAATATCAGTCAAAAATAATCGCAATTACATATTTTCCTCATATTGCGCAACCCTACTGGTATTATGATTAAAGGCAAGAATTTGATTTAATTTGTTTAAGGAATCTTGTAAGTCATCTTAGATCAGATTTATGGGTTTTTGTGTGGAATATTTACAGTACAGGAGTCTAGATGCGCCAGATTGACTGGCATTTTGAAAATTGCAATATTTTTTTATTTTTCATGTTGGCTTTTGATTGTTTGTTTTTTTGTTTTTTTTGTCAACAGATAGTTTACCTGAAACCACCATGGAATCTTCAAGATGTCCTGCATTGTTTAAAAAAGCACTGGTTTGCTGTTTTTGGGCACATTGTCCCACGGAGGAAGCAGCAAACCGTTTTAAACCTCATCGACTTCTTCAACTCAGGTATGTAGGTAGGTGAGGGGGAAGGGCTATGATGTATTTGAGTGGTTTTCAACAGTCTTCTAACGAGCACATAGTTTTTAAAAGCTTTTTTCCCCTATGAACAAAAACATTTATTTTATTATTTTATTATATTTTACCCCAGTTAAAGATTAAAGATTAAAGTCTTAGTTTTTTTGTTGTTGCCAGAAATAGATAAATAATGGCTACAAACAGATAATATATAAAACAGATAATAAATAAATAATAATAAAATCAAGTCAGTTTCGAAATGAGCTTTTAACTTTAGCTGTGCAGCCATAAGGTTTTATTTCTAATATGGCATACGTTGTGTGCAGTACATCAACTCAAAGTGTGTTGACCTCTGGCATTGTTTTTTTGGCGTATTCTAATCTTCCTTCATATTTGAACAATATATTTTGAAAACAACAACAAACTTGAGATACTACATGAGATATGAGAGCAAAAAATGTTACTTCTGTGGAAACAACCAAGCTGAGCTCCCAGAGGTGTATACATGCAAAGATATTCTTTGTTCCACTGTAACAGTATTAAGACTGTAAGCCGAGCATTTCTTTTCTCCTTTTTATTCTTCTCCGGACGGCGGTGGTGAGATACTGAGTCATCCCCCAGATCAAACCCTCACTCCACTGGGGTATGACGTGGTCTGTCCTGCACTGCGCTAGAACCCTACAGAACTACATACAGAATCAGGTCATCTGCTAAAACAGGACACTCAAATGTGTGTCAGAAAGATGCAGAGTTGTCCACTGCAGCACTTCTTACTCTGGATCTCATCACTGGATCCAATTAAATTACACTAACTGTGTGTGTGTGTGTGTGTGTGTGTGTGTGTGTGTGTGTGTGTGTGTGTGTGTGTGTGTGTGTGTGTGTGTGTGTGTGTGTGTGTGTGTGTGTGTGTGTGTGTGTGTGTGCGCGTGTGTGTGCGCGTGTGCGTGTGTGTCCACCTGTCTGGGGGTGACTGCTACCACTCTTGCTATGTGTAGCCTTGGTACACTAACATGATTCTGGATTTCTTGGTACCACGCAGCCTGGCTCTGAGCCAGGACTGTGAGAGGAGGACGAGGAGGGGGAAGAAAGGAGAGAGGGATAAACTGAGCAAGAACAAATCTAGGAGTGGAAAAGTACTGCGAGTGTGTTTGTTGTAGCTATACTTGTGAGGACAAACTCAGCCTCCTAAAAAGTGACAAAAGCAGAATAATTTAGGCACATTTTACTGCGTATTGACAACTGCTTAGGTTACGGTGAGGTCCCAGAGAATTAATGAAAGTCCATACAATGTCCTTTCAAATATTCAGTATAGCAAAAACAGTTGGACATAAGACACGTGCTCACAGTCTCATTCACATGCTCACAGTCTCTCAGCTGACTTGTTTTTGGCCACAGTGTCTAGCCACCTGACTCTTTTGTTCTTACAAGGCTACACACACAACACATCCTCCTTTCTTTTGCCTAGGTGTACCAAACAACTGACAACTGATTGTATATTTTGAAGTGCATCTATGTGCATCTACTGGCACTGACCCACTGATATCTATCTATCATGTGTTTACCCAGGTGAAACTGCGGACTGTAGCGCTACCTCAGCGGCCCTCCAAGAAGCTAAGGAGCTTGTGAAAGCATTTGGGAAAAGTTCAAGCCGTGTTCCCAGTGCCATCTCCATAATGGACAACATTTACAATAAGCTACAACCGCAGGTCAGCTAGGAGCAAATTAGACACCTCTTTTTTAAAATTTTTTATTGTATGTCTACTATACTGCAATCGAATCGTGACATTTTCTGAATCGTGCACCCCTATTGATTACCACAACGATAATAACCCAGACAGCAGGATGCATTTTCATATTGTACACAGGTTTTTAATTGACACTATTGGATTTTATATCTACATATGTGTGTGTTTGTGTGTAGTGGGAATCTCCTGCCTGTGATGTTGTCATGAATGATGATGATGAAGACAAACAACCCACATCTACTCAGGTTTCTCACCAGGAAGTATGGGCCCTGTTTGAGAACATCTGGTCTAATGTGTTCCAATTAAGGTGGGTGTAACATGGATTTGCCTGATGCAGTACTGGGATGATTCTACTGCAGACATTTGAGAATGATATGTTACAGATTTGAACAAAAAAATGTCTTGATTTTTATCTGGACTTTATGTCACCTTACATTCAAAAGTTGTTGTTTCCTGCTGCAAGAAGAAACCATTCTATACAGTGAACGAGGTCTCTTGCAACTCTACTGCTAATAGAATGTGTAGTGGAAAGTAGAAAGAAAATTAGCAGGAACAAAGAAATTTGGAGGTTGTTTATTTTGATATTATTGTGTTTTTTATTCCATCCCACTGACCCCTGAGGTCATTTGTTTCTGTCATGTTTCAGCTTAGAAGTGTTCAAAGCTCTGTGCTTTGACCCTCACACCATGCAGAGAGCTCAGTCAGTGGGAGGCCCTTCGCCACCACAGGACGCCTTGGTCTGTTTGCACAAACTGTCCTCCATGGTCTCACAGCTGCTCCAAGCCTTCAGCAGGTATCTCAGCCAACTCATAGCACTGCTGTCCACTACACATTCTGCTTCTCTCCCTGTTAGCCATTATGTCCTCTGTGTTAACTTTATATTACTCACTTTGTACAACTTGTATGTGAAAGGACATAGCCTGTGGTGATGAACCCACAAAGATGTATCACTCGACAATGCAGTTTCCCTCAGCTCTACAGAGTATTACAGCGTCTTGTAGCTCACTGTTTTAGTTTTCCAGCCCGTAATCTTACTGTTTTGTTTCACTCTCTCGTTGTGTATTTTTTATTTGTATTTTTCTTTTTTTTTGCGAAAAAAACTCTAAAAACCGAATGCACACTACCTACCCAGCAAAGTTAGAGACTGTCTGGTAGTAACATTGTGGTGCAATTATCAGCCAAACAGCCATTTCCCTCAGGAGATGGTGGAAAACAAATGCAGAGCTAAAAGGACTGCCTTGTATACCAAAGTTAAACTTGATTGCTATAGCTGTATCCATATGCAAAATGTGTTACAGACCCCTTGTTAATCCTCAGTGGGTTTAAAGAGTCTGGGTCGTATGGGAATAAATTGAAGTCAAAAATGAGGTTTCTGAGCAGGAATTCTGTGGCACCTCTGAAAAGCTCTCCTGCAACACCCTCCATAACTATTGTGTCGATCTCTTTTCATTGTACCAACTTGTCCATCTTCACTAAACCCTCTGACTCAACCTTCCTCATGCCTTCACATGTGTGTTTCACCTTTGTCTGGACAACCAGTCCCTCTAAGAAGCCCCTTTAAACTGACCTTCACCTGTCCTTAACCAGCCTACGCCTTCCTGTGTCCTGATTATGTGTCTGTGTTGTATGCTCTCAGCTGTCAGGCCCTATTTGGCATCTAGTGTTAGTAGTGTTAATCTGCTTAACCTTCGCCTTATCACCTTTGCCATGACACAACAGAAAGCGCTACACTGTAGCACTGCTTAATTTCTCACAATGCCTTTGAGAAGGAAAATGCTAACAGTTATGCCTGAGATTACTTCACCTCCTGTAGGCTTTCCCACGGTATACTCAGGCATGCAATGGCATCTCAAAATATTTGTACTTGCACAACATCCTTGCAGTCAACCTGTTTCCCATTAGGTTAGTGATGATTAACATTGCTGTCATAGCAAGTACAAAAACACATTCCACAATTTAGAATTCTTTCAGCTCCGTTAATATAATCCAACTACTTTAGAAAGATGGCTAGATAGGATATTACAATATTAGTATTAGTAGCTAATAATTTGGTTACTCAAGTCTTCACAATTTATCTGTCCTATTTATTATTTTTCACTTTCTGTTGCTCTCTCTCTCTCACACACACACACACACACACACACACACACACACACACACACACACACACACACACACACACACACACACACACACACACACACACACACACACACACACACACACACTGTGACATTTGGGTCTCTTTGAGGGCATTCATCCACATGGCAAGATGTCTGTTGATCCCTCTGTTTCATCCAGGTGTCACTTTGAACTCTTACTCTACCTACAAAACCAGTATAAAAGAGTTTTCCTTTAGTTGTGATGTACTCCTGAAAGTAACCTTAAAGATGTGTGTGCCGATGAAATCAAATTTTGTTTTGTATCTGCTGTTATCTCTCAGTCGGTTCTGCTTCCCTCTGAACATGTTGCTTCATATAGGAAACATCTTGTAGAGCAGAACCTGTACAACCAATTAAAAGCAGTTATAAGAATTTGGACAGTTTTTAACAACTGGACAAGTGTGTTTTTATTTATCTCTGTGGTGATAGAGGAAGAAAAGAAAAATTATGCTCTTGCAGTGTTTTGTCAGCTCAGTGGCTGTAAAACAGACAAAATAGCCCTCTTAGATCATTATCCACTAAACTCCTAAGTATGTGTAGCAGGTGCACTTTATTACCACTTCCACCCACCAGGCCTTTATAGCTCCCCTGTTTATTGTGTTTGCCAGCCTTTGTCTGTCTTTGTGGGATGTTAATCAGTCTGAAGAGGAGCAGTGTCCTCAAAAAGTTGTTTGTAATGATAAAACTTTGTTTTGCATGTAGAGCTGTAAGTGTGCACTGTATTGTTCTGACACTGATATCCTACTAGTGCACAACCAAGACCTAAATCAGGTGAAGGTGCAGATGTTCATTCTGCACAAAAAAACCTCAACAAGTTCAACCACAACTGCATCCTCTTTTAAAAGCAAATTTGTTTAGATCTTGCTTTTCTGTCAAGCTTGTAGTCACTGTGTGTGTTTGTGTGTGTGTGTGTGTGTGTGTGTGTGTGTGTGTGTGTGTGTGTGTGTGTGTGTGTGTGTGTGTGTGTGTGTGTGTGTGTGTGTGTGTGTGTGTGTGTGTGTGTGTGTGTGTGTGTGTGTGTGTGTGTGTGTGTGTGTGTGGCTTTGCTCAATCGTGTGGCTTTTGTAGATATATGTGAAAGTTGTACATGTTTGTGATGGATTTCCCTTTCGTGTGAAGCACACTGAGTTTATTTTAAACTTCACTTAAATGTTCAGCTATTAGTTATAAATAACAGTCATTATGCTTACACACCTGCCTCTCACCCAATGTCTGCTGGAATTCCCTCTAACGGATAAGCAAGTATAGCTAATGGAGGGATGGATGCTTACACATGCACTCAATATAAACATGGCGGTTGTGTTTTATACCTTTCTGCAATAACGGTGAATTCTTTCGATTTTTTTAGCACTCTTATATATCCTTATCTATACACATGCATGTGTGGGCTTCTCAAGTACTGTTGCCTAGGAGACAGCCAGACTCATTTCCACATGTTTGAGCAGAGCTATGACTCATTTCATACAGGCTATCTTTTTTCGTCTCCCTCTCTCTCATTTTTCTCATTCTGTGGACACTAGACATGGATAATTTAGGTCTCTGCTAAAATTACCATTTTATATTCCTCAATCTTTCCTCCTCTACTTGCTTTCTTTTTGTCTGTTACTTAATTTTTTTTTCTCCAGATTCACTTCAAGAAAGTGTTGAATCTGGAGGAAGGGGTTGCAGGACAGAATACATTGAAAAAGTCTTATTGCATATAGTTTAATTTACTAATGCTCTTACAGTAGTGAAAACAAAAGATTGTTCAGTTCAGATTCACTTACACTGACCAAATGCTGCACTGAGGCAATAATTAAAATATCACACATTTATAGGCTTCACCTGGAAGAGAAGTCCTCTCTAAAATGTGTGTTTTTCTTCATCCCAGTGTCTTGTCCTCAGCTCCTGGTTTAGAGGAAGTCCAGACACTGCTCGGCATCATCCACTCTAATAAGGTTGGTGCCATTTCACAGTTATTGCTATACATTTTTTTTTTTTTTTAAATCTGTTTATTGATGGAAATTACACAGGAAATACATAGAATGAAATGTACTGTATATCAGTAGAACAATAATACTTTCCATTTTTTTCTAACCTTTTTCTTTAAACATCCATCATAAACATCATTCATCAAAGTGCCTTGAACTAGCTTAATGAAATCATTTTACCTTTTTCAAATGTGTCCTGTGTCATGGGGAACTCCCCTTGACCTGTTCATTTTCAGCTCAGCTCATATGCCTTGTGTTTTGTGTTTCAGATTGTTGATGTGGATTCCAGATTGACAGCCAAAGACCTTCTAGATTGTTTCTCACAACAAGACTACAGGTAGGACACACACACACACACACACACACACACACACACACACACACACACACACACACACACACACACACACACACACACACACACACACACACACACACACGCACACACACGCATTGTCTCCCTCTTCTGATAGATTGAGGATTTGTATTTTGTTGTTGCTCATCTCATTCTGTTTCCTTGGGCATCCCACTCAACCTCCAAATATTGAAGTTGTTCTTCCGCAGAATAAATTCTCTTTTCTTGTGAATTGATGTGCACTACTTGATTGCAAGTCAGAGAAGAGAGATTTAATTTTCTTGTCCAGTCATTCCACTTAAGTTTCAAAAGATTTCACTTTATGTTCCACTGACACCAGCATCAACATTCTTTTCTCAGCTTAAAATGCTTTAACTATGCATTACTGTCCTTTGCGTCTCCTTGTTGTTCTTTGTACTCTTCGTCTCTGGCCTTTGAGGAAATGGTTGATTTGATTGTCAGCGTTTCTGATCACCGACAAATGCGGCAGATTTCTCAAATCTTTTACAAAGATAAACTCGTACTTGCTTCAAGCCTATCTTATCACTTCCATATGTTTTAACATCCAGGACAAGCTTAGAATACGTTTTTGTCACTTTCCTTTGGAGGTTAGGTGCATTAAAACTAGTGAAATAGATCCAGCACCGCTTTGATTTAACATGTAGCCACTGAGTTTGATGTATGTGTATAGCAACGACTTTCTTCTGACCAGAATGACAATGTTTGATTTCCAAACAAGTCAAACATTCTGAAGTTTTCCGAATTCTTGTGCTCTTTGTAGAAGCATGCCCGGGCAGGTTGTGTGCTGTTTATCCAGTGTCATTACCATTAGTTTGTCATAGTTGCCCTCCTCACAGATATCCCTAGCAGAGCTCTGACAACAACGGTGGCCATGTCAACAGTTCCAAACAATTGTGTGTGTGTGTGTGTGTGTGTGTGTGTGTGTGTTAGTTATTAACATATTTCTTTGAAAGAAAGTTTCAATAGGCACACCATATTCAATCAACTCATTTTTATTTGACACATGGAATCGTACAAGGTACAATTCCAGTGAAATGTTATTAACCACCAGGCTGGCGTATAATGGGACTGCTATACAGTTACCTGATCACGATCAGTTGTTTTGTTAGCTGTTGAAACACGCACACATGTTGTCTTGCTGGGTCAGGATTTATCCGTTGCATTGACAAGAATGATGCTGGTTCTGTACTAAGATGTCCTTTTCAAGTGGCAGTGAGAACTAGAAATATATGTTTGATCGGCTTTATTTGAACCACAGAGATTAAACAGTGTATGGACTGCTCCTGCATGGACTCCCATAAACTCTCATAGAGTAAAGGAAGTGTTGACTTAGTAAGCGTAGCCGGGATCACAGCTGAAGTGAGGTATGTGTCATTTCACCAGGCTATTGTCAATGCCATTATGTGTCTTCTGATCAAAGAGACAGAAAATGCATCATTTATAGTCTTCCCAAAACAAGACCTGATTGTCTTAACCCTCTTGTTGTCCTCGGTTCAAATTTGACCCATTTTCAAAAAGTTTCAATATCAGAAATTTGGGTTTTCTTTCAAACAAATTGTCAAAAAGAAATAACGTTGATGGTTGCCTACAACGGTCTTTTTATAGCATGTAAAGAAAATTATTGATGAAATAACGTTGAAAAGAGATTTAAAAACGTCGAAAAAAAAAGGGACAAAAAATCTGGAAAATCTTCAAAAACGTCGGGTATAGTGATGAAAGTGTCGAGAAAAGACGACCAAAACCCAGACCCAGAAAAACTAAAAACTGCATGGTCGACGGGAAGACAACACAAGGGTTAAGAGACCATAGGCTGATCAGTCATACGTGCAGCATCTGACTTCTCAATATAGAATGTAACCGAGATACAAGTAGTGTCAACAAAGCATATGATCTCCATCTGACTTGTTTTTCAGTTATTAGCAAACATGTGATGTCAATGAACAGTCTCCCCAGTTTCCAGATAAACAGAGTGAGCAGAGTCACAGTAATGTAATCAAAACCCGAATAAATGATAAAGCAATGTTTGATGAAGGTTCACTTGCACAGGTATCTGTGTGCAGCTTGAGAAAAAGAGGAGCTGCAGTTTAGGACTACAAAGTGACCTCCACCCTTTTTCTCACTCGCTCATGTAACACAAGCTTTACTCTTACGCCTTCTCCAAGATTATCTTGCCTGTCTCAAGACTAAATTATTAACACATACAAGCACACAGTTATCCTACTCATCCTGCTTATCCTTAGCTGTTTTTTTCCCTGCTTGTCACTCGTAATATGACGTATTGTAACATAATCTGCACGCTACTTTTGCTGTTAGAAACAATATAATGGAAGTGCTATACAAATGTTTTAGTGCTGAAATTATTAGTTCAATTTTGGTTAGTCAATCAACAGAAAAGGATTCACCAACAATTTTAACAATCGGTTAATCGTTTATCAAGAAAAAGCATAAAGCTAATGCTGATTCCAGCTTCTTGAATGTAAGGATTTCTTGTTTTCTGTGTTGTATTGACATAGAAATTTAATATCTTTGGGTTTTGGAATCTTGGTTGCATTTCATACAGTTTCTTTGACATTTTATAGACTTAACAAACGATTAATCAAAAGAAATTGACAGATTGATTGATAATACAAAAAATAATAGTTGCAGCTCTAAATATTTGATTACATTGCATTTTTGTGCAAAGAAGCTATATTTTATTTAATGCCCATGCATGAGCAACAGAATGCACACGTACTGAGATGAGCAGAATCAGTAACCCCGCCACTCCAGGTCCATCATGATATGCTTCTGACGCTAAATTGCTGCTGCATTTTTTTACTGCAGGTTGAACACAGCAGTTTCATGGAAACAAGCCAGACATCTATGTATTCAACAGATTATTTGTCTCTTTATCTCTTAAAGCCACCGCCTGACTGTCAGAAGCTGTTTCTGATGATTTCATAACCCCATAAAAGATATTGACTTTCACTAACAGCACAAGTGATTTTATAGCTTGTCACTTGAAAAAGATAATTCTGTATTTGGACTGTGGTTACTGTGGTACATTGATAATGCTTATTGTATAACCAACAAGTGTTATCATCAGATAACTGAATGTTTTACTGCTTTTTAAGGAGTTACTTACTTACTTGGAACAATGACTTGAAACCATGATGAGACCAAAGGTATTCAGTACTTTCCAGTCAGTCATTCCAGCTTATGTTACAACAGGTCCCCACTGAGAGATACCGTTAAGCTGAGTGTAAATATTTGATTTGGTACATCCACTGTGAAGTGATGTAGGCCTTTGCTTAGTGACGCGTTATCTGTGGTGTTAAATATTTGATTTTGGTGCTCAGTGCGGTAGTATGATGTCATCCGTTATATAAAGCCTTAGGGAGGCCCTTTCCAGAAGCATGTTCGGTCACTGGCAGGCAGCTTTCAGTACAAGAAGGCCTCAACAGCAGATAAGATTTTGGAAATGTCCGATTAAAAAATAAATAAAATGTGATCTGTGTTGCTTATCATTCTTGATAACACAAGCCCGTTGGCTTCATGGCTTTGGCTCAGGAGGTACAGTAGGTCGCTGTAATCACAAAGTTGCCTGTTCAATCCCCAGTTCCTCCTGTCTACATGTCGCAAGACACAGGTGTGTGTGAATGAGAGGTAAATTGTAAGTATAAAACGACTATACTATACTAAATATGTTGCAATTTAGAAAGGTACAAAAGATTTATTTAAAAAAAAAGTACAGATGTAAGGAAGTTCTTGTTCTTCCTTATGTTAATAGCTAGATGAAGTAGGAAGTAAACTGGAGTAGTTCGACTGTGATTTAGTTGTGGTAAAGACGGGGTAGGACCTGATAAGCCTATGGCTTCTACCTATGCCTTTTCGAACAGATGTGTTATGTTGTCATTTTTATATATATATTTTTTATATATATGATATATATATGTATGTATGTGTGTATAATATTTGAATAAATGCAGCCTTGCATCTCTTTCTACCTGCTTGTGATGTTTTCTATGCATGCGTGTGTGGTGCTCCAATTGTCTGTGATTTCCCTGGTGTTGTTAGGAAACGTGTTTGTGGACTTATTTGTGTGAAACTGTTGATTTTGCTACACCTGGGTCCTTCTCACCTGTGGATGTGCGTCAGTAAAGATGCCTGATGTGTTTGAACGCGGCTTTGCTACAAATGATCACAGCCAATAGGTGAGAGAAAATACCTCAGTTGTAAGATATCGCCTCTCTCTTACATTGTATGTGTGTGAAGTCAAGTTGCCGTGTCACCATCGGTGTTTAACATGCATACCATTTCTCATACAAAAAATTGACTCACACACAACCTTAAATACCAGCTCCTTATCCATAGCAGTCAGCCCTTTTCAGCATTGTCTCATATCATAATATTTACACATTCGTTTGATATGACTCAGTCAAGCAGAATGACCAGGGGGAAGCACTGTACTGCTGTTTTCATTAAGCTAACCATCCTATAGGTAACAGCACATCGTTGATTTGAAGAAAGCCTAAAGCCTTTCATTAATTCATTTTCTGTTCTTTTGATTCAAAAGCTACACTGAAGAGAAACTGCTTTGTGTTTGATTAAATGGATCATTCACCCTCAGTTGTTTCTCACCAAGTCAATCTTTTTGTTTTTCAACAATAAAATGATAAATGGATTGTAGCCATGTTAGAAATAGAGCTTTTCTTCCATCCTCTATTCCATACTATTACTGAAGTATAATACTATTTCATCATTTACTAATTGGACTGTACCAAAAGCCCTCGCAAACCTTTTGTAGGTCAAACATTTCCTAAGCAAACCCAGCGTCACCTTGTTATCATTAACTGGCTGTCCTTCGTAAGCCTTTCTGTGCTGACTGACTTACACTCGTCAGGTCAATTTTTAGGCTTTTAAATCAACGTCAAACGGGAAAACTCTTTAAAAAAAACATAGCTAGTTAATATTATCAACGTATGCAACAGGATTCATTCTTTACAGCATAATTGGTGTACAATGAAAGAAGGGAAACACTGTTCATGTTAACAGCATCAAGAGAAAATCTCAAAGCATGTGTCCAACCAAAAAATAAATAAAAAATATCTAATGTTTCCAGATAATCAATTAATAATCTTTTATAAAAAAGAAAAGAAAAGCAACCCTCCTGCACACATTTGCCTACTATTGTTCTTCTGCTTTTTCCTCTGATATTAAGAAGTAGATTGTGGAGACCAATAGTTGGTCACCATGGAGATAATCCATGTGTCCATAGCAGCATAACGTGATTGGCTTGAGAAGAACAGCAATCAGTTATGTCATCCTAATGCATCATGTGGTTCTATATTCGATTTGGTGCAAATCGTTGCTGTCTCCTGGGGATATCCATTAATGATATCAAACACATATAGACTGTTATGTAACACACAGAAGCAGCACAGCTCTCCCTTTGTGTGTGTACATTGTGGGTCTGGGTCAGTGACTGCACAATTCATGTGCGTCACTGACTTTGTGTGACTGCGTTAAGAGGTCCTTCCTGCAAGAGCTCGATGCTCTTTGTCGTGACCACTGTGTCACACTAATGAATCTGTAGTTGTAGCCAAGTCAACATGGTGACAGGAAGCCGTTCACACAGTCCCTCTGTCCACGCAGCATGCTGGAATGTAAAACCAGATCATTTGTGACAGACCAACACAATCTGGGAGTAGCTTAAACCCGGCAAGAGTGAAGAGTCCGTAACACAACCTGCGATTGCCATAGGTTATAAAAACACACAGCTGCACTTTCGGGTGAAGGAGGGGGAGGTGGATGGATGGATGTAGGGTGAAAACAGGGGGCGTCAACAGCCGGCAAACACTGCTCTTTCTTTCCTCTTTCTCTCTGCCCTGCAGTTGCATAATGTTCCAATGGAAACAAAGCAGAGGAGGACACAAACAAGCAACAAGCTCCCTCAGTGTCTCCGCTGCTAGGCAGCTGTTGCCAAGACTCCCGACAGCCAAAATGCGCATGTGTTTGTGCTCACGGGTGAACTGGTTATGTGTTTTGTCTGTGCATTTGTAACTGCCTGGATGTATGCAGTGTTGTAACCAGAAAAATGTAAATGAACTGGAGAAAAGTGTGTGAAAAAGGCTGTCAGCGGGCTTCTGGAAGCAGCAGCCTACACAGAAGCTCTTTTGTCTGTTATGGACATTCTGTGCTGAACATGATCAGCACGTAGAAAGTTATCTCATCAAGATGTCTGTGTGGAGTTGTCCAGGTTCACACGAAGGGAGGGTGCACAATTCAAAACATTTAGCTGCTAGTAAGAGTGGATAAAAATAAACACTGAACTAAAACCAGGGTATATAAACCCTAACAACAGGCTGTAGCTTTTGCTAATACCCCAAATAGGGCCGTAGTGGCCAAAAAAAAAAAAGCATGCACAACATTGCTCTGTATCTGAGAATTTGTGCTAAGCACAACAGTCCTGTGGCAAGCTTAGCTTACCTGAAAGGCTGTAAAGCAGGGGTTAGTGTACTGATCTGTACATTGGGGAAAACAATTAGTTGCTCCATAAATGCATGACCACATAGAAGAGCATACGCATCACGTCAGGATTAAGGAGTAATGAGAAGTTTTCAGGACTATAATAATGCACAAATCCAGAGAATATTGATGGCGTTAAATATTCAAATATTCAAGAGTTTAACACTTGAAAACTCAGCTAAGCTGCCTTGTCAGAGTTGTGTGGGCAACATGTGCAAACAACCCCATAACAACTAGATTTAGATTCAAAAATTGCTTAATCAGAATCAGTTTTATCGGAATCAGTTTTATTGGCCAAGTATACTTACATACACAAGGAATTTGACTTTGGTAGGTGTTAACTCTCTATACGTTCACATACATAGACACATACTGTACAGTAGAGACAACAATATACATATAGGCACACACATAATATACAAATATACAAATAAGACATACTATCAAGACATGTACATATGGAGTGGGATGTAAAGTGCAAAAAGTAATAGTGCAAAGAAGTGTGCAAGATACGTATTGGAATGATAAATATGTACGCGGTAGGTATGTATGTGGCCTAGAGGTTAGAGAAGCAAGAAAATCTGGGTGGGGAAAGTGAAAGGGTAGCGCCTGTCCCTCCCTCATTACCACCACTGAGGTGCCCTCGAGCAAGGCCCTTAACCCCAACCGCTCCAGTGGAGCTGCTCAGTGGCCAGCAGATCAGACTGTGGTTGACTGGGCAGCTTCCAGGTATGAGTGTGTGAATGTGACAGGTCATCGTTGCAAATGAGAAATTGTTCTTACTGGACTTTACCTGGATAAATAAAGGTGTAGAGAAGTGGGTGAGGACCCCACTTATCCACAGTTCATTAGAGTTAATGCAGATTGGTGCATTAAAGCAGGTGACAACACCTTTTTCCTCCCACTTTAACTCGATCGCAGCAAATTACACAAATACAGAGGTCCAACTTGTGCAGAAATGTTTGTGTTCATGTAGGACGCCGAGATGATTGAGGAAGTAGTTTTTAGGGCCGTTAAGGCCATTTGTCCATTGGTCAAGCTCACTGTTCTGTTTTTGCATCTAATTTATCTCTTGACTTGTGTTCCCAGGGAGAAGCTGAGAGTTGGAGGGAACCAGTTAATGGGGCTGAAAGAGGCCCTGGATCGTTGTGTCGGGACCTCAGGTCAACAAATCCCCTTTGCCACATCACTGCTCTGATTGGATCAGAATCAGGGAGTCTGCACATCAGCCAAACAGATGCGCTGAATAAACGATATCCTTTACTTGAAGTAAAACACTTGAATTTGAAGCGGTGTCTGCTCATACTGTGCCTCTGATGACTGGAACTGTTTACCCTTTTTGAATTTCCATGTATGGATGTTCTCCGTCATTGTAAAGGGCATTGCATTTGCTAAACAGAGCTTGTATTTTCTGTATCTGACTGTTTTACATTATTTAGAGTTTAGAGTTCCTCCAATATTCATTCAGCTACATTACACCTGGTTGTCATATCTCCTGCCAAATCACAGTTGAGCAGTCTTTCACCCTTCACAGGGCATTTTATTTATCATTTTATATTTCAGTTTCGTAAGTCTAACATTTATGCACAGAACATATTGTATTATTTTGTTACCGGTAGTTAAATTACAGCGGTGGCTTTCATTATTATTATTATTTAAACATTTATATTTTCTTTTGAAACACAGTCTGTAACACAGTGTGCAAACAGAATTTTGAGATATTTATTTAGTGATAGTTTTAGACAATATGAATGTGTGGTGACGCAACAATGTCTGAAGTTTTAGGTTTACCCCTCGGGCCACTGTGACAACTGGCAGACAGCTTTCTTTTAATGACTACAGTTAACTATATTTTAATGTCTGTTCACTATTTTTCATCCCGACCCTATTTAGCGGTTGGTTCCCATTATTTATGATTGTTCAACTTCACCGAAAGCTTCAGTTCACTGGGCTTAAAGAAATAGTACGTCATTTTTGGTAAATACACTTATTCGCTTTCTTGCTGAGAGTCTTTGTGCTATGCTAAGCTAGCCATCTTCATATTTTTCAAATGTAGCAAAGAGCATAAAAACCAAAGCAATAACACCTCATAGAGAGTAAGGTTTGACATGACTATCTTTTGAGCTTCTTCTTTTCAAAATCATGATTTTTTGAAAGCCAACAGATTGTCTCACGGTCCCAGTGAGAAGCTGAAACCAAATGGCTATTTATTTTTTTACTAAAGCTATTGGTGGGGTTGTCACGCATAATCATAAATGATAAAGAACAAAACTTTAATAGTCTAGTTGGAAAACCAGTGTTCAGATTTTGCTAGTTTTGGTTGATTTTTAAGTAGAAATGTAAATAATTTGAGAACACAAAATATATTTTATGTAAAAGACTTGTTTACAACAAGACATTAAATGTTTTGAAGCTTTGTCTTATGAAAGATTTCTTTTTGTTATGTTCATCATTTGCTTCCACTGAGCTTTGAGTAGTTCAGTCAGGACCACTTTGTCAAAATAGATTAATTCATCTGCAATTTGTATTTGGCGGTATGGCTCTGTTCTGGGGCCTCCCCGCACTTCCACGTGCATATGTGGAAAGCATGAGGCAGGGAGAGCACACCTCCCTGCCCTTCCATGTGCATGTATGGAAAGCCTTAAGCGTGGAGAGCAGCAGTGCAGGATCCTCATAGGGTACAGAACAGAGCAGCATCAATGACAGAGACAAGACATTAAGTCAGACAACATGAATTTAAAAGGAGGAGCTGGAGTGGAGGTGGTTTGCAAGCGCTAGCACAGATGTAGCAAGGTAGCCTGGGAAAAGCTTTTTTGGCCTTTATTTTGACAGGACAGCTGAAGACCTGAAAGGGGAGAGGGGGGGGGGGGGGGGAAACCCCAGGCCCTCTGCGTTGAGGAGTAGACCTCTATATATGGGAGCCTGCTCTACCAACTGAGCTATCCAGGGGGCCCCGAAAAGCAGTTTAAATAGAGTGTGCTATTTGGAAATCCAATCAAAAGAGGGAATCAGCTGAGCCATCAGCTAGTGTGCTGGCTTAGGAACTGTCAGCTATGAGCTGAGATAATAGCCGAGCTTGACTCCGTGACCTGCCAGAATTTACGCTATGCTCGCTATGCTTCCTAAGTGATTTCCAAACGAATGTAGCCTCAGTAACAGTAACTTAATCTTGTATAACTGCTTTCCTTGTGGTATTTACTGCAGTTTTTAGGACATATTAATCTAGTATGTGTGCTGTGGTTGATAGCCTGTGTGTGTGTGTGTGTGTGTGTGTGTGTGTGTGTGTGTGTGTGTGTGTGTGTGTGTGTGTGTGTGTGTGTGTGTGTGTGTGTGTGACAAAGGGGATTAGAGTGCAGGTGACGCCAGTAGACTGGCTGAGATTACACCTGCTGCTGTGACACAGCGAGGCCAAAGCAGGCAGGTATAGGGAGAACAGGTCACGGGGGCCAATGACAATCTGAAGTCATTGAACTTCCTGTCTCATTAACTCATTGCAGTTGGACACAACACAGACGCAGCTGTTATTGAACATGTTCAGTTGTAATGGTGGACTCTAACCGTGGCTTTTTGTTTCTGATGCGTCTCCTGCGTCACACATTTTCCCACGTAATAATTTATAAAAGTGTGCATTGAATTTTAAATGTCCTTTTACTTCATTTAAACCATTTTCCTGCTGTAACAGTCTGTGTCAAAGGAACTACCTGCAATTTAAAAGCTCACATTGAGTCAAAGAGACCCTTTCTCTCTTCAGATACTGTATAAACAAATGCTTGGCTAAAGTGAAACAGCTTTCATTCCGGATTGTTGATGTGATGGAAATTTCTTTCAATTTCCACAGAGAAAAACAAACACCAGTTTTGTAGCCTCTTACATTTTTGTTTTCAGAAAGCTTTTGTCTATTTTAGTTATTTAGTTTTCCTGTGCTGGTTGTACAACCCCAAATCAGAAAAAGTTGGGACAGTATGGAAAACACAAATAAAAAAAGAAAGTAGTGATTTCTAAATGTACTTTGACTTACATTTCATTGCAGACAATACAACAGCACATAATGTAATGTGTTCCTCATGATTTTTAATGGTTTTTTTTCTTCAAAAAAACTAAATTCCTATTTTGGTTCTTGCAACACATTTAAAAAAAAGTTGGAACAGTAAAGCATTTACCACTTTGTAATGTTGCCATTCCTTTTCACAACACTTAAAAGACGTTTAGGGACTGAAGACACCAAGTGATGAAGTGTTTCAGGTGTAATTTTGTCCCATTCTTGCTGCAAACAAGTCTTAAGGTGGGCAACAGTACGGGGTCTTCGTTGTCGCATTTTGCGCTTCAAAATGTGCCACACATTCTCTATTGGAGACAGGTCTGGACTGCAGGCAGGCCAGTCAAGTACCCGTATCCTCTTCCTCCGCAGCTAGGACTTTGTAATGTGTGCAGAATGTGGTTTTGCATTATCTTGTTGAAATATGCATGGACGTCCCTGGAAAAGATGTCTTCTTGAAGGCAGCATATTGTGCTCCAAAATCTCTATGCACTTTTCAGCATTAATGGTGCCATCACAGAAGTGCAAGCTACCTTTGCCAAGGGCACTGACACAACCCCATACCATGACAGACCCTGGCTTTTGGACTTGTTGCTGGTAACAGTCTGGATGATCCTTTTCTTCTTTGGTCAGGAGCACACGGCCTCCATTTCTCCCAAAAAATACCTGAAATACTAATTCATCTGACCACAGTACACGTTTCCACTGTGTGATGGTCCATCCCAGATGCCTCTGAGCCCAGAGAAGTCGACAGCGCTTCTGGACACTGTTAACATAGGGCTTCCTTTTGGCACAGTACATTTTTTAACTGGCATTTGTGGATGTAACTACATATTGTGGTACTTGACAAAGGTTTGCCAAAGTAGTTCTGAGCCTATGTGGTGATATCGCTAATAGATGAATGACGATTCTTGATGCAGTGCCGCCTTAGGGATCGGAGATCACGGTTGTTCAGGTTAGGCTTGCGCCCTTGTCTTTTACGCACAGAAATTCCTCCACATTCCTTGAATCTTTTAATTATGTTATGCACTGTTGAAGGTTAAATAAGAAAATGGCTTCCTATCTTTCTTTGAGGAACATTGTTTTTTAAACATTTCAATAATTTTCTCACGTATTTGTTGGAAAACTGTCGATCCTCGGCCCATCTTTGCTCCGAAAGGACTAGACCTTTCTTGGATGCTGCTTTTGTACCAAATCATAATGACAATCACCTGTTGACATCACCTGTTTCAAATCACATCATTATTTAACCAATTTACCTGATTACTAGCCCGAAATTGCTCCTGTCCCAACCTTTTTTGGAATGTGTTGCAGGTCTGAACGACTGGAAAGGATGTACATTTACAAATGAAATTAAGTTGACCAGACAAAACATGAAATATTTTGTGTTCACGTTGTCTGCAATGAAATACAAGTCAAAGTACATTTAGAAATCACTACTTTCTTCTTTTATTTGTGTTTTCCATACTGTCCCAACTTTTTCTGATTTGGGGTTGTAAGTTGTGAATGTGTAAACAGGAAAATGACTAAATACAATATGTGTGTTATGTTTTTATCTATTTTCATGCTTAGTTGCCTTAACATTTTGCCTTTGTTAATTTACCACTTTTGGTTTAGTCGGTCATCCATGGGACGTATAAATCTAAAGAGGAAGCCAACGAAACTTGTTCCCAATTAACTGTGCAAGAAAGAAAAGGGGTTGGACATTAGCCTACCTAGTTTTTTTTGCCATGCCAATCTAAGAGTACAGACTCATCCGTGTCCAAGTATTTAGTAGTCCCTGTTTCCTGTAGCACATGGCCCATCTGCTGCTTTTTTTGCTGCGACTGTCAGCAGAGATTATCGGACTAACTTGCGAATGGGTGCAGGGTAGGGATTTAATAAACTGTCGGCAGTTAGTGATGTCTGAGGTCATGCAGATGCAGCTGGTCCCCTCAACACTCCCAGAGCGACTGCCGTCGTCCCCTGCTGCAGAGGTCCGTTAGCCAGCTTAGTATAATCTCTCCTAAAAGACACTTAGAGGAGCTTAGTGTGGTCGTCCCCGGGAAAATGGTGGCACTGTAGGGTTAAACAGCAGTGACCAGGACACAGTAATTTCTCAACAGTAATAGCAGGACATGGGGGAGGGAGGGGGGAGACGAGGTGGCAGTAAAGTCTAAATTTAGGGTCCGCAAATCAGCTGTTGGAAACTTAGTCCAGGCTTGAAGCACCTGGATCAGCTGCTGACCTATGACAAACTGCTGTCACAGCCAGACATCTCTTCAGTATTTAGTTCTAACCCTCCTTAGTTAAAACCAATCAGTCGTGGCAAAAGGTACAAATCTAAATGTTAAGTGTAAAACAATGTATCACTTAATACATACATTTAAAAAAGGAGACCAAACTCTGATTTAAAGGATTTATTAATTAAGAAATGTTATAAATGTGATTCTCATTCCAACATTTCTTCCAGAAGAATCTGCCCATGCCTGACACTTTAAAAACACAAAAGAAAAAAGGATTTTCAGTAAACTGCATCTCTACATACATTAATTAGTTAAATTCACAATAACAAAAGTTTGGTTAGCAGAAGCATGGTTGTGCGTGTGGTGTGCACAAAAGAAATTACTTAAACTGGCACTGGTTAGATTCGTTGACTTGAAGCTGTCTGCTACTACTTTATTTTATCAGTAAATCAGCAGTGTATAAAAAAATATAAAAAAGGCCATCATTTAAGATTCATAAAGCAATCCAGCTGGTTTAAAATGACACTAAAAAAAGCCATGAGGTGTTTATCAAGTTTGATTAAGGCTTCAAACCACTGACCTTTAAATGTGAGCAAAATTACATTCCCACAACAGAAAATTCTTAAATAAAACTTAACTTTTAAAAGTCAATTGTCACCACTCCATACTGCCACATTCCAAGTGACCAATAACTGCTAGCTCATCTGAAAACCCTCAAAGTGACAAACCTTTCAACTCTAGAGAAGAAAAGCACTAAGTATTAAATGTTGGCATATGACAAAAAATGAGGAAGAAACAAAATATATACAGCACGAAAAACATTGTATGCAATATGCAAAGGCTTCATGTTGCTCTGGGCAACCCACCCCACCCCACCTCCCCACCCTCCAAATATAAGCCAGCCTTCACTGAAGACCCCTCATCCCAACAACCCCTATCCCCACCCACACATATCCGCTCATACACACATACAGAACATCACGAAACACGATTACGTCACTAAGCCTGTTAGTTTGGAAAAAGTGAAGCACTGTGAAACTCCCCAACTCCTTTCCTCCTCCTCGTCTTCCCCCTCTTTAGTCAGAGAGGAGAGACAGGGCCTTGGTGCAGTCGTCCCACTCGTCTGTCTCGAGGTTGTACACCTCCATCGTGTTGAGGAACTCGTTCCCATCGAAGCCGCCCACAGCGTAGATGGTTTCTCCCAGGATGGCCACGCCTGCATTGCTGCGGGAGGATGTCATGCTACCCAGCATCCTCCACTCGTTGCGGGCGGGGTCGTACACCTCCACACAGCGAAGCGCGTGGGAGCCATCGAAGCCGCCAACAACAAACAGTTTGCCTGGACAGAGTGAGAGACATCATCAGCATAATGACCAAAAACAAAAACAAAAAAAAAATCACTCAAATTCATTCTTGTCAACATCTTGTTGAACTGCAGCTGATTCCACCGTCACACCCCCGTTTTTGGTTGTGGGCTTACCTGCATGGACAGCAACGGCAGCCCCCCTGCGAGCCACATTCATGGGGGCTATCAGGGTCCAGGTGTTGTTCTCAGGGTTGTAGCGTTCCACAGTGTTCAGGCAGTTCCACGACTCCGCCCCTCCAATCACGTACATGAAGCCATCCAACTCACACACTGCTGCCTGGTGCCTCCCTGAAATAAAATTTGCTTGATGAATACAACTCTCCTAGTTTCCCCTCAGGCTGCAAATACCACAAGAGCTGTTCTCTGAGGAATAGTTATCCTACTTTTGGTCTCGTTCTTAAACATAATGTAGTCTTTGCTCCAACAATCCAATTTCCCAAAGGGAATAATTAAAGCTTTTTTTTATAAAAAAAGACATTGGTTAGCTCGCTGAAAAAGATATTCATATTATCACTATCATATTCACTATTATTGGGGTTAGACCATGTTATAACTGTCAAAGGGAAGGTTCTGAGTGTATGTGGGACTGTGTGGACACGTACTGATATTAAGGGAGGCACAGTTGGACCAGGTTTTGGTCACAGGGTCAAAAGCATCACAGTTCTTCAGGCCCTTCTGCCCGCAGGGGTCCGACCCTCCCACAACAAAGAGTTTGTTGTTCAATGAGCAGACACCTTTAAACAAAGAGAGGAATGAGCTACTGTAAAAAGGCAAAACAGCCTGAAGTCAGTAACAGATGCTACTTTATTTTAGTGTATTCCTGGATAAAAACCATTAAAGTGCTCATATTATGCTAATTTTCAGGTTCATAATTGTATTTAGAGGTTGTACCAGAATAGGTTTACATGGTTTAATTCTCAAAAACACCCTAGTTTTGTTGTACTGCACATTGCTGCGGCTCCTCTTTTCACCCTGTGTGTTGAGCTCTCCGTTTTAGGTACAGAGTGAGGCATCGCACTTCTGTTACATCTTTGTTCGGAGTCATAAGCCAAAAAGCACAATATGAGCACTTTTAATTCAATAATCAGTTTATTAACCCTTGCAGGAGGGACTGACCTGCATTGCAGCGGTTTGTCCTCAGCTCTGGCACTTGAGCCCACTCATCGGCATGTGGATCGTACGTCTCCCCGCAGCTCAGCTCGTCAGAATGTCCATTTGAACCTCCAATCACGTACAGCTGACCCTGTAAGGTGGAAATGGACAAATCATTAGATGATGATACATCAACCTGACACCTAAACACTAATTTAGATGTTGGTTGCCTTATATACTTTGAACTACAAGGACCGACTGACATTAAGTTAACAGACTTTAGAAACCCAATTATTTGGACAGGTAACAGGGAAACACCCAAGTATTTGCACAAGACTATTGCAACCTGGATAGGTGCAGTCCTAGGCAAATATGCAACATGTCATTTCATTGTAGAGTCAAAGAAATCTAATAAAGGTGAACAGTAAACTGTACCATGAGCACAGCCATCTGAAATCGAGCCCTTGGAGTCCGCATGGGAGCGATGAAGGTCCAGCGGTCCTCTTTGGGGTCATAACACTCCACAGTCCTCAGACACTCTTCTCTGTTGTAGCCTCCTATGGAAACATCAATGTTACAGTGGAGCTCTGTGGTTTTTCCTTTTCCTCTTTCCTTTTTTTTACACAACCCCCATTTTAAACATTAAGTATTTAAGACACTAATGTCCAGATGTGTGGCGTAGACATTGATGGTACTTGGGCTACACAAAGAAACTCAGCGCTCAAAGGTAAGGTTAGTCTCTTAAGCCAAGAGAGAAGCATGTAGCTTCCTGTGTATCCCAACCTCAGCTAGCTCCAATTCTATACATATGATATAATAGTCTATTCTAACCTTCTAACCCTATTTACTGCTAACCTGCTGCGATGAGTTTTCCGTTAAGGGCTGCGGTGCCCAGGCCAGAGCGAGCGTAATGCATGGGTGAGAGCGGCTGCTCCTCCAGCTCCTCGGGCTGGGCCTCGAAGCTGAGGCTCTTCATCAGGCAGGGGGTGGCAGAGGGAGAGGTCTGAGGGCTGCTGCGACCGTGCAAGAAGATCACACACAACACACCGTCCAGCACAGCCAGACACAGGTAGGTGTTGTCTAGAGGTAAGATTGGAGATTGTTAAGGCATTTGAGTTGAGGATAAAAAAAAAAAAAAAAAAGGTTTTGCGATTAAGCTCAGAATTCAGATGCTATGTCCTTTCAAGTAAAGTGGGTTAGTTTTGAAGTCTTGAAGCTGCCAGACTTCTGACTTAAATCTCACACTTATTGTGCAGCATATGACACAAAAAAAATGCAAAAATATTGTAATAGAAATAGTTCTGATTGTACTGTGACAGATCACATGTAGTCAATGCACACACACTTACTTGTGGTCTTCTCAGAGGCGATGTACTTCCACTCTCTCCTGCCGGTCTGTTTCTGGGCATTTGCTGCTTGGTTGGAGGGCGACAGGCTTCCTGAGGAGCTGCAGCTCATCTGTCTCTGGGTGCTCTCACGTACGGGTTTCTTCTGCAAGAGCACAGCGCAGCTACAGAAGCCAAGCTTGCACCACAGGCCCACCAGTGGCCACAACACCAGCTAATCATACCCCAAACTACGCTTTGATCCAGCTGATGTAGACGTTTGTATTAAGTATTGAAATCTCACGCCATCTGAAGACAACAGCACTGCAAACTACAGTCTCAGACCACACTACAGTCAGATCTAACAGCACGCAGTTGAGTCACAACTCAAAAATAGAGGATAAAAGCAGAGACCGCCATTACTGCCGCATTGAACTGGTTGAGATTAGCTTCAAAAATCCAAGTGCGGTTTTTATATATGCTCAACAGCATAGCCAGACAGGCAACATAGCTCACGTCTTGCTAATCTATTGGCATTGGTCTTTACATAGTGGCTAAACTGTGGTATTAAATGAGCCATATGTACTTCTTGCCAGGCACAGGCTGTTTAGTATTTTTTTGCATGGCCAGGCACAAGTTTTCAGCAAGTACAATAAAGCTACACACTGCCAAGCAAAATGTGGTAGAGACTTGTGAAGCCAGGCACAAGCTGTTGAGTACCTGCACAAACTGAAGGTGGTCCTCCTCGCCACCAAACATCTCACTGTGCCCATCAATCACCAGCCCTCCATCCACCAGCTTATGGTCAGGTGAGTAGTACAGCGTTTGCACCTGAAAGACAAACAGGAACAACACACCCATGTGGCTGTCTCCATGGCAACACACTGAGAACCCCAGCATAAGGGGGAGAGGAGGGAGGGAGGAGGAAGAAGAAGAGGGCAGTGCTGTGAAGAGGAAGAGGGGGAAGGGATGAAAGCATGGATCTTCAGTCACTTGGATGGAAAGCTTCCTTTAAAAAGACACACACACGCTGCTGCCACTGCAAAGAGTGGTTTAAGTGTTTGAGCTCAAGAAGGTATCGGAGTGGCTCTCCTTAATTTGCATCTAAAAAAATTTTTTTGAAAAAAGAGGGAGCCGGTGAAGAATGAGAGGCTGCATCTGGAAAGTTCTTCTGTGAAGAATGAAGAGAAGGAGGAGGAGGGGTTGCATGTGACCCTGTTTCCACCTCTGCTGCGTGGAAACCGGTCCTTTAGTTAAACAAGTTGGTCTTTGTGATGGCAGCCACAATGGGCAGTCAAATCCAGATGACTAAAGACAGTAGTGCTGTTGTAACAACTATCAAGCTAAAATAATCTTAACCATTACCCATTAATAGATTAAATCCAAGAAATCAAAGCCACATGTTCTGTTGAGGCCAGATAAAATGATACAATGGGAATATGTGTTGAAGTCACTCAGTCGCCCATCTGAAGGGAACATCTTAGAAAAGAAAAAAAAATGCAAAAAGGCTCCTAGAATTTTTAGAAAAAGTTGCTCAAAATTATAATTTTACCTGGATGGTTAATCATTAATTTACAGACCAGTGGAATACAAGATTTGTATATTTGTACTGATCACTATGCTTATGTGCATTGCTGTTTTCTGTCCAATGCCCAATTTGAGTAGTTCTTGAATGGCCAGTGGAAGTATGCCTGTATGAGAATATATTGTTATGTGCAGCAAAGGACATTCAATTAGATGTATTTATTAAATTTTGTGAGCAATGTATTCTGGTAAATGCAAAAATGGGGTGCATCTGTATATGTGGCATGGACAGATGGGAGCACAGTGTTGCTTGGCTGCAAAGAGAGGCTGCTGAGAGGCAGTAGTGCTCCTCTCCTCCCTCTCTTTTCTCTGACTCATTACCCTGGTGGCTCAGTCCCGGCTCTTCAGTCTGGTCTCCTGCTGCTGCTAATAAACCTACAGGAGAGATAAATCAACGGGGAGGAGTGTCTGTTAGTGCTGGAGCAAAAAAACATGCACCTGTGCAGATAGTAAAGTGGCAGTGAGACAGTAGAATCAAGGGTCACACCTTTGAGAACCTGTGTTTTTGTGTTTCAGAGGAGAAGAGCACTGTAATACTCAGATGGGGTTGAATGTAAACCAACCACATACCCAAAGAAAACAGTGGAAACAAACAAGAGCAAACAGCAGCTCTTTTTGGCTCACCTCTAATTTGTAGTATGGTTCAGGGGTACAGAGTTTCTTACTGCAAAAACCTCAACAAACCAGAGGGAAAAAAGAACAATCCTGACATAGCAGCATGACAATGTCATGCTATTTCTACTTCAGCCCGCCTAATGACTTCTTAATGTCAAAAACAGGAGTCAGAGGGAAAGGAAGGGGTAGGGTGGGAATGAAGATCAGTCTGAGAGTTTAGACTGCACGCCCTGGTACTGACCTCCTCCATCAGTCGTTCCAGTTGGTCTCCATTCTCCCAAAGGCTACGCTGCACCCAGCTGAGCACCTTCGAGTAGAGCTTGCCATTGCTGGGCAGGGTCAGGTTGTCTTCTAGCATTACTTCTAACTGTAAACACACAAAGGGGATGAAACAGGAGTTAGATTTACACACAGTAGGAATAAAGGGACTGCTTTACTGAAGAAATAAATTCCATGACCCTTATTGTTCACTGGAAAACATGATCTTACTGGCTGCTTATTTACTTTAGAATTAGGTACACGTGATTCATTACCTGTATATTCCCTTAATTTTGCCATGGTGGCAGGATTCATCTTTTGTATCATATTGAGTTGCTTGGGAAACATTACATTCACACCACTAATTAAACCAGTAAGCTCCTGGTGCAAAATATTTATACATGTTTGGATTAATCATGGATTCATCAGAAAATGTGTTTGAAAAAACAGAAATGTTGAAGGCTCAGGTTGCTTTTCTAAATTCATGTCTTGTCTTAAATAATTTGTTGTTACAAGTGACTCAAATAGGACAACAGCAATTAGCTAATGGACCAAATAGCTGCCAGCCATCAATATATTTTCATAATGCTCAGTACAGGTCAAGTTTGTGGTTCACTTCAGGAGAATTTAACCGACTGTTCTAACCAATAACAAAAAGCCTCAAGGTATTAATGTTACAATGACATAGAACTAGCAAATCTTCACATTTGAGAAGCTGTAATTAACACAAGTTTGGTATTTAATAGATAAAGTATTTCACTGTCAGATAGTTAGTGATTTATTGTATGACCAACCAACTTATCATTTTAGCACTAGGCCTACTCCCAGCTAATGTACAATCCTAAATCAGGGTGAAGCACACTGAAGACCAAACAGCATGCACCAACCCAACAACTTCATTCAATTTATCTGACTTGCACAACCTCAACTAGTTAATATCCTAAGTACCTAGTGCAGTCCTCATGTTGAATAAAAACCTATACACTGTACACCCTCTACTAGGTAGGGTTGGGTACCGAAACTCAGTGCCAATAGTTCCCCGGTTCCGACGTAAACGGTAGTAACGAGACCGAATAAGAACGAAAATTTCGGTGCCTTATTTTGGTGCCTGACTTTACGCTACACTCAACAGCAGGTAACGTTAGCCTACCTTTAGCTAGCAGTTGGATTAAACACGGTTAAAATGCTGACCGGTAACGTTAAACAGTGTAAAGTGTGACTGTATATCAACACCTGGACGCAACAGTCTGCTTTGCAGTGCAGCAGATGCCGACGTCGGAAAAACACAGACGGTGCATTCACTGAAACTGGTAACCTACAGCCTCGCAGTGCATTCAAAGTTATTGTAAAATACCCTTTTCCCATCTGGTTGTTGTTTTTGTCGTTCAACAGCAATTTACTGGTGAAATAAGTTATTGTGCATTATAAGTTATAGTCAGTACATTACTATTAAATCATTTAATTTTGACCATATGGCCTTAGTAATAAACAATGTGTTCTTAAATGTCACGGACTGTTGTTTAGTAGGCCTATCCTTCTTGTTTCTTCTTTTTTTTTTTTTTTTTTTACTTTCTTAAAAAGTATCGGTTCAGGCACCGGCACCATTTTAAAAGTACCGATTTAGCACCGGTATCGGAAAAAACCCAAACGATACCCAACCCTACTACTAGGCCATATGTTTAAAAGCCTCCTGCCCTAACTACATTCTCAGCCGGCTTTAGCGGTAGGGAAATCTATATAGATGCACACGTACATACTAAGTATTGTTAATCTCATGTCGAAGTCAAAAAGTTAAAAATACAAAAGCTTAATCCAGCGTTTGTCCTTCAATTTAAGACCACCAACGCTGGTTAGTTTTAGTGCAGGAGTCAAGGGGGGGCTGGAATAGACAACTCTCAACCTGTGTTGCCTTGTAGCTTCGTGATCAGAGAATGGCACCAACTCTTTCAAATCATCTATAACTTACTAGTACCACTTTAACTGACTATAAAATACTTAAAAACATTATGGCATGTGTGCAAATTGAAGCTAGTACCTTGAGGCGGGGAAGTTTGAGGAAGTCCTCCTGTTCAGACACTTCCAGTAGATGGTCCTGGATGAAGGCATCCACCTTGGCCAAAACTCTGACATCTCCCATAGAGCTGGCAAAGTTCCGAAAAGAGATGGCACTCTGGGAATCCATTTTAGACAGCAGGTAGTCGCCACAAATCTAAGAAGTGAGTGGGATGTGTTAAAGTTATTTGTAACCTGCAAAAATCACGTGACCAAAATTGTATGGTCACATTGTAGACAATGTGATTAAAAACATACCTGTTTGACTCGCTCCATCTTGAACTTTTTGGCTGCAGAGTAAACTTCCTTGACCAGTTCTTTGTCTGCCTTTAGCCTGCAACACACAGAAGACAAAAAGAATAAGAAGGTTGTCAATTGCTAAGATCAGAGATGAGATAAGAGGCAAAAGGTCAAAGTGCTACTAACTGGGCAGTATAGGCGTAATTGAGCAAGATCTCCACAGCCTCTGGGTCCAAGTCCTCAAAAGTGACATGCGAGACTCCGTGAGTCTCAATGTCACTATTAAAGATCTCAAACAGGTATGGACTGCAGCAAGCCAGAACAGCACGGTGAGCCATCAGCTCATGACCACACACCTGGACAAGAGAAAGAAGAATACAAGCAATTAGTATGTCTATGAGTTTGTTAAAAGGGAAACTACTACCAAACATGATATTAACAGTTTTAGCATCAAGTGAACTAAATAAAGCAACATGATCAATAGCTAAAAAGCAAAGACATTTGATTTCCTTGTGCCTCAATAGCAATATCTAAATGTCAATTCCGGGTTGTCTGAGATCTGTATTATACAAATGTTGGGAAACAGTTCTCAACACCCCCCCCCCCTCTAAAGTAATTACAAGAATTACAGGAATACACTTAGCCCCCCAGGTTGTCCTGACATCTTAAACTGTTGTGTATTCATCAACACGTTTGTCATCTTATCCCTTACAGTGTACCATACCCTTGTATGTTTTACAGAGTGACTCTGTGCCTTCTCTGAAAAGGTGTGCAAGTGTGTGTTTGCATTAACCATACCTGCAGTCTAACATCACAGAATTGACCACTCTTTCTCAGAGCATTCATTTTGGCCACGGTGGAATCCAGGAAACTCTCATCCTCAAAGATCAAATAGCCATTTGGAATCATCTTGGTTAATTTTGATATTATGCCTGCAGAGGAAAGGTAAGATAAAAAAAAATTAATGTTTACCAAGTAAAGCAATAATAGCATGCTTGTCTTTTGCCCTCTCTTGCATGCTTTCAGCCATGTAACATTGTTATAGCTGTCTTTATTAATTGAGGACCAGAAAGAGGATTAGGTGCCTGTAATGTGCATTGCATATGCACATATTATAATCTGTCCTATGCATTAGTCATGGCCTTACCTAATAGAGAATAATGCAAATCCAGGGAAGCAACACTGCTGACAGTAGAACCGAAGGTAGGCAATAGGCAAAGCAGACTGAGATCACAGTGGAACTCAAGTTTTCTTCACCCAAGAAGAGAGATGGGAAGTTGTTAGAAGAAATGCCAGTTGACTAAATGGCCGTGAGCAGAAGGGAGAAGGGGAGCAGCCGCACGGACAAACTATCAGGCTTGAAGCGACTGTAATCAAGTCCTCGGGATCCCGTTGGCTATAGAGTTGTACGTATTCTGTGTTGGTCATACATTATAACCTAGAAGAAAAGGAGAAAAAAGGGTTTGTTATTTTTATTTATTTTTTATTATGGAGAGAGGGTCTATTCTTGGCACCCATGCAATGCTAGCACGAGTCAGTTCCACGTGGTGAATCAAGGGAAACTTGTGCACGGGAAGGCAGTTGAGAACACTGCCCCCCACCCCCTCTTCCAGCATCTTTTTCACAAGCCATTTTCCAAAACATGCAGTAGTAGAGTACACAATGTTTCCATTTTACCCACACGCATACAAAATTCAAGAATAGATGATCTGATTCAGGTTATCCTCATCAAATTCAGAAAAAAAACTGGAATTAAGCATTTGATCCCAATATGCTGTAAACCAAAAGGCGGACAGCGTTGGTAGCTAAGCCTATGTCTTTGGTACTCCCTTACAACACCCTCCATTTACCGCTTAAAATCTCCGCACCTGCTGATGCGTCTCACCAGGCCGAGCAAAACCTTTTAATCCGTTTCATGCCTTGAGCTCTGTCTCCACTCTCTCTGAAGCATGGCCACTCCAACTCTATCTTATGTGACAAGCCCCTTTGACTGGCTCCTCCCTATAAGAACCCTTTCATTCAAGCAATGGCCTATAAGGAAAATGCAGGAGGGAACAACTTGTGACAAGAGTTTCCACAGCCAGTCAATTGCAGAGATACAGTGATGGTCTGTTATATGTTGCTATAAATTGTGGTTGGCCATCATAGTTCTCCATATATCATAGGCCCCACCCACCTACCCCCACACATCACAGCTATTAGAGATCATCCCATATCTTTCAATCTTAAGAATGTATTCTGCTATTGTAGAGTTTAGATTTCACTAGCCGTAAAGCCTCTGGTAGCCCATACTGAGCCAAACAAAAACACAGAGCTCACTTGTACCAAACAGATATTTACATCAAACATGTACACAACTGACGTAATCCCATACCAAATCATGATGCCATTTGCAATCTGAAGCTCACTAAATAAATTACACTGCAGTCCCAACAGCTTTATCACTATACATATATGGGGAGAGAGGACAAGACGGACCACAGCAGCTGCCCATAGTCTGAAAATGTATCCACAGTCCATGTGACGTGGCTTTCTTGGGTAGCCCAGCTTTGTGATTGTGTTCTGTATCCAACTTGCATGCGATGACTAACTCATTAAAAAAGGCTGTGATTTACTCAACTGCTGTGCATATAATGTACTGACTCTAGCTGCTGTCAGTGGCACATTCAGTAGCAGCATCAGACTTCATTTAAAGTTTTTTTTTGACAAACAGCACAATGCAAAGGAACAATAAGGTGCTGCACAACTGTTCCGGGTTTGGCAAAGACGTGTGTAGGCGGATGTGTTAAACTACCAAGCTGAGAGGTGCCAGAGAATTGGCACATGCTAGAATATGGTATTTTTGTATTGTACCGTACAGCATGGAAAGCTATAATTCAGCCCGTTTCAGTTGTCAGTTCAGTTCCTTGTGAAGGCTCAAAAGCCCAACTCCACATTTGGGTCCACTGTGCTCGCCTGTTGCCTTGTTCCCCTCTCATTTCTTCACCTAACACTTATCCAACACTGCCAGGCAAGCCACGCCCTGAGCTCTCTGCATAATTCTTTAATACAGAGCCGCCTTAATCACAGCTGTGATTAAATAATCTTCTGTAATCTTCTGAAAAGACAATCTCACGTCATGGCCAGTGTTACTCTGGGAACCAGCAAATAGCAATTCAGGAATGATGTCTGGCTACATAAACTGCTATGTTAAGCAAGTTTCATGCTGACAATGTATTAAACCGTTGCCTTCTAGGGAAATGGTTGACCTTTTAGTCATTTGTGTGGACACGAGATTCATGTCAAATCATGTCAGTAAGAATGTGTGTATAGACAAAAAAAGCCAGGTAGACATGAGCTGCAAATGTGGATATTGGGGCATATGCTTCAAAATCAGCCAACAAAAGGAGAGAGAACAAAGGCATCAAAGAGATCAAGTGAGATTGTTCACAACGTTGTCACAGAGGGTAGCCCTGAATGTATTTTCTCTCTCTCTCTCCATTTTTCCACCTGATTAGTCAGTCACAAAAGTGCAGGCCTGACACTGAACAACCAATGCCTGTTAGACACCCCTCCAGTGGTGAAGAGAAGCATTGCTGGATATTTCACCCACTCGGAAATGTACAGTACTGCTTAATTTAACACATCTTGAACAAGGGAATCTGTTAAGATGTGACAATAAAAAAAAATGAATTAGGCAGTAAATATTGTATTGGTTGTGTGCGTCTATAAATATACAAAAAATGATAGAAACACCAGCAGAACTCAGATACTATAATACCTAAAATGTTTGTTTCACCCTTTTCATAAAAATCACTAATCTACAGTGTGTTATTTTTTAAATTTCCACGTGGTTGCCAGCCTCAGAATCGGATTAAAAGCACAGTAGGTAAAATACTATGCATGGCATAAGGCAACATGCAGTCGACTGACACTATAACGTTACACTAAAGCAATTTCCTTTAACTAGAAAATCAATACAGCTCAATGTCGACAGAAACAGTGGCGCGTCAATATTAGGCCAAGAAGACTGGTCACACACCATTAAATCTGACAATACTGCACTAAATGGGGGGTGAGTAAAGGACAGGATGTACCCATGTTACGTTACCCACACCATGCCATACCCTAGTGGGCAAGTCTTACAATTGCCACCCAGTATATTGGGTTTGTCAATTCGCTGCAAAGCAATGCCATTCATCTGCCTGCCTCCTCCTCTGGTGAAGTACTGTAACTTTACGTTACAAGGGCCATGTCGTCTGGCGATGTGCCAGGAGTCTTTAAAGCTAGCTAGCTAGTCTGTACCGTTACATACATCCCGCCACCAGAAGCTGGGAAAGGAACTAGAGGCACCCCTGAGAAGAATCTGATTAGCTCGACTTTTACACGGATTACAAAAGCAGAAATATGTTAGCCATCCAGTTGGAGCCAAGCTAAAGTTAGAAACCTGAAGACTGATGGAGAGGTCTGGAAGATAGCGCACGTTAGCCTTCTAACGTTAGCTAGACAACCTGCTGCTTAGCTAGGATGAGAAGCCATGAGACAGCCACACCAGTAATTGGACCTTGTTGAATACCGGTACATTCGGTTGTCTGCCAGTGTCCGTGCTCAACACGAGAACTAGCTCCACTAACGTTACTTCGTTAACTAGCTGGTAATATGAGCCAAATACCTGCGTCATTATAGTTAACGCTAGCTGTATGCGAGAACGGGTTGTGATATGTCCGCGCCAATAACGTTAACGTTACAATAGTTAGCAGCCAGCTAGCTAGCTAGGTATTTCCAGCAGTTTCTACGCAGCCTGAGCAGACAGCAGCTAGCTATAACGTTACCATTCATTCTTAAACGCAAAATAAATATCTAGCTATAGCTTAAGATTTGTTGAAATTGAAAGAGACGGACACAAAGTTAAACATTTGCTGTAACCAATGGTAGATTTAACGATTTCTCCACATTTTAACAGCCACGTTAACGTTACTTGACAAAGACGTTAAACAGCAGCATTTCCTTTTTGATTTGAAGAGAGAACAAATCTTACCTGAGGCGTTTGACAGCAAACGATATTAGACATATTTAATGCGAATTCAGAGTTGGTTGGATTGGGCTAAAGCAAAGACGCAACGCGGCTACAGGCACGGCTTGTTAGGCTAGTAGTAGATGTCCGTTTCCCCTTTGTGGAAATAGCACGTCCGCTCTCAGTCTAGTTTGGACTAGATCTGACAGAATGGCTGGTTGGTGGTGACGGGAAAGCGCGCTCCTGTGCGGCCGCCCTGTGACGCAACCAACCGTGGGCGGTCCTACAACGCCTACTCCTCTAAAAGTGATGAAATCCAGGATGTAATACAGTCAGGGAAGGTTTTATATACTGTCTATGGGTTTAATCTTTTATATACTGTCTATGGGTTTAATGTCTTTACTCTAAGTTCAGTCCAGTAACTAGTTCATCAGCCTGACAATATACACAATTCATAGTAGGCCTAATGGTAGGCTATACACAGTCAGTGGTGGAAGAAGATGGCTACTCAAGTAAGTTATACAAAGAACAAAAACACTTAATTAGAAGCCCTGCATTCATAATTTGAACTCAAGCAATGGCCCCTTTGAGTGTTATCTTACATTTTAACTGGATTCCTTTTACTGATGCATTTTAACTCTAACAATTCATCGTTATTATGAGCTCATCATTGGGTTTGTGGTTACAGTTTATAAATTTGTATATATATATATATATATATATATATATATATATATATATATATATATATATATATATATATATATATATATATATATATATTCTGTAGCACTCAGCGGACACAAACACGGAGCATCACTAAAAATCATTCTCAAGATCTACCAAATATACATCAGATCCATTTTTGAATATGTAGCACCAGCCTGGACCAAAGCCTCACAACACCAATTTAACGCACTACAAAGCATCCAAAACAAGACAATAAAAATGGCGTACAGACTCCCATAGTGCCCATTACATCCACAGAACGCCTGGAAACCCATCCAAGAGAGAAACATCATCCTCACAAAAAACTACATTCAGAGAGCCATCAACCCAGCAATGATGCAGCTAATCCAGGAAGCACAATGGGCCACCGGAACACCCCTCTCCTCCACCTAATCCTCCAGAACAAACCACCATAGCCATCAGAATGCCAATTTACAACCCATGATTACATTCTTGCATTTAACACCATTCCATTCACCTCATTTCCACTCTACATACCTCATCTATTATTATTGTATTCAGTGTTCTCATCTATTTATCCAGTTATTTAATTAATTTCTTCAAAAATAAATTGATCACATGCTGCCTGCCTTCAATCCTCCCGAGTGGGCTCCTTCTTCACCTCCTCCCCTCATGTCTGTCTTTCTGGATAGAAAAGGGCACAAGCCCTGAGTTATACTCCACGCACAAGAAAAAAACCTATGTACCTACTTCAGCAGGGTGGATGTTTGCTGAGTTAAATCCAAGTCTCCTGGTCTAACCTAGGGCCAGAATGGTTCCTCTGCCTTTTGCTTCTTATGTCTGTATGGAGATCTTTACATTTAGTGTCTCCTGTCTTTTGAATGCATTAGCCATTCAATTTACGCTGCCACTTTTCCACATTTACTCGTCATTTGTCATTTTCTCCTGTACATGTGTCTGTGAGTCATGACAGTATACCGGGATAAGTCGTTTGATGTCCATTAAGAAGGAACATCCAGGTTAAACCCTCTCCACTACTGCACATACGTCATCAAGAGGAAGAAGGACCCATGCACCTGCCTTGACTGAATGGAGCTTAGTACTACTTACATCAGTAATAACATTAGAGGAGTGTGTGTGTGTGTGTGTGTGTGTGTGTGTGTGTGTGTGTGTGTGTGTGTGTGTGTGTGTGTGTGTGTGTGTGTGTGTGAAGTCGATGGGCTCATGGATAGTCTCCATACGTTTGTGAAAACCTGGCACCGATGTAACCAAGGTGACAGCAGCACAAGAGCATTTAGCCATAGCCTTAAAAGCACAATGACCATTGTGTTGAGAACCAAAGTGTTAACAACCAAAGCCAGGGGTCCAGTCAATGCAGATTAGGTTTATCAACACAACGTAATCTCTTCATGACAGCTCTTGTGCTGGTATTATTACCCCAACGTGTTGTGCTGCCATCCATGTGGGGGTGACATTCCTGACATAGTGAAAGAAGCTATTGCTGGCTCATGGGCAAGGAAATAAATGGCTGGTTTCCAAGGATGGTCACTTGTACCATATTTCACCCTTATTTCTTTTTTGTAGCTGTGTCAATGTGTGCCTGGATTGCAGAGGGAGAGCCACCATGCACACAGGCCGGGAAACCAGCCAGCTTTAAGGTCATATTACCAAGGATGTTTTCAACAAAACTAATTATTTTTGTAACTTTTACATGATTGCCAAACACATACTTACTGTTATGTCCAGCTATGGAACTGTAAATGTTAACTTAACCACCTGTAACATAAACAAACAATACACTAAACACAAACATTTAAGATACAGTGCGTGCCATCACTGATGCATCATTATGCAACTTTTACATGATTGCTAAACACATGCTTATTGTTAAATGTTAACTTAACCACCTGTAACATAAACAAACAATACACTAAACACCATCAAACCAAACAAAACCAAGTTGGGTTCCAGAAAGGCAACAGCCTTCCAGGAGCGCGAAAGAGCGAGCCATCTTGGAATCACCCAGCTCATATACAGTAGACTGCCAGCAGGTGAGGCCAATCCATTAACGAGGTAGGAGGAACGAGTCAATTAGGGGCAACTAAGAAAGGGAACAGAGACAGGCCAAAATGAGGAAGTCATACGGCCCAGGGCCGTCACAATCAACACAATGTAATCTCTTCATAACAGCTCCATCCATGTGGGGGTGACATTCCTGACAAGGTGAAAGAAGTTACTGCTGGCTCATGGGCAATTAAATGAAAGGCTGGTTTCCAAGCATGGTCACCTGCATCATACTGTATTTCACCCCTATTTTTATTTTTTTGTAGGTGTGTCTATGTGTGCCTGGATTGCAGAGTGATGAGCCACTATAAACGCGGGCCAGGAAACCAACCAGCTCTAAGGTCATATCACCAAGATGTTTTCAACAAAGAAATGTAAGATACAGTTCATGCCATCACTGATGCATCATTATGCAACTTTTACATGATTGCCAAACACATGCTTATTGTTAAATGTTAACTTAACCACCTGTAACATAAACAAAGGATAAACTAAACATATTCAAACCAAACAAAACCAAGTTGGGTGCCAGAAAGGCAACAGCGTTCCAGGAGGGAGAGAGAGCGAGCCATCTTGGAATCAGCCAACTACAACCCCAAATCAGAAAAAGTTGGGACAGTAAACACAAATAAAAAAAGAAAAGTAGTAATTTCTAAATGTACTTTGACTTGTATTTCATTGCAGACAATGTGAACACAAAATATTTCATGTTTTGTCTGGTCAACTTAATTTCATTTGTAAATATACATCCTTTCCTGTCATTCATACCTGCAACACATTCTAAAAAATGTTGGGACAAGAGCAATTAAGGGCTAGTAATCAGGCAAATTGGTTAAATAATGATGTGATTTGAAACCGGTGATGTCAACAGGTGATTGTAATTATGATTTGGTACAAAAGCAGCATCCAAGAAAGGTCTAGTCCTTTAGGAGCAAAGATGGGCCGAGCATCGCCAGTTTCACAACAAATACGTGAGAAAATTATTGAAATGTTTTAAAACAATGTTCCTCAAAGAAAGATAGGAAGACATTTGCTTATTTCACCTTCAACAGTGCATAACATAATTAAAAGATTCAAGGAATGAGGAGGAATTTCAGTGCGAAAAGGACAAGGGCGCAAGCCTAAGCTGAACAACCGTGATCTCCGATCCCCAGGCGGCACTGCATCAAGAATCGTCATTCATCTATAAGCGATATCACCACATGGGCTCAGGACTACTTTGGCAAACCTTTGTCAAGTACCACAATACGTAGTTACAGCCACAAATGCCAGTTAAAAACTATACTGTGCCAAAAGGAAGCCCTATGTTAACAGTGTCCAGAAGCGCCGTCGACTTCTCTGGGTTCGGAGCCATCTGGGATGGACCATCACACAGTGGAAACGTACTGTGGTCAGATGAATCAGTATTTCAGGTATTTTTTGGGAGAAATGGAGGCCGTGTGCTCCAGACCAAAGAAGAAAAGGATCATCCAGACTGTTACCAGCAACAAGACCAAAAGCCAGGGTCTGTCATGGTATGGGGTTGTGTCAGTGCCCATGGCAAAGGTAACTTGCACTTCTGTGATGGCACCATTAATGCTGAAATGTACATAGAGATTTTGTAGCACAATATGCTGCCTTCAAGAAGACATCTTTTCCAGGGACGTCCATGCATATTTCAACAAGATAATGCAAAACCACATTCTGCACACATTACAAAGTCCTGGCTGCGGAGGAAGAGGACACGGGTACTTGACTTTTGAAGCACAAAATGCGACAACGAAGACCCCGTACTGTTGCCCACCTTAAGACTTGTTTGCAGTAAGAATGGGACAAAATTACACCTGAAACACTTCATCACTTGGTGTCTTCAGTCCCTAAATGTATTTTAAGTGTTGTGAAAAGGAATGGCAACATTACAAAGTGGTAAATGCTTTACTGTTCCAACTTTTTTTGAAATGTGTTGCAAGAACCAAAATAGGAATTTTGTTTTTTTGAAAAAAACAAACAATAAAAATCATGAGGAACACATTAAATGATGTGCTGTTGTATTGTCTGCAATGAAATACAAGTCAAAGTACATTTAGAAATCACTACTTTCTTATTTTAATTGTGTTTTCCATACTGTCCCAACTTTTTCTGATTTTGGGTTGTAATATAGGCTGAATCTCACTTACCTTATTTGATAGCTCCTCGCGCCTCGGTCCCCCACTGAATTGGAAGTTGTTCTGCCCCTCTTTCTTGAAGGCCGTTTCAAAGCTCTTATTAATGCCTAGAGGAGCGAGGAGCGAGCATCGAGAAGGGGTCTCCTAAGGAGCTATGAGCGAGGGTACAGGAGAGCAGCCTTCCCGGAAGCCATGCAGCTGAGCTAACGCCACCTATACAGCTGACAAATTAACATGACGCTTCAGAGGAAAGGACGTCTCATCTCTCTAAGGGTACATCCCATGACCCTTACTTGATAGCTCCTCCCTCCTCTGTCCTCAGCTGAACCGGAAGTGGTTCTTTCCCTCCTCTGTGGAGGCCATCTCAAAGCCCTTATTTCTACCCGAGGACCGAGGAACGAGCATCATGGAGAGAGCAGCCTTCCCGGAAGCCGTGCAGCTAAAAGGGTTGCTAACTCCGCCCATACAGCTGACGAATTCATGTGATGCTTTAGAGGAAAGGACGTCTCATCCCTCTATAACACATTTGCTTGTTTCCTCTCTCCTCCCATAATTTCCTTGCGTCTCTCCTGTGCTTCCTCGGTGGGAGGGACTAAGACGCAAGGAAGGGAGGCAAGTGGAGGAGCCAAGGAAGTGTTATGGATTATTATTATGGATCCCACTGTAGTTTTAGGCAAGACTTGCCCTACGAAGCAGCCCGATTGGTTGAGGTTAGGCATTGACCTTTAGTTAAGGTTAGGATAGCCGATAGTAGCACAGCTGTTGAACCGGTGCCTTATGGTCAGCAGCATTTTTACTCCACAGCAGTCAGTATGGCTCTGTTTATCATACATATGTGAAAGTAAAATCAAGAGATATAAACTCTGGTGCCCCCTTCATTCTTTCATTCTAGAGAGATTTGTTCAGTGAGGCTGCATAAATGTGTTCTGACAAGAACACTATGAATATTTTAGGTATCTGGGTCCAGCAGTAACATGTGGCTGGCACTGCTGTGTGGATGGAGTTGAGGCAAGCAGTAGGTCTAAGTCTAACATTTTTGAATGACAGTGTTGAAAAACTTGCTAAATACTTTAATGCCAGTGATGGCATTACCAGCCATTTACTGATTTCTTATAGAGTAAAATGTGACACCATAAAGTATCTAGTCACTTCTCTAGTCCACATTAATTCAATTTAGTGGAAAGGATTTCATTTTGCAGTATATTTATTAATTCACTTATATCTTGCACTCCATTCTCAGTCTTCTGTCAGTTTGACAAATACAGTAGCTAGAGCGTCAAAGCTGTGTGTGCCTATCATTATGTATATCATTTAATTAGACGAACAGAGAGTTTTGCTGATTATCACCACCTCTCCACCCCTCACCCTGGGGCACCGTAAAATGGAACAGTGCCACGTAAGTGTGGAGTTACATAGTCCTCTGATAAGCTACTGATAACTGTGAGACTCATTAAGTTAACCTTCCCATGACAGATCAATGACATTGACGAAACAAGGGCAGTGGGCTTTCAGTGGGGGCAGCTCAAAGGTGAAGAGAATGTCGTCAGCTTATGGCCTGTGAGGTCTGAGACAACGCACTACTTATGTGACCTCAGATCATCTGTATTATTTCTCAAGAATCCAACCTGTAATGTTCTGTAAACACATGTGATCTGTGCTCATCTGTTTTCATCCTGACAGTTCAGTCCACACTTATAAACATGCAGTACTCTTTTCTCATTGAAGAACTGACCCTTGGATTTGAGATGGCAGATGGACATTCTGGTTCATAGACAATGACTGAGACACAGGCTTTGCTTTCTTGCAACCAAATGAGGTTTGAATTCAGTTTCATACAGTAGACCAATCTGTTTGACATCAGCACTTTTACAAATTCATTGTGTCACCCATAAAGTAATAATATGGTCCTAACACACTTTGAGTTACAATAAAATTACATCTTTTCAGATGGTGCATCGAACTAAATGTGGCATAATAGGTGCACTAAGCTATCAGTTAATGTTAGATTATAAGTTACAGCTAACACCTTCTGCTAACTGATAACCGTGATTGTGCAGACCCACAAAGGCTCACTGTAGTCAAACACCCTCTCTAGTCTTTCCCACAGATCTTTGCCAGGCTCTCCTCTCGTCCCCAAAGAAGGAAGAGTCACAAGAGTGTCACAAGAGTCTAGCTTTCTGTCCCATGTAAGTAAACAAAATCTCTGTCTTTTCAAACGTCCCACCCTCCTGTGATCTGTCCCATTCTAAGGATGTGGGTCAGTTCAGTGAGAATGAAACACACGTACACACACACACATACACACGCAGCTAGATTTTGTTGGAATAAAAAACATGGTAAGCGGCAAACTGAGCTGCTATCTTGACCTTATGTTGCATTGATCTCCCTGGTGGACACTGCCCAGGTGGACATGAAATGTGACCTAGATAACATCATGGGTCAAACTTCAAGGAGTTCAAACAGGGACACACAACTCAAACACATACTGTGTGCACATGCATGCAGGCAAACACACAATCACACTCATCTGCACACACACAGAGGCTGTTGGCTATCATCAGTGATATTCTGTTTAACCTTTAACCAGTGTGCATCCAGAGAGGAAGTCTTGCATCACTTTGCCCTTAGTCACATTTATCCATTTATAGCCAGAGTTATTGGAAACTCACCCCACCTGAGTCACAGTAGCTGTTGTACTTTTTTTAATCCCAGAAAGGCAATTACTTTTCACAGAAACCATCACCAGCAACACAGTAAAAACATCACGCGTTGTTTACACAGATGGATTGTAGAAGACACACAGTCCATTTTACTATCTCATCAAACTGCTGTAGCAGCACATTAGTAGTTGTACCTGAGATTCACTCTTATTAGCTCAGCTGTCCGAATTAATCAAGGTCACCGCAATTAACTGGAACATTTTAGATTTTCTACTGATTAACAGAAGAAATGACTGGATCGCCTTTGGCTCAAAACTCCACTTTAAAATGTGTAGGCCTGAACATTTGCATCAATGTCATTTTTAGGGCAGTTGACCTGGTTTCTATATGCACTTGTCTCTTTAAAGTTAATTTGGGCTGCAGATTTTATTGTGGCTATGACTTTAGAAAATCTACTTTTTTGCAGTGTTTATACCTGTAATGATACTTGAACGTGCTCTATGCTTGCTATTGTTTGAATGCTTCACATATATGTCTGATCATTTTCACCTTTGTTTCTAGACAGGTTGCCTCTTAGAAGTTTAATGAACGTTTCCAGTAAGTGCTTAATCTACTTCTTTCTCAAATTTAGTGTCTGTGTTTGTTATTAAATGGAGGATTAACTGAGCAGACAGATGATGTTGAAATCCATCCCCAACTGTGCAGTGCTGTAGCAGGAGAGGCCATGACATTTACAGACCTAGCTAGAGAGTGTGAATTAATTGTGGAGTTGTGGAGAGACTGGAGTGCTAATGCATGTTGATGGGTATGTGGTAGTTATCTATCTTTTGCATACTGTATGCATCACACAAAAAACATGCACACACAGTATGCTTTGAGCTACTTGCAGATCTAACTAATGAAAGTAAACAGACTGCAGAAAAAAAGAACTGAAAGAAAAAAAACTGGCATTGATGTTTCCTGTTTAAATTCAGCAGCCCAAACAGAAATGGAGACAGTGGCCTTGATCATAAATTATATCTGCACTCTCTGCTCACTCACGTATACAACAATAAGACCATGTGCTTATTTTGTGGAAAGTGTGCAGATCATCCTCAGCTTCTGTTTTATCATTGTTGTCTGTGATATGTTTTGTTATGGCACCAATGACAAATGTCAGCAGGCATTTATGCCGTGGCATGACCATAATATTTACTTTAGAAATTGGATCATAACAAATCCATGGCTGTCTCACTTCAGCATCACATATGAAAATACATAATTGAACATGGCACAACAATGTACTATAACATTGAATTTAGGAAAATAACATATTCATGAATAATTATATAACAATTTGCACAATATTATATAATAAACATTGCATAATATTACATAATACACAATCTTTATAATAGTTAGCTTCTTTTAGCTGTAAAAATGGCAAAAACTGGCTTGTGGTAAAGTGAAGTTACACTTTTTATGCTTTTATTGCTTTAAAGAAATGCCTTTCTTTCCTTACTGATAAGTGTTGTAGATGGTTTTATGGCTCAATGCTGTTCCTTTTAAATTTCTTTAAGTTATTATGTGTAAATGTGCCTGTGTTTATATATGTACATACTGTATATTACAATTATTTTTTTTTCATCCCTGAAAGACACACCTGAGATTGCAAGCATCATGCAAGTATGAGAGAGTTTTCTGATTGTATGTTTGTGACCATTAAAAAGTAAAAAAGAAAATTGTGCTCAGAGCAAATTAGAGCTAAAAGAGAGCCAATGAGAGTACTTTTTTCATTCAAAGTATTCAGAAAAAAAAGTACAGTGGATAAATTGCAGCGGGACAGCAATGTGAGGTGCTTCTTAAAATGAATATACAGCCTTTTTTGTAGATGCATTGATAATGCATCCACCTTATGGAGTGGCTTCTTAAAAAATAGTCCCGTATTGTGGCTCGGTTCCACGTGTATCTTGTATTTCCTCAATGTCACATTCCAGCAGTAAAGAGCAGTGTTGATATTTTTGCCATGATCTTGTGTTTTGGTCCATAACAATGACTTCCATTGTGACAATCCTTTCTTTGGCCTTCCTAAAGGTATCACTAAGCTGTTTCATGTTAAACAAGGAAAAAGTGATGGCACCCTGTAAAACATGATAGTTCAAGCTGAACTCAACTCAAAGACTGTCACCTGTCCTCAGCCTCACATATAGGATTGTCTTCATTTTATTTAATGAATTGGCATTTGTTAACCAGTTTAATACATTTTAGTGCTTGGAGAAACTTTGTGAAAACCATTTTGCATTGGTTGAGCTAAAATGGAACTTTTTAGCCTCTGACTGCACAACGGATGCAGCATTGATGACTGCAGGCCACAAAGTAGCCTAAATGGCCCCAGTCTAATGTGTGTTCTCTAAGAGGTGTTCACTCCAGTCCACTCTACATTGTTTATTGAAATTATATGGAATAGACACATTTCTGGTTCGATTTAATCCAAAGCCAACAAAAGGCGCATTTCATTTGAGAAACCTCTGCTGTCAATTTTCTCAATCACTGAATATTGATAATCTTCTGCCTTTTGCATTGCTATGCATGTAGATGCACAGCTATAATGTAAACTTATCACTTCCAATAAATGTTGGAGAGAGATAACTGCCTTTTAAGTTTTTACCAGAAGCAATTGTGAAACTATGAAAACAGAATTGGACAACAAATTCAATAGTGGGGATTGCAAATCAGCTAAAAGAAGAGATTACATGAACCAGAGTTAGACCATTTTGCTTCATGCCAGGAAGAAAGAAAGTATGACAAGTGAAAAATGAACATTAATTCCCCATACTACACCGTACTACTCCAATGCAAACGAGTAAAAAGAGTAAAATACATAACAATTAGCCCAACAATAAATGCAAAATTCCTTCCCGGAAAAACTGTGTAGGTGGTTGGGTATGTAGGTATGGTATAAAGAGAAATGGGTAGAGTAAGAGAAGGGGGGAGTGTGGTGCGATCATTGGGGTAAAATGATTATTGGAGGACATATTGTACTGACACTTATGTACAGTCAGAGCAGTAAATTTACTGAAATTGTCCATAAGTGACAGATTAATGGTATGAACAAAAATATGTATTCTAGAAAAAGATAATGACGAGGAATAAATAAAATGTAAACATGTGTGATAGATAGATATTCTTTCTTTAGTTTTGAGTGCACCTCCTGTTAAGTACTGTACCTTGCAGCCTATGGCGCATGCGTCACCATGCAGTAAAAGCTCAGAAACAAATCTGTGCATTTAACAGATGTCCAAGGTCACTATGATAAACTGTATATTACAGCATATCTACCATGAAAGGAATATGCTGAATATGATGTAGGAATGTTGTTAATGATTCAATTTTGTCAGAATTTCTTCATTTAGAAAAATTAAAACAAAACAAGAGATATCATAGGTCACCTGCTTCAATAGGGCGTTAAGCATTCAATCTGTCACACCTACCTGCACACACACACACACACACACACACACACACACACACACACACACACACACACACACACACACACACACACACACACATAGCAGTCTGATTAGGAAAGCCCTTGATGTGACCTTGTTGATACCTGATATGCCTTTCTCCACATATAAATCTACTCACTAGTCTATATCACAGTGTTACCATGGTTAAGTATATTAGTAACTTGAATCCCTTGCTGCTGCAACAGTGTGAATTTCCCCATTGTGGGATTACAGTAATAAAGGATTTTGAATCTTTTGAATCTTGAATCCCGTACAAATGAGTACTGTGATACCATTGAGGTAGACAGGGTTGATATATATATATATTTTTCTTGCAAATACAGTATGTTGTGCTATTTCTTTACTACATTTGCTACATATTCTACAACATGTGTGAATGCGTTGTTTTGTTTTTAAGCATGCTTCTATGTGTGAGTGTGAGTGTGTGTGAATGAGTGTGTGATACTGTGTGTGAGTTTTTTTGTGCATATTTCTCCTATACACTGATTAAATGTGCCTTGTTCTGTCAAATTGGTCAGGCACACATTATAATACCAAATACCACAAATGAAGGACAGACTATAATCATATAAAATTATAGCATTAATTTAGATCAAATAAATTAAACTCTTTTCTGCCTCCCCACCAGGAATTTTAGCTATAATGCAGATATTGTTTTCATAACCCAGTGCAGTGCATATGACTTTACTGTCAGATGTTGGCTAAACTAGGTAACACCATAACTAGAAATATGTTAATATCAAACTTCTTAAGAACAAAGAGTTTTTTCTAAATGTATTAAGGCCTAATACTAGTTTTCTATTAACTTTATGGATTTCTTTGACACAGTTGACAAAACAGACCAGCAATCTTTAACTAGCACACAAGTTAATGGTTTCCTCAAGGAAAATTACAAGCAGGTAGGTAAGCCTATTTTAAAACACAGTCATATTTGACCTTGGAACACAATTGTTCGTCACATTTTATTTATATTCAAACCAGTGGCATAAGTGTAACAGTAACGTGTAATAATTGTAACCGACAACAACAAGCTACCTAGTTTAACAGGTGCAGTTCTGTCATCCAAATACTAGCATAGGTTAGCATGTGCCGCTAGCTAACACATTTGTGAAGACACATAGCATAGTTAACAGTTCGTATAGCATTTACTGGCATTGTTAATGCTGCTAGTTAATGACTTTAACTGAGTTGATTTGGAAATAAAATATGTCGGGCCATAGTTTTATAGTTTATATATTTATAGCAGCAGCTAGCATACTGTAGCTAGCTATTGATACTAATTAGCTAGAGGAAGCTAGCAAATCTAGCTTGTGATTTTGTTAGTGCTAGCTTTCTTCCAAAACAGAACATTACAAGCAGGTAACCTCATTTTAAAACAAATAGAGTAAAACAATTGTCATATTTTATAGCAACAACTTGGGAACCACAGAGCTAGCTCACTTTGCTGTCCATTCATTTTCTATTGTGAATGTATATTATTTTGACTGGCAGGGATGAATGTTTCACTCTCGTTTTTGAATCATATGAAAACTATGTTGCTGGTAATGTAACATTATCTCAGTAGCCTAAATGGTTTGCAATTTTTCCATTTTAGGCCTAGATATCTTTTGAGCTCCTCATGATATGTTCAAACATGGATATGTTAATAACTGAAGGAGGTATGCAAGCAACCTTTAATAAATGTCTCACCTTTTACTTTAATGTGCATATCAATCTTTCTTTTTTCCCTGAATGTGTATGATGTTACTCATAGTTTTATCAATTCTGTGACAAAAGGTATTGTTGTTATGTATTAGAATAAAGCACTACAAAATGGCAGACACTAAATTAGAGAACAATTTTGCTTTGCACAGAGCAACAATTCTGTGGAGAGGCTATAGGAAAATATGTGGTCAAATTAATAATTAAAGCTAATTATTATATGTTCCATGTGCAAGCTTGTGTATTAAGTTCATGTTCAACTGTAAAAAGCCTGTATTTTCAAACATGCAGACTTAGGATTTTCAAACATACTCTTATGTAAGATAAACATCGATGAGTCAGCTTCCTCAAGGCCATGGGAAGTGAGACAAACTGATGAAACTCGTCTCTATTTTTTAACTGATGCTTCCTTGTGAGGGGGTGGCAGTGCAATGTTCTCCTATATACAAACACATACATGTCTATGCACACACAGTATGTCTGATGCACACAAAAATGCCTTCTGTCAGGAGAAAACTTAGTGGGCTGTGAAAGACTTTATTGTCAGAAAATCCATTGTGATTGTGGTAGAAGTTCCTTGAGTGGGATAAGGTCAGGAAAATGTTTTGAGAAAAGGGTTGTATGGGAAGAGATAAAGTCTGCTTTCCCATGATCTAGTGCACATGTGTGTGTCTACTTATTGTTTTGTATCTTGTGTGTGGGAATCAGAATTTAGCTGCCTACATACAGGTGTGTGAGTTTACGTAAAAAGGAGAAAAAGAGACAAAGCGATAGTCGACCAGACTGAGAAAGACAGACACAGTGTATTTATTGCATGATACAGCCATTTGTAGTGCATGTCTTCCCACCCTTAGTCTCCCTTTTCTCTAAGCTTTTACTTTATTTTCTACAACTTAAATCCCTTCTCCCTTTCCGTCATCCCTCCATCCCTCTCTAATTTGATTATTTATGGCACAGCACTTTAGTCTTGTCATTATTTGCTGTTTTTTGCTTGATATTCCACTGTTCTTTTATCCATTAATTTCCACAGAAACTCTCTATTGCACACACATGCTCGCTAAGATGGGAAAAAGGAAGGTTGACATGGAAAGATGTTGGCGAAAGGAAAAAGTGGAGTGACATCAGCAATAATGGTAAGAAGGATACAAGGAAGGGAAAAGGATGGAGACAGAGAGATACATAGATAGATAGAGTGGAGAGTATCAAAAAATATCAGACTGTTCATCAGTTTTCTCTTCTTCTCTTGTGCGTGCTACAGACAGATTGGCACACAATAGCCAGTTGCCACAGTTTGATTGGTCCATTTAGCAGAGAGGTAAAGTGGGAAATCTGTAATAACCCTGATAGAAACAGTCACTGACCCACATTTTTCTGCCCAGATGTAATAGTTACAGTAGTATGTTGCATGGGCAGTACCATATCCTCCTAACAGCTTTGGTATTACTGTGTGTCCATTTCCGCTGTGGGATTATACTTGGTGGATTTGTGTTTTTTTTTTCTGACAAATCCACTGTCCCCAGAAAGCAGCAGTGACTGAGATTCACAAATGCCTTGGTCGCTTTTGTGCCACACGCATGCAGGCAGGCATGCAGGCAGGCAGGCAGGCACGCACGCACACGGTGTAAAACTCCTTACATCATCCTTATATTTCAAAACCACAATGGTGTCAATATGAACACCATTCACAATTATGTCAGTATTGTTCATCAAAACCTTTATACCCACTGAAGTTGTGTAGTAGTCGATGAAGGTCATGTTCTTCTGGGGGATTCACTGTAATGGCTTAATCATGCCTTTATCTTACTTTGCCTGTTAGCACTGAATTGGGACAAACAGGTGCCTTTTCCAATGTAAATGAGCCTTTAGACCTTGCTGTAGGTCACGAGTCATGTTGTTGCTAACAGGGTTTTTGTACAGTTTTCTCTGACTCTCTCACCCTTATTCTCTGTATCTCACTTTCACTTTGACACGCCCATACACTACTTACATGCACACACACACATACACACACTGTTCTCGCAGAGTCTGTGTTCAAAGTCAGTGAAAAACCAAAGCCTGAATGAACCATAATAATGTCATCAGCATTAACAGTAGCTTTGAAGGGAGGAATGTGCAGAGTAAATGCAGTAGCACCTGAGTAAAAAGAGTGACAGAGAGAGATGCGGTCTAGTTAGATCCAGTTAGATCTGAGTCTGACAGAGAAAGAAAATCCTCTTTTTTTTTAACTCATCTGTCTTCCATTATCAACGAGTAAAAAACGCAGTCTGTCTTAACTTTTCTGAAGTCAGATGTCCTAAATTCTCTTTGTGTGAGGTTAGCAGTGGTTTGTGCCTTAAAGTCACAGACGGTAGAAGCCACATACTGAATGAAATGTCACATCACCTTTTTAAAATATTTTTTTACAGTCTACTGTTCTCTCCTTCTCCGTACTTTCACTCTTTTTTCGTCATTTACAAACAAACTCCTGATAAACTCTTGATAAAAATAGCCAAGGAACAAAGCAATGTTTTCATCACTGCTTGTGAGTGACTGATGCCTGAGTGGGTGAGAGAGAGGATCAGAGTGTCAGAGAATGGGGACAATTGTTTGTGCACACAAATGTTGGTATTCGCGTGGTTACCCATGTTTAAACTGTACAGTGTGTGTTTATGAAAGTGGGAGACCCAGAGTGAGAGAGAGATAAAAAGAAAGAATGGAGAGGGATTACAAAGGATATGATGGTGTGCACAACCAGTGAGCCTTATTGGCCAGATGAGTTGTGTTCCCTACAAAAGAGTGATTTTCCCGAGATGAGAGGCAGTAAACCCAGGGATTAGGTCTGTTGGAGCACTAGGCCCCAGGACGGGCTTTCTGGTTGGCTTACAGGAGGAATGGAGCCCATGTGTCATGTGGCTCATGTATGGGAGACAGAGGGTCTGGTGTTTGTGAGCTGGAGTCATGCTTGTCCTGTAAGGCTGCATTTATGAGGCAGTAATTTGCACTTTACCAGCTAGCCTTTAGAAAACTACCAACATAGGCAGAAACACACACTCACATTGGTGAAAGAAACTGTTATGTGGTTCACATGGCATATACTGCTGGATTATCTCACAAAATGATCACAGACATATGCAAAGCAGCTCACACTCAACCTTTCTAGCACTTTCTCCCATCCTGGGTATTTGAGTGTGTGTGTGAGAGAGAATGTGACTGCTAGAGGCAGATAATGGTGCAGACATGCAAGTTCTTCATGTTAAACCTGCACTGTGGCCTGGGTTTCTCACCATTTCCATCCTGTCATTACCTCAGCTGTCTTCCCTCTGAGAGGCATTTGTACACCACTCTTAGTGATAAATAACTATCACTTAGACATAACACAGCATTTGACAAAATGCATTAACTGTATGTTGCACTCTCATTGATCATTTGCTTTCAATTACTTTGTCTATTGTCAGCACATTATTTTTGTGCAACCAATACATGATTTCATGTATAATAAAGATTGAAAAAAAGACTGCAAAGTGTAATTACATTTTAGAAGTGCATGGTGGTCAAAGTGCATATGTTCAAAAATAATGTCCATGTGGCTGGCTGGCATTAGATGCACTTTTCCCTTCCCAGCCTGAAAAATAATGAAATCCTCAGGGAAGATCAATAGTTCTTTAGAGAAAATAGGCTCATTTCCTCTTCCATCCAGTGTAGAGTGGGGTTTATGACTAAAATTTGTCATTCTCCATTTCCTTGTCTCTTCACTGTATTATCCAAAAACTACTGGTAGACGAAGAAGTTAGTCTCATATAAGTTTGTGAAACCTGGGTTGAGATTTGTTGCGCAATGAAAAAGGAAGTTATGCAACTGTAATGTCAAGTCCATTGAATTAGTTGGTTTAGTCAGGTTTGGTAACTCTTTGGGGAAACTGCCTCAAGCCAGTACATTCCCATCAAGCCATCAAACCTTTCCGGAGAACATAAGCAAACTAGTCCTGTAGCATTTTGCTTTTTGTATGATAAGTGTTTTCTCTAGTACCTGGATTAGCAGCCACAGGAAGACCATCTAAAAACCTAAGCAGACTGTTACAACCCCGTCGATGGATTCGGGGACAGTAACACGACAATCAATAAATTGTGACAGTCAGTGTAGAAGTGAACAATGGTTTTTATTCCAAACATGGAAAATATCTCACAACAGGATGGTGGAGGATGGGACCTGGAGGTTGTGCCAAACAAATTAAATGAATATAACAAAACTGGGCCTAACTCACAACTAGCTCTACAAACCAAAACAAGTCAAACAAAATAGCTAACCTGCTTCTCTAAAAACAGATAAAGACAAAAGTACACAGGCAGCAACAACCACTAAACCTGGTGTATTTAAACAAAGATTAACTACGTGCAGAGAATGTACAGGGTACCCCAACTTTCCTACAGTCCTCAACCCCACAAAACTCTACAGTTTAATTACCACACAAAAGCCACAGACAGGAAGACTGTCAGCCAGCAGGTAGCGCAGAGCAAAAGAGCCTCACTTCTCAGGAGTCCTCCTTTTATAGAATGCTGATTGGCCAACTCCAAACACAGGTGAAAAGCAATCATATCAATCACCTGGAGAGAAAACAGAGTGAGCAAGAGGAAGAACAAGAGAGGGAACACATGCAGACAGGATATCTGGTCTGGCATGTAACACAGAAGTACTAACAATTCATAGTCATAATAAAATTAAACTGAAAACCAGTCAAACAAGACAGTAATCTGTGATGTCATTGTGAGACAAGTTGTGGAGCTGGTGCAATGACATAAGACCCGTGCCTATTAACTAAGTAAATCATTGATTCATTGTCTTTGGATAGAGCTGTGGTAGCCTTGGTGGTTACCTTGGGACAGTGTTTGTGCCAGTGAACAAATATCCTGTTTGTACAAACTGTTCAAGTTCTACAGTATTGATTAGAAAGTGAATATATTAGATACAGCAATTTCTCATTTTAAACAGAATATTGGAGGAACGATTGCCAAATGAAAACTTAATTTTCCATTCTAATTGGGTATTTTGCTACCAGTTGATCTAAATACCTTGCTGTAATGATGAATGATTGATGTCTTCTTTCTACTTAATCATTTACACTTTTCTAGTCAAAAGGTCAAGGAGGTTCATTTAAATGTGTACCAGCTTACCTGGGTTGGGATAAAGAAATGTACCACCTTCAACTGAACTCAAACAACAACTTCACCTTCCACTCCTGATAATTAATCTCTTCACTTTGGCAGAATTTAATCTGATGTTTACCTTGAAAACAAGCAATATGTATCTGTATCAGAGAGACATAGTCAGCTTGTGTGTATTTGACAGTAGATATACTTTTCATACAGTTCTTTATACGCTTCCTGCGCTCTGTCTGAGATTACTAGTACCACTCTACCTTGTTTGTGGATTTACAGTATTTCAACAAACCTACTTCTGCAGATTGCCTTTTGATGAGTGTATCAGATTGCTGGTTTGCCCATAGTAGAAAGAAATTATACTGTGCAAATAAAATTATGTGAAATGAGTTCTCGAGCACGTGAACAATCCCTTTATTATTTTTTCTTATATGAACTTGTAAGGAACAGGATGCACCTCCAACAATTTTCCTTGAACAAGACATGGTTTATTTGTTTTGAGAAATGTGTTGTGTAATCACTGCCTGCATGCTAGATTTGTCATGGTGCATTTTATAAAAGCTTTAGCCTCCCTATTTGTTTGCCATGCAAAATTCTCATCAGCTGATGCTCTCTTCCTACATCCCCTGAGTGTGTTTTGGTTAGTGAGGTTTGTAATTCTTATTTGAATGTTTCTGTGCTATTTTCCATCCACATCCTTCAGTCCTTCAAGACCTGGTCAAATTACCTTTGAAAAAAGTCAGACACTTCCCTTGCCAATGCCAATCATTTTACATAGTCATTCATTGCTATGGCAGTCCTTTTTACATGCTCAATCTCTTTAACTTTACTTGTCTGTTATTTTATATTGCCCTGATCTTACTTATTCAGTTTTAGGGCCCTGCAACAACAGCAATATGAGATATCAGTGGTGTACTAGCTCCCCCTAGTGCCAAACTATGCTAATTGGTTTCAGTTTACAACGATTGTCTGTGCGAAGTAAAGAACAAAGAATGTTTGCAGAGAAATCAGCTGCTGAGAACATTTTCATAATAGATTTATGAGAACAATTTTTATTTATATAGTTATTATTAATACAATGATGATAACAATGTTGTTCTGGCGGCCTAGACATACAAACTGGAAACTAAAAAGAATGAAGATATTGATGCCTCAGAGAATTCATAATCATTTAATACTGTCTGTTCCAAACAACGATCTATCTTACTTACCAGGAAATCATTCCTTTTTGGCCTGTGGATGTGACGTTACTGGTTAGATCTTGATTCAATTAAGGTTTCTACTCTTTGGTGCAAAGGTATGCCAAACCCATCAGAAATATTTAGAATATTTTACACAGTTTTGACAGAACTATTTAGGGCAAATAACATATAGTAAAGGCAAACAAAGTATTTTGTACTTACAGATGTGCATGAACACAGTCTCTCAGACCTCTCTTGTGGTATTCCTCATACACAGAAGAACCCTGCAACTTGAATACAGTTGAACTTTGAATTAACATCCATCACAACTCTAACACAACCATCACATTTCTGATATTCATCAGCAGTTGCTTGTTGGTGCTTAAACTTCAAACAGATATGGATTGAAATAATATGTTAAATTACCAGGACAACTTCCCAGCCAAAGAGCCCTTTTCCATACTGACACGCAGGTGTAAATAATATAATTAGTTGTGGCTAAATTCCATCTAGCTGCTTTGGTTTCAGGGTCTTTCCGCAGACCCTAGGGTCTATCTTGTTAAGAATACCTGTGCTTTTCCTACTATAACAAGTCAAAATCAGCTGTGTCAGCTGTGAATAAATGCCAATGGTTTATCAAATCTTACTTACAAGGCTGATCAAATCTTACTTGATAAGTACTTGTAGGTGTTGGAAACTATGAGGAGGTACCCCAGCCTTAAATCTGATCAGGAGGTTGTAGTATTCCCTCACCAGTTACTGTATGTCGAGCCTCTTCTCAAACAAGCCAGAACAGGCTAGTACAAGATTAGATGGAGACCGGGATTACTGAAAAGTCAACAGGAAATTACATTTGCATCTTTTAGCTAGACAGATGTGACGGACTGGATAATTTAGGTAACTGAGTGCTGAAACCATCAGTGAAAACTGCTTGATGAGTAATATATTTCATCATACAAAGACTGGCTTTCAGAAGTATTGTTAACTGCAATATTGCTACTGATACTTAATATCGGTTTTATTTGTGTCTAACTACATCCACTGTGTTGACTTTCAAACAATGTAAAAAGTACTCATAACATCAGAATATTAATACTGATGCAACAATATGTAAACAGAATTTTACTGTTGGAGCTGGTCGAGGTGGAGTTAGTTTTAACTATTTAATATACAGTTACAAGTACAGCTAACCTTCATAGAGTCCCAAAATAAATCTAAGGAGTCGTCTTTGTGAAATATTAGATCATTTGAACAGTTATTGACATTAAACCATGTAAGAAGTTTAAATCTCTCTTTGGAGGATCAACTCATAGACATCTGAAATATGGCAAGGAGCCACAACTAGACATTGCTCTATTATAAGAGGTCAGTCTTTTACTCTGTTGCACTGTTTTAAATTGTAATGTGCTTTATTTATAAACTGATCACATGTGCTTCTAATGTCAAATCTTAATTTTAAAAGTAACAAGTAACTCCTGCTGTCTGAGAAATGTAGTGGAGTAAAACAAATCCAATATTCCTCTCTAAAATGTAATGAAATAGTAAATGGAAATGCTTAAGCGCCTCAAAACTGTACTTAAGTGATACATATCCTCAATTACTTTCCACCACTGCTTTTTTTTTTTAATTTATTTGTTTTTTAATTTATTTTTTGGTGGCATTTGCGGCCTTTACAGCTGAAGACATGAAAGGGGAGAGAGAGGGGAAATGACATGCAGCAAAGGGCCTCAGGTCGGAGTTGAACCCCGGCCCGCTGCGTTGAGGAGTAAACCTGTATATATGGGCACCTGCTCTACCATCTGAGCTAACTGGGCGCCCCCACCACTGCTATTGAAGGACACAATGTGTACGTGCCACTGTGTCCCAAGAAAAAAAAGATGTATAATTTAAATCCATTGATTATTAGTTATTTCCTTCCATGTTTCACTTTTTTTTCACTCATCTAAAACTCTTTGCTAATGTTGATGCTGATTGTTATTGTTGGTGTTGTGTTTTGTCACCTTTTTTTATAAACTTACAACATATCTCCTATCAAGACTTTTTAACGATAGTGATGTAGACATCTATTCCTATTAAAACTCTTCAGTACACTACATAAAAAATGTGCTTTATGTTGTAGGTAATTGATTGTGAGGTCAAACTACAACCGCCAGGTGGCAGTAGAGAGCTCGAAATCACTGAAGAGCAGCTTTTTGATTGTCCTTGTCTCATATCAGCTTGTCTCATGCATAGGATCAGCATTTTAAACTATTGCTTATTTCTGTCCGAGTTTTATGATTTACAATAGTTCGACATTAATTGCACTTCTAATAATTTGCAATCGCTTCAGAATCAGATCCCTAATTGGTTCTCGAAACACAATCAATGAGAGCTGCAACACAACAAGTGCATTACTAGCAAGTAAATCCAAAAACAATACACATTTATGACCGTATATTGGATCACGGGAAACATGGCAGCGCTGCAGCTCTTTGTGTAACGCCGTAAAGTAAATGATACGCACACCCGAGTCACCCGAAACATCTCGTCCAATCATAGCACCGCGATTCTGCATGGGGTAGTCTGCGCCTTGAAGACTTTCTGCCCAGCTGAGAGGTGGTCTTTGTATGACAGAGCTGAACAAGGGCTCCTGACTCTGCAGACAACAGACGACAGGCACTGCTGCAGCTGTTGGGAACGCAGATCAGTTCACAGAGAAGTGAGTGGCTGCGACTTGTGCGCACACAAACTGCAAAGACGGGCACGAAAACTCAAGAGATTCCTACATTTATTCCGTTTTATTTGGCTCATGTTGTACCCTTTGTAAGTTGTTCTAAATACGTTCCAGTCCATTTTTAAGAGCCCGATGTCTCTTCCTTTATTTCGAGACTCACCCTGAGGTTTAACTGGCGAGAACAACATACTCAAGAAGTTTGCTTGAGAAGCATCTTGGATCTGAAATGGGAAGCAGATTAGTGTGGTTGTCCCTTGCGCTGTCATTGGCGTTTTCCGCCGGGCAAGACACAGGGACCGGGACCACAAAGGAGGACATCCCGGAGGGGGCATCCACCCTGGCATTCGTCTTTGATGTAACCGGCTCCATGTACGACGACCTGGTTCAGGTCATCGAGGGCGCGTCCAAGATTTTGGAAACATCCCTGAGCAGACCACAGAAAACTCTGTATAACTTTGCCTTGGTCCCCTTCCATGATCCAGGTAATGTAATGAAAGCATGTGGAGTGAAAGTCTAATTCTACAGTGGTCACGTTTTTACGCATAACATTTTTTTGTTTTAGCTTTCTTTGTAATTATGTCTGCGCACGTTTGGGAATATTTGGAGTTTATTCTCTGCTGTGACGACAAAAGCACACAGAAAAGTGAGAAATGTAATAGTGTGCTCACAATCCGCCCTTTGAATGCCTAATGTCCCTCACACCTCCAGAGGAGGGACTCTGGGGGATTTTGTCTCTGCACACAGATGTTCAGCCTGACGGTCACTATCATTAGCATTCCGCCAGGGTTAGTGTGTGGCGTTAGGTTTGCAATGCAACTTGATGATTATCATCACCCCTGGGTGCTCTCTCATTCTGAACAGCTAATAATGCCCAGACAATATATCACTGGGCTATATAACAATAACACTGGCATGTACAGTAGGTCAGAGGTGCACTGTCATGTCAAAATAAGAAGTTCTATATAATTAGTGTTAAATAACCAGAACTCATTTGATTTGAGTCCTCCTTGGCAGTTGTATTGTAGTATGGTAATGAAAACAATGTACATTCAATGTAACTTACATTAGTTATATCACTTTCAAGTAAAATGCATATTTACCATCACAGCCACATTAATGAAGTTGATGTATAAAGTTTAAAAGTTTTGGTGATGTAAAGACTTTGTGTACATATTCTAAAGTCCCTGTAATTACTATTTTCTGAGAAGGAGAGGTCACTTACCTGCTTGAAAAAGCACCATCAAAGGCTGCTGTGATGCCATGTGAAGGGGGTTTGTGTGCTGATTCGGAGGTGAGACATGTTAAATGTCCACCTGCGAAAAATACTCCATCAAAAGCAAGAGCAGACAGAGACAGTTAGCGGCAGAAATGACAGAGGGAAAATCAGATAAAATCAGAATAGCAAACTTTTTTTTAGGGTACTACCTATTTCAAACATTTCTTACGATAGACTCTTTTTAATTGTTTTGTAGTATTTGGGTAGTATTTGGGTCTTTGTAGATGTGCTTCCCCCTCGGTACTTTGTGATATATATGTTTAAAATATACTTAACTTGAATACACTTAGCAACTGCAGAGAGGAAGAACGAGATTAATCGACAGAGGTGATCTGTGTGTTGAAGAGACAGATTTCTTTTCCAGATGTTTGCTCTCCTCTGCTAAATTTCAGCATGTCACAAATTCTTATGAAGCTCAATCCATCACAGAGTCTGTGCCTAGAATAATAATTATATTCAAGGAAGAAATATGCTCCGTATACACAAGTGTAATAAATGATGAATTTATTATTGTGTGCTTCAGGGGGGAAAGTAAATCTTAGATTGCTAGCAGATGATAAAAGAACTTTGATGCATTGTATCTTGAACAAAGCAGTAATAGTAAAGGAATTCTGTGATTACAACCTGTATCCAACTTCAACAATTGATCAATAGCAAATGGTACTACTATACTGTCACTAGGAAGTAATTATACATTTCTCCTCCTACTGTAAACCGAAGCTGCAACAGCTTGATTCAGAAATTCGGTGTTGACTTCTCTTTGTGTTTGTCCCTCACCAGCAAGTGACATTCGTTTGCTTCTTAAAATGTTTACGAGGATGTCAGAATGTGTTCTCCAAACCCCCCCCTTCGGGAATAGAGGAATGATTAGCAGAGCACACTGCAAGCAGGGGTAGCTTAACATTTCTCCAAATGTTCTACCCCTGACTCACTTTTTGTCCTTCTCTGACAATATCCCAGATCCTCAGAGAGAATCAGCTTTGTTTTCATAAGAGCTTTTATTTTGGGTTTGTTTTGTTCTGACACTGATCCATTTTCTCTATCCGACCCAGTGGGATAACATAGTCCCTCCTGTTTGATTTGGCTCTTTTTAAATCAGAGGCCCCTTTATTTACACTGCAATCTGACACGGTAAACATTAGAGTGTGGGTTTGTGTATCTTTGTTTCTCTCGGCCTGTGTGTGTGTGTGTGTGTGTGTGTGTGTGTGTGTGTGTGTGTGTGTGTGTGTGTGTGTGCTTGTCTGTGTGTGTGAAGCGAGAGTGTCAGGAGGATGCCTGGATATTGGGGTCAGGCCTGTGTGGGAAGATCAGTCAGGAAGCCCCCCCCTTCCTCCATCCTGCAGGGAGAGAAAGAAAGAAAGCAGGAGGATATTTTACAAATCATTTTACTGAGGCACAGGGGTTGTGTATTTAGCACTACAGTCTGAAAACACCTTAATAAAACGGTGGTAGGGTTTTTGGCCAACCTCTTGAAAATAAATAAATAACTAATAACTAAATGTAATAAATAACTCTTGAAAATAACATTCACTTTATCAGAAATACCATCCTAATAACAGCTGTGAACATGAACATCTCTCTTAGTAGTAGCTACAGTCCAGAGAACAATGACGTCTTTAAGGAATCCAGTCTTAGGCTGGTGGAGTCAAAGGTGTATTGCAAGCAGACTCTCTGGACTCATGGAACATTTATTTGACAGTTTACAGCCAAATAAACTTCATTTCACAACACGCCTACCATTACCAAGCCAGGATATGTAGCATTTATCCCGGAAATAATGTTAAATTGTGCAGCTTTCCAATTAACCATGTAAAAAAGACACAATGTGTGAATAATGTGCTCTAAGGAGTTGATGTGAAATATAAAGTGAGTGTGTTCACAGATTTGTTTTCTGTGTCCTCAGAGATTCTACGTTCTTCATGGCTCTGCTGACGTCCTTACATAGATGCTCGTCCTTGTAAATACTACCTTGCTGTGAGAGGGTGTGTTTGTGTGCCCTGTACGTTCTCGTGTCAGTGTTTAATTAGCTGAGTTTGAGATGGGTCTGAACCAGTGCCTTGGGTTAGCGACACTTTTTTGTTGTGTTAGCTGTGCACTCCAGCATATTAGATTTCAAATGGAACAGTAAGGTTATCATTCATAATAACCTTATTGCTCCATTTGAAATCCTTGAAATGCTTTAATTTGAGGGTGTTTGCATCTACATCAAAAGTGGCAAATTCTTTCTATTTTTCCATAGTAGTTAGCAGTGTAGTCCTCCAATTTAAAATGTCCAAGTTAACATAAAATTAAATAAAGTCCTTATACAACCCCAAATCAGAAAAAGTTGGGACAGTATGAAAAACAAATAAAAAAAGAAAGTAGTGATTTCTAAATGTACTTTGACTTGTATTTCATTGCAGACAACGTGAACACAAAATATTTCATGTTTTGTCTGGTCAACTTAATTTCATTTGTAAATATAAATCCTTTCCTGTCATTCAGACCTGCAACACATTCCAAAAAAAGGTTGGGACATGAGCAATTTAGGGCTAGTAATCAGGTAAATTGGTTAAATAATGATGTGATTTGAAACAGGTGATGTCAACAGGTGATTGTAATTATGATTTGGTACAAAAGCAGCATCCAAGAAAGGTCTAGTCCTTTAGGAGCAAAGATGGGCCGAGGATCGCCAGTTTGCCAACAAATACGTGAGAAAATTATTGAAATGTTTAAAAACAATGTTCCTCAAAGAAAGATAGGAAGACATTTGCTTATTTCACCTTCAACAGTGCATAACATAATTAAAAGATTCAAGGAATGAGGAGGAATTTCAGTGCGTAAAGGACAAGGGCGCAAGCCTAAGCTGAACAACCGTGATCTCCGATCCCTCAGGCGGCACTGCATCAAGAATCGTCATTCATCTATAAGCGATATCACAGTGTCCAGAAGCGCCGTCGACTTCTCTGGGCTCGGAGGCATCTGGGATGGACCATCACACAGTGGAAACGTGTACTGTGGTCAGATGAATCAGTATTTCAGATATTATTTGGGAGAAATGGACGTTGTGTGCTCCAGACCAAAGAAGAAAAGGATCATCCAGACTGTTACTAGCAACAAGTCCAAAAGCCAGGGTCTGTCATGGTATGGGGTTGTGTGAGTGCCCTTGGCAAAGGTAACTTGCACTTCTGTGATGGCACCATTAATGCTGAAAAGTACATAGAGATTTTGGAGCACAATATGCTGCCTTCAAGAAGACATCTTTTCCAGGGACGTCCATGCATATTTCAACAAGATAATGCGAAACCACATTCTGCACACATTACAAAGTCCTGGCTGCGGAGGAAGAGGATACGGGTACTTGACTGGCCTGCCTGCAGTCCCGACCTGTCTCCAATAGAGAATGTGTGGTGCATTTTGAAGCGCAAAATGCGACAACGAAGACCCTGTACTGTTGCCCACCTTAAGACTTGTTTGCAGCAAGAATGGGACAAAATTACACCTGAAACACTTCATCACTTGGTGTCTTCAGTCCCTAAACATCTTTTAAGTGTTGTGACAAGGAATGGCAACATTACAAAGTGGTAAATGCTTTACTGTTCCAACTTTTTTTGAAATGTGTTGCAAGAACCAAAATAGGAATTTAGTTTTTTTGAAAAAAACAAACAAAAAAAATCATGAGGAACACATTAAAGTATGTGCTGTTGTATTGTCTGCAATGAAATACAAGTCAAAGTATATTTAAAAATCATTACTTTCTTTTTTTATTTGTGTTTTCCATACTGTCCCAACTTTTTCTGATTTGGGGTTGTATTTAATGTTTGGTTGCGAAGCCTTTGCAGTCAGTAAAGGTTTGGACCCTTTCCAGGATGCAATCAATCACTGATGTCTCGAAATTGTCTTCAATTATTTGGTTGTTTTGATTGTTGTTCTTCTACATTGTCCTATGCATGGTAACCGTATAAAAGGTGAAGTCAAATTGTGGTCCTTTTTCAGCTTTGCTGTGACACAGTGGTGCTCGTGCACGTCTGTGTGTAGGTCGGAGCCCCGAGGGCAGGGGGAGGGGTTGGACGGAGCCCGAGGAGATGGTACTTTCAGATCTTGCTAGCTTTTCAACATAATCAACTATGCCTTTAACAGATATCTGCATATGAACACAGATACATAATCAATCACTGACAGTGACAGCTTCTGTTTTAAGTATTTGTTTCAGTTATGAGTTCTGTAGATTAGTTACGCTGAGTTAATGGCTTGCCTTGCTACCTTTTTCCAGCCAATTAACTTAAGTTAGAAGGAGATGGCCTAAAGCTCTGGGTGTGGAGTGATGGGAGGAGGTGACGGGATAGCTTCTACCTCCTCTACATGATCAAAGGCACTCATCTCAGGGCTCCCTTTGTTGGTGTTCAGCGTCCTTTTCCACCATCCCCTTTTGCCTTTGTTTCCTTCTTTCCAGAGCAGCAGTTTTTTGCCTGAACCGACCCTCCCGTGCGAGATTACAAGGAGTCTGCGTTTAGCTGGACAGAGTCAATAATGATGCTATTAGGTAGGAATGCCATACGAGAGAGGTGGAGGTTTTTTGGAGAATTAGAGGAGGAGAGAGGAGTGTGGTGGACTACAGTGTGTGTCTTTGTGTTTCATGTTCAAATAGACCTGTCCTGGAATATTAAAATGGCCTTTAATTTTTAGGACTGTACATGCACCTTCTGAAGTGCCCTGTGGTGCTCTTAGCACAATAATTTCAACTCTATTTAGCTTTGTAAAAGGTTGTCCCCCTTTCATCTTGAAAGGCAGCACATACCTGAGGGCTGCTAGGGACGCTTTAAACGTCCATTTCTGTTCCCTGTTTACAAATGTGTATGTATGACAGCTTTAGAGAGTCTGAGGTGCTTAGAAAAGTCAGAGGTAGCTGACTTTTGAATGCATTGGTTGACATGAATGACCCATGTGTCAAACGTTTGTGGTACTTTGTACTCTCCACCATGTTGGGTTTGTTTCCCTCCAGGCTTTGAAATTTGTTTTCCAACCTCTGTTGAATTCTAAACCTCATCCTGAGGTCCTGAGGGTTCCTGTGCCCTGGTCGCGACCTTCAGGGCTCTTTGACATCACTGTCTGGGCTCTTATTAATATCCTCTTGACCTTTTCTTCCTGTTTTTTTTTTGTGAACCAGCACCTTTTGGGTAACTGTCTGAGCATGGAGGTGTGAATGTTGGACAGGCTGCAGGAGTGAAAAAGTGGAAAAACTGACATGGGAAGTTTAGATGACCTGTAGCTATAGGGGTGAAGACATTATGCGTCATGGCTGGAAGTGAGTTAAGGCTTAAAGTTGAAAGAAAGGAAGAATGGGAAGAGTGTATGCAATAAAACTAAATATGTTTTTCATCTTCCCAGACTGTGGAAGTTAATTATGTGACAGAATAATGTAATGATGGAGGCCTTAGGAATGCCTTGCACATTCATCTGAATGAGGCCACTCTGTTGGCACAACATTGGTGCCAACACTGAGGGCACTAGCAAAAACATTAAACCTGGTTCAACTTTTACCGCAATGCAATATGTTGTCATCCAAGACGATTGCAAGCTTACGGTACATCTCGGGTTGATTACTTTATAACGTGAATGCTGCATTTCTACTGTTTACCTTGTGACCAAAGATAAAATGATTATTACCGTGATAACTTTCCAGACTTGTAACATCCTTTCTCATAGTGTTATAAACCGTTTGCATTTCGTTGTCTTACCGGTGTCTTGATACAACACACCACCAACTCAGCCCTTCGCATTTTTTCTGAACGCCCAACTTGTAATAATATCTTAATGAACATGGTATGATTATTTAAATGTAAAGGAGTCAAAAATGTACTAAATATTTTATTTGGACCCTATAAACCCTACATCCCCTTAAGCTTGTGGTCCAGTTGTCAAGCTTAGAGTATAATTTGCCCAATTAAAATGTATCTGCATCGAAAGAGAAGAAGTTTTTTGAAGGCAGTTTACTATGTCAAAATGCCCATTTTGCTGCATGTCTGAGATGTGTTTTCCCTTTCCTTGGGCAGACATGTTTACCTGACCTGTCCCTAACTCTTACCATGTGTCCACATCATAAGCAGCCAGTCACTCCAAGTCCATTTATCTATAAGAGCTGAGCACCCGAGGCAAGTCAGGTGATTTTGACAGCTGCCACTGGTTGCCATATGTTGGCGGGGAGCACTTTTTAAATGCTGTTCTTGCAGTTTTGTCCACTGCTGTGCAGTGGCTAGAGAAGGCTTAAGTCACATAAAACGTTCAGAAATTTCAAATAAAGTTGTGAGTAACATACTGACCCATTCTCCATGCCTTTACAACAAATGTTTGGGTCCTCTTTCAAAATCACTACCCTGGAATTCAAGTGGATAGATTCCAGCTTCTCATTGCAGACATGCAGACATACAGTACATACACTATTTTTTCAGCATTTTTAGTGTTTTATTACTCATGATAATAATAAGCAGGACCTTAGAACTTTTACTGTTGCCCCTTTAATGAGGGCCTTCCTCAAATCAGTGTTTTTATAGTCAGTTTAGACTCTACAGATCGATGTCTAGACAATATTATTAAGAAAGCATTTTTCCTAGCACAGATTTATTTGATTTCATTGTTTTAAGTCACACTTTTGGGGTCTGGAGGACTCATTTGGAACACATTAGATTTGCGTCCATATAGAACTGGTGCCAGAGTTGAACATTCCCATGGTTTGGTGTTGCATGACATCATTTTCTTTACTGTGTAAGCTGTTTATGTACATTTTAGTTGAAACATATGTAAAGTTTCAGCAGCTTGGCGGGTGTGTTCAGAGTGACATTTACTGCCAAACCATTAATGCTAGAGTGATGTGCTCCTTCCCATAGAAACAGACAAAAGGCATATTTCTTTAGTTATTCTGTCTTGTGCCGCATACAGGCATTTATTTGAGCTGGGTGAACCTCGAGCACATGCCATGTACAGTACATTGTGAATGTGCAGGAGAGGAGGATAGGAGGTGTACAACCTGTCTCTTGATTTTGTGGCCAAACTTAATTTTCTTTTTGTTGGTACAGATTTGAATCTGTAAAGCTGCACTTATCAATTCAGTAGCTCATTGTGACAAACCAACAGAGAATTATCTGTAAACAGTGAAGCGTTTAGCTGCTAAAGAGATATTTCAGATATTTTCCAGATATTTCCCTCAGCAGTTAGTCTAGACCAAAACAGAGGTAAAAAGAATGTGAATATTGGACTTGCGTATGTCAGTTTGCCAGAGACACAACTCCAAATTAATGTTGACTGTTTGCTAACACGTTCACCGCTTTACGAGGTGATAATATATCAGTGTTGTTGCCAAAAATCTCAATTATTGTTGCGTTAATTAAATTCTGTCTACTGGGCCAGCTTTACTATACTGGAATAGACCAAGGAGGGCATTACTTCCTTGTAAAACTTTAATGATCTTTTTATCGCAGCGCAATAGGTTTACAGCCATACGTGAGCAGGATGTACTAGATGAGTTCATGGGTCACTGTGGAAGAAGTCTCGTCAGTTTCGGCTCAGTAAGCCAAATCTCACGCTTTCTGTTTAATTGCCTTTTTGCAGGTATATTCTTATAATTTTTTAGGTCTTCTCATCCTCTTATTTCTCTCTTCCAGAAAAACCTGAATCATTTACTGACAGGCTGCACAACTAGTGACATGTCTATGTGTCTGCACTAGAGGAAAGGACATAAAGATAGAAGCAAGGGATATAAGTAGAAATGAAACAACAAGGCATCCAGACTGATGTCAATAAGTGGCTTATGTATGACACGTCAATTCGTATGCCATTTTGGCGTGTTATCAAGACGCATAATCGCTCATTAACATGTTTATCAACGGCGCTTGGCCTCCATTGACTTACATTACCTTGCGATTGTGTGTCAATTTATGCCAAGTTCTCTTGAGGAAATGACGTAGCATTAAAGGTCCTATGACATGCTGCTCTTTGGATGCTTTTATATAGGCCTCAGTGGTTCCCTAATACTGTATCTGAAGTCTCTTTCCTGAAATTCAGCCTTGGTGCAGAATTACAGCCACTAGAGCCAGTCCCACAATGAGCTTTCCTTAGTATGTGCCATTTCTGTGTCTGTAGCTATTGAGGAGGAGAGAGGGGGGGGGGGGGGGGGGGGCGGGGGGGGTGTGGCCTTGACCAACTGCCACTTTGCTTGTTTGCAAGCCATGATGTCTCTCTCTTTCTCATGGGTTGGCCAAATTCTCTGGGCGGGCAAAGCAAAGAAAGGGGAGGAAACCTTGCTCCTTATGACCTCATAAGGAGGAGATTCCAGATCGGCCCATCTGAGCTTACTTTTTCTCAAAGGTGGAGCAGGATACCCAGGGCTCGGTTTACACCTATCACCATTTCTAGCCACTTGGGGACCATAGGCAGGCTGGGAGAACTCATATTAATGGTGAAAAACCTCATAAAGTGAATTTTTCATGCCTTGGGACCTTTAAGAGTGACTACGGTAACGAGTAGTATGAAAGCCCGAAAATCCACATAGGGAGGTTGGTTGGGGTGGTGGATGAGTCAAACAACAAAGGACTTTCACCCAGGAGACCGGGGATCGTGTCACATGTTTCACGTTTCCTAAACCCAACCAACCGTCCCGTTATTGTTTTCCTAAACTCAACCGTTTTCTTTGCCATAGCCCATTTTCTATGTTCCAAAAATCCCTGGGCACTCCATAAAGCACTTACAAATTACAAAATACATGTTTAACTTAGTTCATTCCCTATAAATATAGTATCATTCTGTCTGAAACCTGAGCTTGTTTTGATGAAACTGGTATTCTGTGTCAACCTGATGACAAGCACACGCTGGGCTCATAGTCAATTGTCATGGAAACCTGAAAAGACTAAAATACTTTTCCATACAACCATTTATAACTTTAATTTAAAATGTTCACAACACATCTGGGCAGTTCTGAAGGGACTTTTGTGGCACACTGGTTGAAAATCAGGGCCTCAGACATCTGAGTGTGCATCTGTGTGTGGTCGGCAGTGCTGATCTGCTCAGCACGCACAATTAGAATTTCCTCAGTAAAACAAAAAAAGGCACACAAAACAGAAAACACCACCCAGTCACTTTTGAGCGCTTTGGGATTACACCATCACTCATGAAATACTTGGTCATGAGCTTAACAGTTTTGTGGTTGTAGTATTGAGGTTGTTGCCATTTATTTTAAAGCCTTCTACTTCATTTTTGAGGGAAGTTAATGCAATTAAAAGGCCACACTTAATTGTAAAGGTCATTTTTTTCTGAGAGTGAATCATAGAGTCAGCCTCAGCCAAGTCTCAGGGTTTTGGCCTGTATTTCTACAATGAAGACCATATGTAGAAACATCACAGCATTCTCTGTGTGTTTGCTGCCCGTGCCAGTTTTTGCCCTTTCAATGAGAGGCATTTAGAGGCTTTACAGAGACAACACTACCTGATGCCTCTCTAAGCCACAGCTTTGTCTTTTTCATCCTCTTCTCCAGCCCTCCTCAATATGTTGTCAAGGCAATAGAATGATCATCTGTCTTACCTCTTTGCTGTGATGCATTAGGGTTAAGGGATATGTTGCACAACACAACACATCAGGGGTGGGGGCAGTCTTGTAAGCAGTTTGGTTTTGTAAGATTTGAAGACGTTTTAGCGATGCAAAGGTGTCACCACCAGGACTCATGACCATGATTTGTATGTTTTTGAGTTTTACATTTTTCAGAGGTGAAGATGATGAAAACATTACTTATTGCAAATAAGTGAGGACTGTGTAAATTCCAAGTCATCTCAAAATATACCTTGATTGTCTACATAAAGTTGTATTCAAAGATGTCAAAGAGAGATGAACTCAAAAGATAACCAACAATACCTGACTTAGGATGTCAGATTGTTAACAGACTGAAGTGTTGTGCTTCAATAATAGGGCTGGGTATCATTCCAAAATATTTGATACCTTTTTCGATACCAATTTTATAAAACAAAAAGAAAATACAACATTACACATTACGGCACAAATCTTATTACTTATTGTTCAGCTCCTACTATGTGAGCTCTCTTATTACCGTCTGTGTAATGTAGAGTTTTTCCTGCCTGCCTCTACGACATGTAACATTAGACAGCCAATTACAAATGTTATTAGATCTTGGTAGAAGCATGCTGCATGCTTATTGGCTCACTGACGCTGATGAGATTTACCCCTTAGCTATTAAAATTGGGTATTGAATGACGAGGCTTCTTTCAATACTTGATACTAAGGACGCAATTCGTTCTCTGCCTAAAAAAGTATTGAATTCGGTACCTAGCTCTATTCAATAAAGCTTCTATAGTCAGAAAACACAGCAGAGTATAGATTGTTGAATTGGGGATGTTTGTTATGTGAAACATCTGCTTTCAAAAACTGCTGTGGCATACTTGCTCAAAAAACAAAATTCTTAGTGAGTTTTTTTTCTACAGTACAGTGAACTAGAACTGTAGTCTAAACTTAACTAGTACTAAAAAAATAAAGAAATAAAAATTCTGAAATAGCATTAAAGCTAAACTAATGTGCTGCAGATGGAGTTATGTAAACAATACTCTGTCCAGACCCTTCACAGAGTTCAATAGCATGTTTATCAGTCTGTAAAGGTCAAAAGTCAACCTGAAGACAGGGTCAGACCGGGTCTCAGAAAATTATAACTCATTTCTCCTTGTGGTCATTTTCTTTGAATACCGTAGAGGAGCAAATACATCTCATCTCTACCCCAGTCACCAAGTCAGTTTTATGTAAACCCAACATGAAAAAAATCTTTCTCAACATCTCTCTTGTTGTCAGACACTTTTTTTTATCAATAAATTATTCACTTCCTTTTGCCTTCTTCCTTCCACATTTGTTTGCGTTCTTCTCTCGTTGCTGGTATTCAGACACAAAGTCTAGGCGGTCACCCAACCACGCAGACAAGATTACATTCAACTCTCTCTTTTATGTTTTTCTTTGTAGAAATTTGCAATTCCACACGTCACATTCAGTCATATAGAGCCTGTGGTGAGAAGGCACTGACTGTCAACACGTGATAATGTTTATATGAATCTTAAAGAAAAGACATCTTTGTTGGTACCGCTATGATTGCCTCCACCCTTTCCAAAACCAGATGTAAATGGAGCATTAAAAATATGCAGTTAACAAGTTGAAATTATCATTCAATTCCTAAACTTTACTGCCTATTATGTTTGACTTAATGACGTCACCACAAATTCTTATGATGATCACCGGGCGATAATAGCACTCAGATGGCCATGTTGAGATATTTTGCAATCTATGGATGACGACAGTTATTTCCGCAGATGATTTTAGTAAGATACTGCTGTCAGGGATGGTGGAGGTTCACATGTATGCACAGGCCGAAACCGTTCAGGTACATTATTATGATTTTATAAAGTAAAATAATGGTAAGTTTGTGGAGCATACCTCATCAAAATCACATCTCAACAATTAACATTACATGTTGCCTGTTCAGGTCCATTAACTCAGACGTTTTAGAGAATTACTTTAACCCTATTTCTGTTTTCTTGGAAAGAGGACAGTGACAGGAAAAATAGACAGAGGCAGAATATGAAAAGCATAATTTCTTTCTTCAGCATTTCATTGTCTGATATTTACTTTAACACGTATACACAGTATAGTAAATACACACTTAAACATATACACACACAGGCAGAAGATATCCATTTACTGCAAGGTCAGCATGGTTCTTTGGTTGCATTAATGGCCACACCACAGAACCACACATCCCCACAAATGACAATCATAGATTTATACACACATACACACACACACACACACATGCACGCACGCACGCACGCACGCACACACACACACACACACACACACACACACACACACACACACACTAGATTTTTTTCTGTACGAGCCCGGCCCGCGTCCAACAGAGCAGTACCCGAGCCCGGCATTTTTTTCTCATACTAATGACACATACGTTTGTTTGTGTGGAAAACCCGCTTTTATTGAGCAACTGTAGGAAGGCATTCGGAAATGTCAGCAGATGAGTGCATCAGCGCACACGGGGCAACAAGTGCACCTTAACACAGGCGTGCACCTACATAATAAGCTTTTTTAAATTGTTCAATGCCTTATCGCGCTGATGTGACCGAGCCCGACCCGAACCCGAACATCGTTTCTAAATATCTGTCTGAACCCAGCCCGGCCCGTTGGGTCCCGACGGGCTCGGTTTCGATTATCCACCTCTAAAACACACACACACACACACACACACACACACACACACACACACACACACACACACACACACACACACACACACACACACACACACACACACACGGCACACACTTAATTAAGACTTACCCTCGGGTTGCATCCTCTTCTGTGTTCTGTGTCCAGCACCAGTTATCAAGTGGAATTGATGACTGGTGGAGGGTTCAGAGCTGTCATCTGTCTCTGGAACACGCTCCCCCATCAGGCCATGCATCTGGGAGGGATTACATGCCTGTGTGTGGTGTGTTCATCAGTTGGGTCTCACTCTATGTGTATGTGTGAAAGGCTGTGTGTGATCATTTGAACTCATAAGTGCCATTATTAGGAATCTGTAGATTTGTGGCGCATCGTCCCGAGACGCATCCAATTGCATTGAGCGAAATGAAACAAGAGAGGCAGCGTTGCAGCTAGCAGAGTTTAGCTGCCTGGTGGTCCTGCTCTCTCACTCTGTTGGTTGTGGAAAGACGTTTCCATCACAAATTCAAGTTTGTGGTGATTTGAAATCAAAGTCGTCAGCTCTGTCGCCCTGGGCTAAACCTCAGTCATTAGATGGCAGCTGCTGAAGTCAGGCAGGGTAAAAGATGCAGTTTAAAAGAGCACCAGTACAAGTGTGGCTATTGTTCTGTAGCAGTGAGGAGATGGACAACACCAGAAGTATTGACTGTATTTTAAATAAATGGAGATCATTATCCCATGAGAGGGATAATAACCACACTGTTCTTTCCCATTTTAAATAGGCAACACATATGAACTTGGTAAAAATAACCAGGAATTAATTTTTCACAAGGCAGCAATTTCCTGTTTGGGAAAATCATTTAGGCTGATTTGCAACACTGTGCGTGAGTAAAGCTGTCCAATATAAGCACATTTTAATTTCTTTCAAAATGGCAAGCAAAAAAAGAAGAATTAAAAAGAAAACGAAAGAATAAAAAGTTAACAAGTGAATAATTAAAAATGGAAGAAAAGGACAGCAATTACAAAAGAAAGAATGTTAACAATTAAGTGCCACACATTGTTTGCATGCAGTGTACTCAGACCTTTTTTTTTTGTTTTGTTGCCTATTCTCAAGAGAGACTTAGCATATGTGCACACTCTAATAAGACTGATGGCTGCACATACTGAGGCAATTACAGAGCACTATGTTGTTTACCTTTTATCCACTGCATATGTGTTTGTGCATTAATTTATGTGTCAAGAGTGTAAATGGACTTGCGTGCCTTACCTACCTTTGCATTTGCAAACATGTTTGTTCCATTGCATGCAGTATATATAGTGCTGGTCACTTTCCTCACTGAGGAACGCTAATTGCGCCATGTGCTGTTTCACATGTGTTTTCTCAGTGGGGCTGATTAAGTGAATTATACCTCATAGCTGACGGTCAGGATGACAGCCACTCTTTTCTTGGCAGATTTGACCCTGAGTCAGCAGAATGACAGAAAGCTGAGTGTGTTTATGGCCTCTGTTGCTGTTAAGTGCTGTAACAGCTACATGTTGTATAACCTGTTGGATATTTTTGGACGGGAAAAGCCATATAAGCTCCTTTACCTGATCTTTATTTAAGTAACTAGTTTGATAAACTGGGCACTTAGGGCACATTGTGTTAATAAAAATGTTGAACCATCAATGAACCGGTGGCTCTAAATAGGAAAAAGAACATAACCCTTTGTGACTGTGTTGCTGCTGGTATTGATGAACAGAAGGTTCAGTTTAGGGGTTCCTCGGTTGTTGTTCACTGCACTGGTTTTATGGAGCTTGTGATTATGTTTTTTATAAACCAGAGTAATTGTGAGTTAGGAACATCCTGATCTTTGCCTTCATGAATGAAAAAATGACAGTAAATGCGATCACTGCCGCTGCTATATAAACTCCCCACTGTGGCACAAGGTCTTGTAGGCACAGAGCACATAAAGAGCATAACTTTCCAAAGTGCCAAATCATATCATGGTCACAACTTTGAAGTAATGTCAGTACAATGACTCTTTCAATTGTCTGTAGCAGCTTGTGAAGCTCTCCTGTATTATGTATTGCTGCCAAAATTCAGAATTTATTTGGTTGGAAGACATTAACGGCTGTGACCTTTCAATGCATTGGCCTTGAAATTCCTTGCTGGTGATGTTGTAAGGAAAGAGAAACTCACTTTGCAATGAATGCATGAGTGATTCCCAGCAAATTACTTTAAGCCCAAATGGTGAAACTGAGTTTGTCATTGGACAGTTGCCCAGTTTGTTCCATCCCATTAGAATGTCTGTGCATGTTTAGGTTTGCACGTGATTTGCAGTTGCATGCTTTCACAGCCGGCATTACGGATGAGTGCTGTAAGATTATCAAGGTTGTTTTGATCATTTATTTCAAGTCCACTTGTGTCAACAACTTACACAATAGATTAAAAAAGAAAAAGAGGATGAGATGCAGAGCTTTATCTTAATTTGTTTTTGTTTTGGTCATTTTCTCTCTTTAGTTACTCCATCAAATTTCTGGCAGATCGGGCTGGGTTTACCCAGCCTACCTTTCTGTCAGACTTTAGAGACTTTTGAGTTCATTCACTTGGTCATGTTCATGCCACTTACAGTATGTGCTCCGTGTTAAAACTATTTCCTGTGTGACTGCCTTGAGATTTCGAAGTTAGCATCCTATGTCCTCAAACATGTTTTATTTATAATAATCAGGTGGTAAATAGCTTTGTTCCACTGAGTTATCGAAAATGTATTTGTCCATTTGGCTAAAAAGGTTCTGATATTTTGTGCAAGGAAGGAACCACTGGTTTGACTCTTCAGACCTGCAGGGAAATGTGTTGGGAAATGAAGATGTAATGATTTCCCTTCCCTTAACCACAATTCATATTGTGCGCATGGGCAAGGCACTTAACCCCCATTAGTTCTAGTGGACTGATGGAGCTGGGAATCTTCCAGGATGTTCTTTGGTGTTAGACTTTGGTGTTGGCCCTGAAAAGCACAGGTTAGGTTTATGTTGTCTTATGCTGTTTAGATCTCATGAGTACTAGCTATGATTTTTCACAGTACTGGTGCAAAGACAGTGGCTGTGGTTAGGATCACCGTAGACAAACTAGTCTAAAGAATACTTACAACAGCCATGGGAACTTCTCCCATAAGGAACGGGATGTCAGCTTTTCCATCTCTGAAAAGTTTGGCTCGAGATGCATGTTCCGTTCAGAGCAGCCAGACACATTTCCATGTTAGTTTTAAAAAGCGTCTCTGATCGCTGTAAATGTTCCTTTGCTCCACCTTGAGGATTTACATGGATGCCAAAATCTGGGCATTTGGTAAAAGGCTTCTTGCTTCTTTGTGTATCTTATAGAAATTGAAAGTGCTTGTGGAGTGCTTTTCAAGAAGAAATGTAATGCTGGTTGTGAAGAAAAGATAAGAAAATGCTTGTGATTCCTCATTGCATCCGGTGTGAAGTTATGTCAAACTCAAAAACCTTAAATGTTTTACTTTACAAAATCACTTGAGACAGAAAGAGAATAGAAAGTCCTTGATGATAATTATGTTTGAGAAGTCTCATCACTGCACTAAATTTGGGCCCTGACTTCTAGACAGAGTATAAGACTGTTGTAAAACAGTTCAAACAGTAACCTTTTTCAAAAGTCAGGGATCCTTTGTAATTGTCCTCTCTTCAACAAGGGAAACCTTGTTTTACAATATGCTTGCATGTGCAAAACTACAATGTGTGTGTGTGTGTGTGTGTGTGTGTGTGTGTGTGTGTGTGTGTGTGTGTGTGTGTGTGTGTGTGTGTGTGTGTGCTTTTTGCAATCCCTCAGACTCATTCCACAGCACAGCTGCAGTGGCTGAAGTCACACAGTTTTGACTCAAGAAGGGCCTTAGCAGCTCATTAATGGATAGAACAAAGTAGGCTGAGAAACAGCATTGACTACCAACACTAGCAGAGGTGGTGCTCGACTTTCATGGTACAGTTAAAAACTTGGTCCAATTTCAGCCAAATCCTAAGCAGACAAGCAGTTAATGTAATGTAAGTAACACAAGGAATGGCAGGGAGGATTGTTACGATTAGTCAATTAATCAATTAGCCTGACTGACTTCCAGTATATCTAGATTAAATTCTGGTTCATGACACGTAGATGAAACCAGCTTTTGTGCATCAGTGACAGAATGAATTGGAAGTCTTTTCAGAGCTCACATCTAATCAGTACACCTTCAAGTTTTCACCATCATTATATCTGTCTTGAGAAACATTTTAAGACTATAATTCCAACCTTGCTTGTCATTCCTTTTATGTTTTTTTTCTTTATTATCCGTCAATCTGTATGTCAAGTATCTTTCTCACATTTCCTGCTCTCCCTTTCTCTGTTGGTTAAATATCTCTCCTTTCCTGAACTTTTTCCTCACTGCAATTCATATCGTGACTTTTTAATCTGGACATCCGTGCAAATCTGCCAAAAGCAATATTTGGCTAAGGACAAGAATTTAGGAAACAAAAAATGCTTCAGTCTGTGGCCCTATTAATCACAGAACCTCTTTATGTTGTTTCTTTGCAGAGATTGGACCCATAACAATCACAACAGACCCCAAGAAGTTCCAGTATGAGCTAAGGGAGCTGTACGTTCAGGTGGGTTCAAAGATCACATTCATCAAACCTAGGAAACAGCAGCAGTAGCCTTTATGCTATAGCATTAGCATAATGACATCTGGCCTTGATAAAAGTGGCAGACTGTGGTCATACCAGACGTCTGGGTGGGAACGTTTGTTAGCTGATTAAGACCAAGTCTGATGGGTCAGTCTACATTGGATGATGAAAGAAGTTTTAAACAATGGTTTATTTTTCTTTACTTTTAGAAGAGACATGCCATTACTGTTCCCTGTTTTAGTGGGGTTTCATCTTTTCTATATTGTAGCTAGGGGTTCTAACACTCATGGCTTTGGTCATATGGTGACCTTACTGTTGTATATTAAAAAAAAAAACCTTCTTCATCCCATGTTTATTTGACTTCCTGCACCATTACAAACAAATGTATAAACAAAAACATACAATGGCTAGACAGCTAAACAGAGAGAAAAGAAGTTGTGCACAAAGTCTGTTCTGAAGCAAAGCAGAAAAACTGCAAAGTTGGTACTCCTTATGTCTAGCTACAGTATGATAGAGACAAGCAGCATTCAGAGGTCTATCCTTTGAAGAAAAATATATTGGCAAGTGTCTGTGCATCCTTGGCATGTGCTACAGTTGATCTGGTGTGCGAGCGTGTTGTGTGTAGAATGGAAGAGATCCAGTTTCCTCTCACTTTTCGCTTCATTCCTTAGTCTGTTTTTCCTCCCCTCACCTCTTCACCTGCACACCCCTGAAGAGGTTTTGGCCAGAACGCATGGAAAAGATACACTTTGGAATTGACATTTTTCTTGAAATTTAAATTATCCTGCCATGTATTTAAGGGTGAAGATGTTAGGCAACACTTCATCTTTTTAAGCCGCAAGAACAAAAGTGCACAGAGGGTTTATCAGGCTTAATGTTGGGGGCAAAAGGGGTATGGGGGAGTGCATTTTTGTCCAGAGGGGAGATGTTGGTGTTCAGGAGACACAGATGATTCCTGTCTCTTCACCTCCCACCTTCCTTGGCCTAAAATCATGGGTCACTCCATTCCAGATGTTACTCTTGGGGGTGATGCATCCTAGCTAGATGTGAACCCCCCCATTAACAGAGAGAATGACAGAGGATGAGGAAGACAGATTGAACATTCGCATTCACAAATGTCACTATTTGTTTTACTATGTTTGTTGCTTGTATGGTTAAAACAATATTGTTTTTGCATCCTTTTGTCTATTTTTAGCGACATATCTTTAAAAGCTACAAAGTTCATGGATGTGATATTTCTACCACTAGATATCTTTTTCAAGATGTAATGTTGGTGCTATTTATGTATTGCTGATTGGAAAATCTGGCATATGATGGTCATGCGATGCTGGTTACAGAGCTCTGTGAGCTGTCACCTGTATCACCTGTATCAGTAACTAGCCACTGCTACTTAAGTTTAGCCGACAAAAGGTTGCTGGAAGCCGGCTACAGGGCACCGCAAGATGACGGTCCTTTCAGGGGCTGTGGCTTTCAGGGGCTGTGGCAGTTAAGTTTAACTGACAAAAAGTCAGCGCTGACAGTTACATTTAGGCACCAAAACAACAAGTTCAATTTAGGAAAAAGATTTTGGTTTGGATTAAAACACTCCAGAGGAAAGTCTTTTGTTCTCCCCGGGAAGTGAACTCCCCTCCCTGTCACCTGTATCACCTGTATCAGTAACTAGCCACTGCTACTTAAGTTTAGCCGACAAAAGGTTGCTGGAAGCCGGCTACAGGGCACCGCAAGATGACGGTCCTTTCAGGGGCTGTGGCTTTCAGGGGCTGTGGCAGTTAAGTTTAACTGACAAAAAGTCAGCGCTGACAGTTACATTTAGGCACCAAAACGACAAGTTCAATTTAGGAAAAAGATTTTGGTTTGGATTAAAACACTCCAGAGGAAAGTCTTTTGTTCTCCCCGGGAAGTGAACTCCCCTCCCCAGCTTGAAAACTCTGTGTTTTATACAGCAGCAGTCAATGTGGTGCATACAGCAACAAATACGTTAAATACATAGAAATCACTGCTTTACTTTTCGTAGCTATATGTATGAATGGTTCATGAGAACACCTGACTTGAATAATGCCTATAATGTTCAGTTTATGTTGACATTGTACAGGTATACCTAATGAAATGGCCATGTATTACCTTAGACAGCATACTAACTAATAATGACTAAATAAATCAGAGAGCTGGTTGATCACAAACTCACACATACATATATGTACATACACACCATTTGCTGATGATATCCTGCTCTTTCTCAGGGAGGTGGGGACTGTCCAGAGATGAGCATTGGCGCCATTAAGATTGCCTTGGAGATCTCCTTGCCGGGATCCTTTATTTACGTCTTCACAGATGCTCGTTCCAAAGATTACAAGCTGACTCATGAAGTCCTGCAGCTTATTCAGCAGAAGCAGTCACAGGTTTGGATATTACTGCATACAATTGCATATTGTATACAGGTTTAACATACAGGTAAATAGATCATATTGTATATACATATATGTGTGTGTGTGTGTGTGTGTGTGTGTGTGTGTGTGTGTGTGTGTGTGTGTGTGTGTGTGTGTGTGTGTGTGTGTGTGTGTGTGTGTGTAGGTGGTGTTTGTGCTGACAGGGGACTGTGATGATAGGACTCACATCGGCTACAAGGTTTACGAGGAGATTGCCTCCACCAGCTCTGGGCAGGTTTTCCATCTAGACAAGAAACAGGTCAATGAGGTAAGAGCATTACTAAACAGAAATTTGGAGCTGCACTTCTGTTCAAGAACAACTTTCTGATAAAAGACATGCTTTGGTCACAGCATTCACATCATTTCAGCTTGGCCTGGATTCAACCACTAAGCTGTGTAAATTCAATGGCAGTAGAAGGTTTTACAGCTGCTCTTGTGTCTTTTTCTATGCCCATGTTCAAGTCTGGACTCCAGATCAAATATGCAGGAAACATTCAATTGAATGATGGATACCGTAGCTTTTTCAACCATTCCAAGAAGTGTAAATCAGCAGTCTTGGACCGGGCAGTAAGTCCAAGCCTGTAGTTCGAATAGCATTGCTGTTTTATTACTTTAATATAAGAGTCAAGGTAGGGGAAGAAGGGATTCTCAATTTTGAACAATTTTCTATAAGACTGCATGAGAGTCCTTCGATCCTTGTTTGTCATTTTGGTAATACTCCCATTTCTCTATTAATCTATTTTATTTACCTTCTGTGTCTCTCTCGGTTTGTCTTATTGATGCATATTTGCTAATCAGCAGCATCATTTTCACTAAAAGAATTTGCAGGATAACATGCAACCCTCCTTTTACTATTTGTGCCACCAGGGCTGATTTCAATTAAAGCGTAAATTAGAAATGTTGTTTTATAACTAGTTTTGAGAAACACTAGCATCAACTGTCTTGACCATGTTTGGTCTGTTTGCAGTGCATATTCTAAAAATGTTTGTAGCTTTAAGGAACAAATGGATGAAACTTCATGACAAATCCAGGAAATTTACTTTTATGGAGCATCTCAGTACATTTGAGTCAAACAAAGTATTTTTCCCTGTGCAGCCAGCTTTACCCTGAGACTCTGGATGTGCTATATCATATTACTCTCATGCCACAAATGCTTGTTTGACTTTTAATGGGTTAAATAGTGTCTGGGTCTCACACAGTAGCTGTTGAGTTCTCCATAGGGACAGGGGGGAAACAGGGGGCAGGACACAGAGGGAATGTTAGAAACTTCCTGATGAAAGCTTTGCACATGTTGAGGGGATGACCTTGTGTGCAGCTGAGGGGTAATGTGTGTATATGTGTGTGTGTGTGTGTGTGTGTGTGTGTGTGTGTGTGTGTGTGTGTGTGTGTGTGTGTGTGTGTGTGTGTGTGTGTGTGTGTGTGTGTGTGTGTGTGTGTGTGTGTGTGTGTGTGTGTGAGTGTGTGTGTGTGTGTGTGCATGCGTGTGTGTGTGTGTTTGTCATTGATAAATGGACTTCCTTTAATAATGCTATTTCCAATTTGTTAAAGGAGCATTTTGTCCAATTGTTACGTTAATCTTGATCGCTATAAAAAACTTCATGTCACACGGAGTAGCTGCAGCTGCTCCGTGTTACCTGCACCGATTCAGGTCGGGTTTTTTTCAATCGAAAGTACACGCATATTTATAGCGATCAAGATTAACGTAACAATTGGCCGGAATTCTCCTTTATACATTGTGGTCTTAAAATAAAGCACCTTATCTGGCGTGTATACCATCATAGAGACAGATTCAATTTTCAACACTATAAATTATGTGTAATTCCTACATTCTTCACATTTTCTTCCCATCGCTTTAGGTTCTGAAATGGGTGGAGGAGGCGGTGCAGTCATCCAAGGTCAACCTGCTGTCCACTGATCACTTCACTGGTGCCAGCAACACTTGGCAGATGCCCTTTGACCCCAGTCTGAAAGAAGTCACTGTGGCCCTCAGCGGCCCAGCACCTAACATTGAGATAAAGAACCCCCAGGGTATGATAAGTGTTACCATACATAAGCAGGATTGCTAGTGGGATTCCAAAAAATCTTCATTTTTAGATTGATGTTTATACAGTATATACAACCCCAAATCAGAAAAAGTTGGGACAGTATGAAAAACACAAATAAAAAAGGAAAGTAGTGATTTCTAAATGTACTTTGACTTGTATTTCATTGCAGACAATGTGAACACAAAATATTTCATGTTTTGTCCGGTCAACTTAATTTAATTTGTAAATATACATCCTTTCCTGTCATTCAGACCTGCAACACATTCCAAAAAAGGTTGGGACAGGACCAATTTAGGGCTAGTAATCAGGTAAATTGGTTAAATAATGATGTGATTTGAAACAGGTAATGTCAACAGGTAATTGTAATTATGATTTGGTACAAAAGCAGCATCCAAGGAAGGTCTAGTCCTTATTTCACCTTCAACAGTGCATAACATAATTAAAAGATTCAAGGAATGAGGAGGAATTTCAGTGTGTAAAGGACAAGGGCGCAAGCCTAAGCTGAACAACCGTGATGTCCGATCCCTGCATCAAGCACTGCATCAAGAATCGTCATTCATCTATAAGCGATATCACCGCATGGGCTCAGGACTACTTTGGCAAACCTTTGTCAAGTACCACAATACGTAGTTACAGCCACAAATGCCAGTTAAAACTGTACTGTGCCAAAAGGAAGCCCTATGTTAACAGTGTCCAGAAGCGCCGTCGACTTCTCTGGGCTCAGAGGCATCTGGGATGGACCATCACACAGTGGAAACGTGTACTGTGGTCAGATGAATCAGTATTTCAGATATTATTTGGGAGAAATGGACGCCGCTTGTACCCTGGATCTCGTTCTTTCGGTCATGACCCAACCTTCATGACCATAGGTGAGGGTAGGAACGAAAACTGACCGGTAGATCGAGAGCTTTGCCTTCCGGCTCAGCTCTCTTTTCGTCACAACGGTGCGATAAACTGAATGTAATACCGCCCACGCTGCGCCGATTCTCCGACCAATCTCCCGCTCCATTGTCCCCTCACTCGCGAACAAGACCCCAAGGTACTTAAACTCCTTCACTTGGGGTAAGGACTCATTCCCTACCTGGAGAAGGCACTCCATCGGTTTCCTGCTGAGAACCATGGCCTCAGATTTAGAGGTGCTGATCCTCATCCCAGCCGCTTCACACTCGGCTGCAAAACGATCCAGTGAGTGCTGAAGGTCACAGGCCGATGATGCCATCAGGACCACATCATCTGCAAAGAGCAGCGATGAGATCCCGAGCCCACCGAACTGCAACCCCTCCCTACCACGACTACGCCTCGATATCCTGTCCATAAATACTACGAACAGGATTGGTGACAAAGCGCAGCCCTGGCGGAGGCCAACCCTCACCTGAAACGTGTCCGACTTACTGCCGAGAACCCGGACACAGCTCTCGCTTTGGTCATACAGAGATTGGATGGCCCTGAGAAGGGACCCCCTCACCCCATACTCCCGCAGCACCTCCCACAAAGTCTCCCGGGGGACCCGGTCATATGCCTTCTCCAGATCCACAAAACACATGTAGACTGGATGGGCATACTCCCAGGCTCCCTCCAGGATCCTTGCTAGAGTAAAGAGCTGATCCGTTGTTCCACGACCAGGACGGAATCCGCATTGTTCCTCTTCCACCTGAGGTTCGACTATTGGCCGAACCCTCCTTTCCAGCACCTTGGAGTAGACTTTACCAGGGAGGCTGAGAAGTGTGATACCCCTGTAATTGGTACACACCCTCTGGTCCCCCTTTTTGAAGAGGGGAACCACCACCCCGGTCTGCCACTCCTTTGGCACTGTCCCAGACTTCCACGCAATGTTGAGTAGGCGTGTCAACCAAGACAGCCCCTCCACACCCAGAGCTTTCAACATTTCTGGACGGATCTCATCAATCCCTGGGGCTTTGCCACTGTGGAGTTGTTTGACTACCTCACTGACCTCCACCAGGGAAATTGACGACAATCCCCCATCATCCTCCAGCTCTGCCTCTAACAAAGAGCGCGCATCAGCTGGATTTAGGAGTTCCTCAAAGTGCTCCTTCCACCGCCCTATTACCTCCTCAGTTGAGGTCAACAACGTCCCATCCTTACTGTACACAGCTTGGATGGTTCCCCGCTTCCCCCTTCTGAGGTGGCGGACGGTTTTCCAGAAGCGCCTTGGTGCCGACCGAAAGTCCTTCTCCATGTCTTCTCCGAACTTCTCCCACACCCGCTGCTTTGCCTCTTTCACGGCAGAGACTGCAGTCCTTCGGGCCCGTCGGTACCTTGCAACTGCCTCCGGAGTCCTCTGGGATAACATATCCCGGAAAGACTCCTTCTTCAGTCGGACGGCTTCCCTGACCACCGGTGTCCACCACGGTGTTCGAGGGTTACCGCCCCTTGAGGCACCTAAGACCCTAAGACCACAGCTCCCTGCCGCAGCTTCAGCAATGGAAACTTTGAACATTGTCCACTCAGGTTCAATGCCCCCAGCCTCCACAGGGATGCACGAAAAGCTCCGCCGGAGGTGTGAGTTGAAGGTCTGTCGGACAGGAGCTTCCTCCAGACGTTCCTAATTTACCCGCACCACCCGTTTGGGCTTACCAGGTCTGTCCAGAGTCTTCCCCCACCCCCTGACCCAACTCACCACCAGATGGTGATCAGTTGACAGCTCCGCCCCTCTCTTTACCCGAGTGTCCAAAACATACGGCCTCAAATCAGATGAAACGATTATAAAATCGATCATTGACCTTCGGCCTAGGGTGCTCTGGTACCAAGTACACTTATGAGCATCCCTATGTTCGAACATGGTGTTTGTTATAGACAATCCATGACTAGCACAGAAGTCCAATAACAGACAACCACTCTGGTTTAGATCAGGGAGGCCGTTCCTCCCAATCACGCCTCTCCATGTATCTCCGTCCAGGGTACAAGCGGCCGAAATGGGTTTCCTCAGGAGGGTGGCTGGCGTCTCCCTTAGAGATAGGGTGAGAAGCTCAGTCATCCGTGAGGAGCTCGGAGTAGAGCCGCTGCTCCTTCACGTCGAAAGGAGCCAGTTGAGGTGGTTCGGGCATCTGGTAAGGATGCCCCCTGGGCGCCTCCCTAGGGAGGTGTTCCAGGCACGTCCAGCTGGGAGGAGGCCTCGGGGAAGACCCAGGACTAGGTGGAGGGATTACATCTCCAACCTGGCCTGGGAACGCCTCGGGATCCCCCAGTCAGAGGTGGTTAATGTGGCTCGGGAAAGGGAAGTTTGGGGTCCCTTGCTGGAGCTGCTCCCCCCGCGACCCGACCACGGATAAGCGGACGACGATGGATGGATGGAGAAATGGACGCCGTGTGCTCCGGACCAAAGAAGAAAAGGATCATCCAGACTGTTACCAGCAACAAGTCCAAAAGCCAGGGTCTGTCATGGTATGGGGTTGTGTCAGTGCCCTTGGCAAAGGTAACTTGTACTTCTGTGATGGCACCATTAATGCTGAAAAGTACATAGAGATTTTGGAGCACAATATGCTGCCTTCAAGAAGACGTCTTTTCCAGGGACGTCCATGCATATTTCAACAAGATAATGCAAAACCACATTCTGCACACATTACAAAGTCCTGGCTGCAGAGGAAGAGGATACGGGTACTTGACTGGCCTGCCTGCAGTCCCGACCTGTCTCCAATAGAGAATGTGTGGTGCATTTTGAAGCGCAAAATGCAACAACGGAGACCCCGTACTGTTGCCCACCTTAAGACTTGTTTGCAGCAAGAATGGAACAAAATTACACCTGAAACACTTCATCACTTGGTGTCTTCAGTCCCTAAATGTCTTTTAAGTGTTGTGAAAAGGAATGGCAACATTACAAAATTGGTAAATGCTTTACTTTTTTTGAAATGTGTTGCAAGAACCAAAATAGGAATTTTGTTTTTTTGAAAAGAAAACAATAAAAATCATGAGGAACACATTAAATTATGTGCTGTTGTATTGTCTGCAATGAAATACAAGTCAAAGTACATTTAGAAATCACTACTTTCTTTTTTTTATTTGTGTTTTCCATACTGTCCCAACTTTTTCTAATTTGGGGTTGTATAAACTAACCAAAAACTTGTGTAGTTATTGCACATTTATTTGTTTAACTGATATTGTGTAAATTAGCTTTGATTTCTGTTAGCTTTCTATGAATCTTAGGTATTTCCATGTGTTTTTGCACATAACTGACAAAAAGAAATAGTCCTTTCATTTTAGTTTTTCCAGTCTTTGTAGGCCATTTTCATATACACAAGGAAAGATCACAACATTACAGCAATTACAGTACATTTTCTTAATCAATACAAAAATAATCAGTATAAAAAAAGAATTAGTGGTTATTCCCTGGTCTATTATGTTGTTGCATAGATAATAATACAAACTTTGAAAATGCAGCATCAAGATACTTCCAGTGCAGATACAGTGGAGTTTGAAAGCAGACAAACTATCTAAACACCGTTTACCTAAACACCGTAAACCTTTGGTCTTGGTGTCAGTCTCGTTAAATCAAAGATAAGCTTTTTTAAGACTATTTTGGATCAAGATTCCACATTCATACAGGAAGAGTTGGAAGACGAGAAGAACATTTTACTTTTTAGCAAGTGAAGCTCACTGTAGAAGCTGAAGTACACTACACAGACAGGTCTAGTTATAGTGAGTACACAGAAAAAAAATATTTCTCTATCATAGGACTGGATGTATTCCAACATCATCTGGGGTCCACTAATTTAGCACATGTTGTTTAATGCTAAAACCATATCTTTATATGTTGATTACTTTTGTAACTTGAAGCCATGCATCAAGCAAAAAGTGTTAAGAATTAATTTGTATCAGTCAAAGCTGCAGAAAAGGTGAATAATTGTCTCAGTGTTCATGTTTGGCCTCTAGGGAAGATTGTGGGGAACAGTGACGGCCTGACGGAGCTCTTGCACATTCCCAACTCTGCCAAAGTTGTCAACATCAAGGACCCACAGCCTGGGATGTGGTCTATCAAGGTAAACAATTCATTCTCTTTGGTAATGTGTGTAAAATTGCAGGCTTCTCCTAAGAGCTGAGCAGTCTTTAAAAACACAAATAGTTCAGTAGTATAACCTTCCCCAGCAGGGAACTGTGCCCTTGAAGAAAGTTCTTAAGTTGAATTACTGCAGTAATATATCAGCATGTTGAGATACATTAATATGTAATCAATTTAACATGCATGACATCTGGTGAAAACATCTCCAAGCAAACAAAGAACATGATCACAAAGACACATTTGAGCACTGAAATGATTTTTAAGGCAGTCCTGGTAGATGAAGATAAAGTATGTTCAAGGCCACTGCTGTCAACACAAGCTGCTACATTTTTGTTTGGGGTACCCTTGCTGTTGTTTTCCCCTTGCCGAGTTAAAATTGTTGGCACCCTGCTGTCAAGGTAATGCAAAAAAGGTCACACATTTGACTGCCTGCACTTTTGATGCCAGATGTTGGGAAATGGCGAGCATTTTAACCTGAGTGATTTGTTGAAGGGGCCCTTGTGGGCCCTGTATTCTCTTTAGACTCCTTCTGGGACACTTTCCCTTATCTCTGCATAGCTGTGTAATGTGTTAGCACTGATGGGATTTACAGGCTAAGAGATTAGATAAAAACTGTGTCATCTCTATGTTTCCTCTCCAAGAACAGTGCAGTTGTGAGGAGATGAGGATGTCTTAAGGATCGGATTTCCCATGATTTGTTCTACACTAGGCTCTTTTTATTTTTGTACAACATGAAACTTCCTTAAATACGACCCTGCGTCTCTTTCTTTTTGTGCCTCTTCTTCTCTTCTTCTTGTCATGTCTTTTAATACCTGTGTAATCATCTCTCAGTGGGCAGTAATGGCATTACGGGCATTATGGGAGATCCTTTGTATTCAGAGTTTAAATTGTATGTGTTGATTTGTCTCGATGTAAAGGTAACTCAAAAAAGTAACATGGATGTGGAACGTACATTCAGTCAGTAATGCATTTTTTGGACTGATGTTGATTTACTGTATAGGATGAAACAATCCTTTTCCAGCTGTGTCTGCACTTAACCCACATGTTAATCTCATGCTGTGGTCTGTCACTAAACACCTGTGTAAGGAGCCCTTTGTTCACACAGAAACTGGCAGGAGCTTAACATTTTTTACTGTAGCATTACAGGCTTTTTTGTCATGTGTGATAACCCTGTGAAAACACTCCACAGTATGTTGCAAACCTTTTTCAGCTTTTGATTGGTTGTTTGCATTGACTTTTTGTCTTCATAAGACCAATCAGGTCGGGAACTTGTTAAACAAAACTCTGGGGTTAACAATTAAATTAAATTCAATAACATTTTATTTATAGTATAAAATCATAACAGGAGTTATCTCAAGACACGTTACAGATAGAGTAGGTCTAGACCACACTCTATAATTTACAAAAAAACCAACAAATCAACAGTTAACAGATGCTGAAACGTGAAAAGTTCTGCGTTACTCTGTGTTCTGTTTAATTTCTTAAACTTAAACACCATATGAGAAGTCTTTGATTGAGGTCTTTGCTTTCAGACTTCAGCCAATTAATATGGTAAGGAGGCTTCCGGTCATGGCGGTGTAGAAGTCACACACGGTGAAAATAAATTCTCAAATTCCTAACCCTATTCCAGTGAGGATACGACACATTCTCCTTGCTCACGTAAGCTACAACAACTTACTTTAGTTTTGAACCCAGAAAAGGACCAATCATCTTCTAACCCCAAAACTCTAACCCAAGCAGCCAAGGCACTTAAAAGAGAAATGGCTGGCCTCAAACTGGTAGATGTTTGGAGGGAAATGAATAAAACGCTACGTGAGTACTCGTTCTACTCACATGCTCATAATAGTTACTTCAGAATCAATGTTTTTCTTATTCATAGTGAAAAAATCCACTATATAGATTCATGCCTCACCATCCATTGTGTGGGAATCCTTAAAGGCTTACTTGAGAGGTGTGACCATAAGCTATGCATCATGGAAAAAGAAGCATCATCTGTTAAAAACCGAGACACTCAAATCAGAGATTAGGATCCTTAAGAGGGAACATTTTTAGACTCAAAATGGGGAGACCTTCAACACTCTAAATAACAAAAGGATTGAGTGTGACATGCTAACATCACGAGTGGTTGAAAATGCTATGGCCAGAACCAAACAACAATATTATGAACATGGGGAAAAATGTTAGCCTGGCAGATCCGAAAAGAGGATAGCTCAAGATGTATCCCCTCAATTAAGACCAAGGCAGCTGTCACTTTAGTCCATGAACCTAAACTAATCAATGAGGCCTTTAGAGACTTCTATGTGGATTTATACTCTTCTCAGGGTGTGGATATTTGTTAAATTGATCATTTTTCTGTGCCATTGGTGGCTGGGGGGACACAGGACAATCTGGAGGCAGAGATTACTTATCAGGAAGTTTGGAATGCAATAGGAAAGCTTTCAGGCGGGAAATCGCCAGGGCCAGATGGCTTTCCTATGGACTTTTACAAAGCTTTTGCATCTGACCTTATTACCCCCCTGATGGACATGCTCAGACATGCAATTGAGATTAACCAGCTACCCAAAACAGTAGAACAAGCCCTTGTCATAGTCTTGCTGAAGCCAGGTGAGGACCCAAAATTGTGCAGATCCTATAGACCCATTTCCTTCCTATCATCAGAATATAAGATATGTACTAAGGTTATAGCCACTAGATTGGAAAATGTATTGCCTAGTCTTATAAATAAGGATCAGACTGGTTTCATTAAAAATCGCTTTTTCTCTGACAACGTAGATTTGTTAATATAATTCACTGTGCTAAGGACATCAATACCCCTGTAGTTGCCCTTTCATTAGATGCCGAAAAGGTATTTGATCGCCTGGAGTGGCCCTTTCTTTTTGCAGTCTTGGAAAAAAATTAACATTAGTCCAAATTTAATTAAAATGATTCAGATACTCTATCTCAGTCCATCAGCAAGGTTCCAGACAAATGCTCATATTTTGCCTCTCTTTCCCTTGTCACAAGGAATACGTCAGGGCTGTCCCCTTTGCTTTTCTGTCTGGCTATTGAGCCCCTCCCAATTGCTATTAGAGCACACTCTACTATTGAGGGCATTGTGGTGGAGCAGGAAAAGCATGTAATTTCTCTTTACGCCGATGATATCTTGCTGTACCTGACCAACGTAGCATCGTCACTTGCCACCCTCAGTAATTTATTAGAGGAATATGGCTGTGTCTCTGGCTACAAAATAAACATAAATACAAGTATAATATTACCTCTTAATACTGAGGCCCAACAACTACCAAGAGATAACATCTTATTTCGATGGGAACCCCATAAGATTTGTTATCTAGGAGTGCAGATACCCAACAAATTAGACCAGGTTTTCCCTCTCAATTATGGCCCCCTGCTTAAAAAAGTAGAAGTGAACTTGGAAAGTTGGAAGTCCTACCTCTTTCCCTAATTGCATGAGTAAACAGCAAAAAAATGAATGTCCTACCCAAATTTCTTTACCTATTTCAAGCACTTTCAACACCAGTTCCAAAAGCCTTCTTTAAAAAATTGGACAGCCAGATCTCTAGATTTCTGTGGAATGGTAAAGTGTCAAGCTTAAAACTCTCTGTCGCCCCACTGAACACGGAGGGCTAACCTACCTGATTTTCAGTTATACTATATGGCTGCCCCATCTAAAGCTATTTGGACTTGGATCAAAAACATAGAACACCCTCCAGCATGGAAACAAATTGAACAGTCCCGTACAACTGAAGCAATGTCAAGTATTCTATTTATCCCCTCTTACCATAGTTTGAAAACTGTATCGAACCCGATGATCAAACATACAACCAAAATATGGCTTGATATTAGAATAAAGCTTCAAAGTGTTCAAAAAATATATAGAGCTATCCCATTCCACTTTAACCCTGCTCTACCAAAGTCATTGAGAGATGTAATTACAAAGGACTGGTATAACAGAGGTATTTGTACATTTGGGGACATATATGAGCAAGATCATATGAAGTCCTTTGAACAATTGAAATCCTCCTACGTGCTTCCTTCTATTCACTTTTTTAAGTTCTTGCAAGTCAGGGACTATATCAGAGTGAAGCAGGGAGGGAAACTTGTCAACATGGAAGATTTTCAGATAGACATTATGATACAGGAAAAACATGATCCTAAAGGTTTTCTGTCTTTTGCCTATAAGAGGCTTGTGTCCATTATGGAAAATAAAGCTTTCAGTGCAAAGGTTAAATGGGAAATGGACATTGGTGAGGCTTTTGAGGATGCTGATTGGAACTTGATTTGTGGTAGCTCTCAATCATTCTCTTATAATAGTCGACAAACTACTACAGTTCAACCTTATTCACAGAGTTTATTATACACCTGAACGCCTCCATAAGATAAGTAGTAACTATCCAGAACACTGCCCTCGGTGTAAAGTTGAAACAGGATCTCTTATACATATATTTTCGACATCTAAATGCCTGGAGAACTATCGGCTATCTGTTCTAGATTTGCATTGTACTTGTTGCTGTACTGATCTCTTTTCTTTTGTGCTGCTCTCTATCTCTGCAAGAAAAGAAAATTAAAATAAATAAAGTGTTAAAAAAAAATATATGGTAAGCTGTGGACCATGGATAGTGCTCATAAAAGTGATGAGGGATATCAAACAGACATGCTGAAGATAAATTGCATCCTCCTGTTTTATTTCTGTCCCATATTTGCCTCTCGTTCTGCCCCTGTCTCATCTTCCTTCATGAATCTCTCTCTGTCACTTTTGTGTTTCCTCATACCCCCCCTCTTCCCCCCCCCACCCCCAACACATTTACTCCTCTAATCTCTAATTATCTCCCTCAGAGAAGCACAGGAGGATCTTCTGTTCTCTCTCTTTTTGGCACCAATACATCTTTATCTTAATACATTGTTTTTCCCATTTCTCCCCTTGGACACTGCCTTTTCTAACCTCATCTGGCTTGCAGACTAAAATATCTCCCTCTCATCTGTAGCCTTGTTTCCCAGGACATCGAAAGAAATGTGGATAAATACTTTAGGGGGATTTCTCTGTTCTGCCATGCTGGGTTTCAGTAAGGCTAATGGCCTGTGACACCCCAGTGTAAGACCCAGGCCATAGATTGTGTGTGAAAAGGAATTTGATCCATTTTAATCTGCCTTTAATTGGATGTTGTGGCGATGTGTAGAAGGTGGGCTCACCCCACTGTCACCCCCTGCTTCTTCAGTTTTGCCCACAGTTTTAAACCTTGCCGACCTACCTTACATTTACTGTGTGCTAAATTCAGTATATTCGACTACTATTAGTGTAATCAATGTGCAAATACTGTGATGGCAATTAAAACAGAAGAAATTATACAATTATCTGTTTTGCACTAAGAGGAAATGAGACCAGGTGTGCACAGACAAATGCCAGTCAAACAGTGACCCTGTTGTCAGTTTCAAATGTGAAAACTTGTCAGACAGTTACCTCTGTCAGATAAAAAAAGGATCTTAATTAGAAGTCAACAGCTCTTTCATTTGTGCTTTGTGGGACTATAGTGACTATGTGTGTGTAAGTGTTTAAATATGAGTCATCTAGGTCAGACTTCTTTGTGCTGCAGTGACATCAGCATTGATGAGTGCATTTAAGCTTCATACTGAATTTTATAGCCCATGATAATAGTTTAGAAATGCTGTAATTTAACAAGCATGCAAACAGCTCAAAAGAAGAGCGTCGGTGACCTGCCCTTCTAATGTTCTTTGTGTCTGCTTTTTCTGCTCCTCTCTTCTTATATTGTTCTGTCCGATGTGTAGATAGCAGCCAGGTGTGCTGCTAAACACAAAACATCACATCATTTAAAAAAATGGGGGGAAAGGCAGGACAGTAACAGACATGAAGGACTTTCTTCTGCCAAGTGCATAGAAAACAAATACCGTACTAAACAATGTTTTTGAACTTCACACAAAATCTTCAAGCTAACTTCATCCTGTTTGTTGCATGCTGCTGGATGATTAAGACAATGTGTTTACAGACTAGTGCTAAATACTTAATTTTGATTGTAGATTGCTATGATATATTCTGCGCACTATTTGTGAAAATAAAATACAATAGAACTAATCCTTATAGCCCTAAAAATACATTTGTGTAATCTTGTATGCAAATCGGGATTCAGAGTGAACTTTATACCATACAGGCATGTTGTTGCCCGTGACAGATCAGGTCAAATTTATTGGTATATGGAAAGCGCTTTCCATAATACATAAGAATTGGATAAAATGTAATATAATGTAACCAAGCAAAGCATATATGCTCAAATCATATGTTAATGTCACTTCATGATTCATAATAGTGCGTCTATGTCAGGCTTCTAGCTAATCAGTACAAAGAATCACATCAGTAGGTGTTCAGTGTAAAAATCTGTATTAGTTATCTCATCCCAGCCACACAAGAGCTGATTGAGCTGAGTGAGGATGTATCTGAGACCTGTGCTGCTCAATTTGTCCGGGTGGGTGTGAAGTTGGATTTAATGACAGGGATTCTTCTTGTCTTTGGTAAGAGCATGACCTTTAAGGGACGTCTCCTGTAATTATGGCCTCATTTACAACCAACTAATTACCCAGGATAATTCCATGGCGGCCATTACGGCAGGTTTGATGACCACTACATGTATTGTTTTTCATGATGTGCAGGTATTAGCATTCAAGGCTGTGCCGGAACCCCTTTGTCCAGGTATTACCTCGTTGTTTGAACAATTTCACCTCTAGCTGTGGTATGCGTCTGTTTAAATGCACTGCTCTATCCTGTTGGCGGGTTTCTTTTAACAAGGATTTAGGTTTTTGTCAAGTAGAACTCAGTAATTGCAAAATACAGTAAATCCATGCATTCTCTTTCATTTCAGGCAATTGCAAATTACAGTGTAAGTTTGCATGCCTCACTCTGCACTCTGCAGTAAATGCCTGTGACACCTCCAAGGTGTTTTACCTAAGATGAGGAGTTTCCACCTCTCTCCAACCTATATTTTATTGTAATTACTCTGTCTCTATTTCTGCAAAGCTTCAAAAGACCTCCACATGAAGATGACCCCATGATTATAGTGGTTGTGTTTGTTTAATTAAAGTATGAATGTCAGACTGAATGATCTGAATGATGATAGAATCATCTATGAATTGTGGATGTTTTATAAGGTTTGGTGTGAGGCATCTGACATTCAGCCTTGATTTACTTAGAGTGGCTTGTCTATACAAGCAGGGATGGTTGGCATACAAAAGGCTGTTACACAACAGTCCCAGTGCTGTGTCTGTCATTTAGACCACGTTGTGCTGCTGTTAATGCAACAACTCTTCTTTCTTTTGTTTTCATAAGTTATAAAAAGCATCAATTGTTAGCCGGGGTTTTTGACCAAAACAATTTGTACCAACCATCTAATACTACAGTACTTATCAAACAACAGTTGTAAACAATAAAGATGTGACTGCAAAAAGTGCTTGTGTTATATAGATACTGATCTTTCATAGGATATTACGACAAAATCTTATCATTCAGATTAAGCCAGAAACATGGATGTACTAACCAGTAGTTCAAAGTCACATTACCTGACATACAACACAAGTCCTGGACATATGTAAATCTACGGTTCCCCTTTCGTTGATACAGACCTCTAGTGAAGGAAGACATTCAGTCCGTATCTCAGGTCTCAGCACCATTGACTTCCGAGCCGGGTTTTCCAGAAAGCCCACCATGGACTTCAAAAAGACCTCCAGTAGGCCAGTTCAAGGTCAGTGAGGTCAACCTTACCAAATTGTAAAAAAAAAAAAAAAAAAAGGACTACAGCTGTTGTTTGCTTTCCTTTCACCTGTTGTGTTCACTTACAACCTTTTGCTTTGGGACATTAAAGTATACAGTATAAATTTGACCATCTTTCCAGGTATTCCCACTCACATCCTTCTGAACACCACCGGGCTCTCACCTCCTGCTCAGGCTGACAGGCTAGACCTTGTGTCAATCAAGGGCGAAGTGATCAAAACTTTGCCAATCCGCTACTACCCTAAGCGCGAGCCATTTGGCCTCTGGAACATCACAGAGTTCATTCCACCCAACGAGGCCTTCTTCCTGCAGGTGACAGGATATGACCGGGATGGTTTCCCATTCCAGAGAGTCTCCAGTGTTTCCTTCTCCAGCATTGTACCTGGTCAGTGTTACAGGTTGTGCTGTATTGTTGATGTATTGCTTGGTAATTTGATTAACTGCCTAATTTGAGTGATTAACTTTGTTTGCTGATTTCCAATCTCTCTTGTAGATGCCCCTAAGGTGCTGATGCCAGCCATGAGTCATGGATACTACCTCCAGAGAGGGGCTGTCCACTGCCAGGTAGAGAGCCTGATCCCCTTCACTCTGCGCTTCAGCAGGGATGGGAGGCGACTTGGGGTGGACCAACTCTTCAGGTGAGCAGGGTTGGGGAGAACTATGTGTCAGTTCAGACACTGTCTTTTAAAATCAAAGTTGTTTCACATCAAGACAATATTATGTATATAGCCCGATATCACAAATTTGCCACAAGGGAGGTTACAATCTGTGCAGCATACAACACCCTCTATCCTTAGACCTTCAATTCAGATAAGGAAAAACTCTACCAGTATAGAAAAGGGACTCCTTCTCTGGTGCTCTTCTTAAATAAAAGTCACAAAAGTCAGATATGAAGAGGAAAAGCATTGCAGTAAAGTGCATACATCTGCCAAAACTGTAGTAATGATATATGCCAGTTCCATATGATGTACTTTCACCATAAGGTCTTTTTATCCATATCCCATTTTCAACCTTTATAAAGTCAGGCGATTCGCACATTCTTATGGCTGTTCCTGAACTGTGACATGGGATACATCTATTAAAGTATTAAGTGGTTTTAAGCATTTCAGAATGATTATTTCAGCAACATGTTTTTGATCAGAACTGTATTTGTTCAACGGCTTTATGGGTTGCCCTCCTATTATCTTACCAGTTTTGGAAAGCCATCACTCATTTTCAAACTAGAAATGAGCTCCACTGATGCAATATGTTGTTAGATGGGCCAATGATGAAGCGGTTGCTCCTTCTTCTCTCTGCTGAGAGTTTGATGATGATACGATTTGTTCAGTCATTACATGCTGAGAAACCATATCACTTACCCCTTTGGCCAATGACCAGTCATGCAAATCTGCAAATCTATTGATACAGTAGCTTCTGAGCGATATGTCTCCAACAGGCAGAACAACAAATATAATGGATCCAAACTATGCTTACTTCCCTCCTTCCAACTTAGTTTGAGCTTAAAACTTGCATATTATGTTTCCATCTCTGCACTCCTGTGTAAATAAATCTGATTGGATTTTAGCCAGATCAATGGATGTAGTAGTTAATAGGAGATCGAATGGATTCAGCATTATTCTGAAGGAATAGTGAAGATAAAGATACTGAACATTCTTCCTTTTGATTCTAGTGAGTCCGACAATGCATTGTGGGAAATAGCACAGGTAACTCTGAAGGATGAGGGCTACTACGAGTGTATTGCTATCAACAGCGCTGGGACAGGAAGAGCTCGTACCTTCTTGGATGTATCAGGTAAGCACACATACCAAGTCTCATTCACCCTGTCACAGTTTGATAACAGGCAATTTATTCTACCTATTTGGTGACTTACGTGTAAAATAATTCCATTAAAATCCTAATTACAAGTAGACACACAAAATGGTGAGGTCCTCAATAAAGCTAATCTCTCTGTCAGCACAAATCAACTATGTTGAGTAATACAATGACATTAGTACCGGTAACCATATTGTTAAAAGAAAATAACTGAAGCAAAATGAATTTGAAGAATATGAGACAAATGATGTATTAAGACACTATTACAATATGTCAGAAAGACTCGCTACATAGACAGCAGTGTTGACTTTTGTCAATGGACTGTAATACTGTAATTTATGTTAATTAACAGTGTATTGTGAGCTACCCTCCATCACAATGTGTAATGAGCCAGGAGTGTCGGACAGAAATGCTTAGGGGCTGGTAAGCATTACACTGTCAACAAGTGTAATTGGTGTGTGATGGATCTATTTGCAGGGTAGTGAGCAATTTAAAGTCCAACTGAAATTAAATTAAAAAAAATTGTCTGCACTTTTTTTGTGTTCTCCTTTAAGAAAAGAATGTAAAACCAAAAGAGAGATTTTTTTTTATTTTTGGTTTCGTAGCGGCAGCCCATAGTTTTGCATTAATCAGCGGAATACTGTTATCAGGTATCCGTCTATATAGATGTGTTCCAGTTCGCTGTCTGCCCCTGACATGTAGGCTGCAGCGCAAAGTTAGTTTACTTTTTGTTTAGAAAATCATACTTACTGTATAAAGACACAAAATACCTTGAGTGAAATGGTGCAGCAAGAGGAAGTTTATGTCATGCTCGATAGGTTTACACACACTCTCGGTCCCACCAACTCATACACTTACACTACTTATGGACATATGTTTGGAATCCAAGCGCCAGTTGATGTGGGTTGAATTTCATAGGGTTCAAGGTCTCTTGCTGTGCATCCCAGCAGAGACCCTGCATGATGGCAGAATTAATGTAGCTTTAAGGAAAATTTGAAAATATGGTATTCTTGTGTGCCTGATTTGTGAAGCAATGGGCTATAAATATGATGTAAGCTGAGAATACATATAAAGCTGTAAATAGATTCCAGGCTGTGCACAAAAAACACAGTGTAGTGATAGTTTAGGTCGGTGTGCACAATTCAATAAAACAGCAGAGCTTAAACACAAATACTCACAGGTCACCACCATAATAAATGCATAATAATTTACAATCCCACTGAGAAATTCATAATCTATCTAATAAATTACTTGGATAGTGATTTTGTGATCATCATGATGTCAAAGCTTTGAGAACAGACAAAACCAGTGGGATCTAATGATTTATACCTTTAGTTTCACCACTGGGCAACAATTAATATTTGCCTATTCAAAAATCCTCTGTAGTGCGTTTATTTTTCAATCTGAGCCTTTTCCATTATGATACCCCAGAGCTTACATCACATGAATCCCAATGCAGTCAGTAAAAGGCTCCTTGTCCAATTTTCTTTCCAAAAAACTTCCTGCTTCGTGAAATTCACTGGAGTTCCATCAACATGATGAATGTCAAGCCGAAAGGAAGAAGGTGGAGTGCAGAGAAAGAGAGAGCGTGAGGTAGTTGAAAGACGCTTTGTGAAACAGAAGAAAGAGAAAGGGAGCCAGGCAGTGATCTGTGTAATGTCTGAGCGTAATTTATTACTATAACTCACCCACTATGTTTGCAGTACAACGGTGCAGAGGGGACTTGGTTTGTTCAGCTTTTACCTATTATGACGTCTCTAAAATTAGGTGAAAAAAATCCACTTCAGCCAACCTTTGTCACTGGGTCAGTGATATTTGGAACAGCAGGACAGACCTCCACAGTTTAGACTTGAACACAGAAACATATACATAATACCCACTCAGCGGCCAAATTTATGTCATCCTAATCCCAAGGTAACCTGACTCCGCCAGATGGATTGCTTCGCATTTGCTCAGCATATCCATCTTGGAACTTTCCGTTGGAGAACGTTTGGGAAGGGGCGAAAATACTGGTTAACTGATTGGATAAACCATCTGTCTATCACCACCTATGTTGGTGATAGACGGACCAAATCAACCAATCAGATCAACAAAGTGTATGACGTACCAACAGAGCAACGAGGAAGCCAGGCTCCCCCTGCTGCTGCAGGCAAAGCATAGCTCGTTAGCTCAGCAAGCAAGCAACATGCCGGTAAAGGACATTTGCCGTTTGTGTAACGAGAATTTAGGAATAAAAGGCCCCATTTCAGGTTCCCGGTCCATATTCCAAAAGAAGGATCCAAGAGAAAAAAGCATTAGCGAGCGGCTAACAGAATTACGGCTACCGCTGTCTGAAAATGTGTCTAGATCAGGTCAGACTTGCATGCATTGCTTCCGCTTGCTGAGCCTCGTGTGACCATCCTGATCTCGCGAGCTCCTCATTGCATCACACATAAACCCGCCTCAAAACCAACGCTGATTGGCCCGGTCGTTTGGCAAACGGCTCCAAATTTTCTCTGATCTGCGAGCAGAAAACTGGAGCTCGCGAGATCAGGATGGTCTCACGAGGCTAATCCCAAGGAGCTGTGCTGAAATCCCCAGTATCCTCCTTGTATCAGAGCCAAAGCTCTTTCTCTCCCCATTTCCCTGCTTTGCTCTGGCTCACCCTTGACAAAAATGATTGAAGACACACTGAGACATTGTGTTGAGAAGAAAGACAGAAATAGTGGAAGAGAAAGAGAGAAATAAGATATGAAAAGGACAAATGATGAACATCATTCTAATTATTACATTACATTATTGTATTACATTAGTTTACACACAGCGAAGATAAGCTACATGTAATACCTTTATTAAAAGTTAAGAAACACACCCAAACACACACTGTAGCAGAGCATCATAAACTACAATCATCATGCTACAATCAAATTTTTTCCTCAAGTCTTTTATTAGTGTCTATGTATAGTTAAGTAATGATTATTCTATGTTTGATATATTGTGTAGCCTGTTGTACTTGAGTAGATGTAGAACTTGCACTGACAATGTGCTTGCGCTGAAACTCTCTTACACTACGTTACCATTGCACCCTTCTGCATTTGTTTTTCCACACCGCTCCTTTAAACATGCTACGATCTAATTTTACTGTAAGGGCACACTATTGATATCTTCCTTTGTATTTTTGTAGTATGTACTGTATGTGTACGTGGATGTCATATGTCTGTGTGCCTATGTGTATGTATGTGTATGTGTACAAGCTATTGGACACCTTCATTTCCTTCAGGATTAATAAAGTATCTCTATCTATCTATCTATCTATCTATCTATCTATCTATCTATCTATCTATCTATCTATCTATCTATCTATCTATCTATCTATCTATCTATCTATCTAAAATCGTTAGACAGACATCAATATGCTGATTTTGGTGATGAAATATGGATAAAATAATATTGTATTTACTTTGTATGTTACTATTTTACTGTCGTAAAGTTGGTTGACTTGTGAGAGACAGATTAAATAAAGAATGGTCAAATTGAAGCCATAGATGCAAAGATATCAAATCAACATTATACAATGTATAAAACAATGTTTTCTCAGACTGAGCAGTACTAATGATGGTAAACTCACCTTTATATATAAAATCAGTGGAATTATCCTTTTAAGAATTCCTAATTTAACAAATTGATGCATGAGATTCACCTACTATTGAAAACGTTATCATTTTAGGTGAGTTTTTGTGTCCAATGGTCTAAATCAATGTTTCTGGGAAGTGGCCTTTTAAAGTGAAGCAATGTTTACTTGTGACCCCTTGCCTCAAGTTCAAAATGTCCATAAATTGTGACAACAAACATAATTTGTGTAGCAGAAATGTTTTTTCCCCATCATTTCCTAACCCCTCAAATTTACCTTGAAAACTGTTGGGGTCCTGACCCACAGGTTGGGAACAACTTGTCTAACTCAAGCAGAAAGTCAAATGTTGGCACGAAGAAAAATACATTCAGGTTGAAAACAAATGCTATAGACTTCTGAAAATGAAATGAAAAATTGCTCCCCATGATTGGAACATGTTAGATGTCTCTACATACGTAAGTGTCAGCAAGAAAGTAACCACTTGCTCTGGATTCCTGTCTAGCTTACTTTATGATGTAAAGTTCCTGGCAGCTGTCAACAACATTATTCCCTCATCCTGCAGAGCCGCCTCCAGCCATCACAGTTGAGGGTAATGTAACTGTGTCTCCTGGCTCCAGTGCTGTCCTCACCTGCCACGTCGTCAGCACGGTCAGCTTCAACCTCACCTGGCTGAGAGGAGGTCAGGATGCCCGTTTGGACCCACGGGTGCACATCTTGACGAACCTTTCGCTACAGGTGTCCGCTGTGACCCCAGATCACTCAGGCTGGTATGAGTGCATCGCTATAAACGAAGGAGGGGTGATGGCAGAGCGAATCTACCTCACTGTGCAAGGTGAGGAGTGTGTGTTTATATCTGCATGTGTTTAATATGATTATGTGGTGTAAGATCAGAAATGTGTGAGTAAAAGTGTCACTGTATACAAGTTGTTGCCCGTGTTCAAATACACAACGCCTTCCAAAAGCTAGGGCTACCTGGCTACAGTTGAACTTTAATTTTGTTGCTGGTGTATATGTGTGTACTTATGTACTTATGTGTTTACTTATGTGTTTGTGAGACTTCTGAGTGATTTACAGCGTGGGGGAACAAGACTCTTGGCAAACACAACCCCCTTCCCAAATACATGATCATCGCCCAAGTGCCCCTGCACTTCTTTCCTCCCCAGCTCCCAATAATTCACCCTAATGCTTTATGGGACGTGTCAAAATTATTTATGCCTGACTCTCAGGCAGCTCTAAAGTACAGTTTTACATCTTCAGACAGCTCTCATAGTCCTGTTCCTAACACTTCACTGACACTGAATCAGGAACACTTACTGTTGTACTCTGTACTGTTGTACATAGTATTGCTGGCTATCCGACCAGCACCACAGAGCAGCGTCCCATGCTTGGCCAGGAAATGCTGATGTATTACAGCCACTCAAACTATAACTGTAATCCAAACCAAATGAACATCCAGTATTTACTTTGTTATACAACCATCAATCCCAGAGTCAGTCAGAAGTTAATTCAAAGACCATATGCTGCTCACTGTCGCCTAAATTCCTCCTTGTATGTGTCTTGCCAGGTCTTGATGTTTTGAAGCAAAAACATGTTATTCAAAGTGAAAGAATTAGTCAAATCTAAATTAGTCAAACCTAAATTTGACTTGAGTTCAGTGTGATTTTGGAGCAAGCAGTTGCCTCTGCAAAGTAAACCTCAATGACACCAATTGAAAAGTTGCAGGTTTAACACTAGTGCTGCAGACAGGTTTGAAGGGCGAATTCTGTCATTTGACTTGTTTCACTGAGTGATGAGTTGAAAAGTTGACCCTTAAACATTTTCCCTGTATAACTAGACATTTTTTTTTCTTTTTATATCTCCTCAAAAGTGCATTGTTTTTCATATTTTATGTCACAGCTTTCTTTGTTGTTCTTTTCTTTAACCAATTTCTTAGTGCTTCTTCATTATTGTTATTATTATTTTTGGTCTTGTCTCTTTCCCTCTCTAATCCAGCTGTCAGCAAGCCCTTGGGGTTTCCTAATTACCCCCTGGTCATTCTTTTCCTAGTTATTAGTCTCACTTTGAAGTGAGTAAAGTCTGTTGACATCTTACAACACTTGGACGGAACACAGTGGAACCACATGCCAACAAAAATATCATGAGGTAGAGGTTTCTAGCTGACTTTTTATTAGACAGTACAAATTGACAGAAAGGGGATAGAGAGAGGTGATGACACACAGGAAAGGGCCTCAGGTCGAATTTAAAACCCAGGTTGCTGCCAAGAACTCAGCCTACATTGGGCGCACGCTCTACTGGGTGAGCTTAAGGTTTTCCCTAGATGCACAAAGTTAATGAAGAGAAAAGGGGAAGTTGGGATAGGAGGAGGATGCATTGTGAGTGTGTGAGTGAATGCAGATGAGTGAGGGAGGAAGAAATAGGGAAAATCTGAGCAGGTGATGAAGGGAGTGCTAAAGACAGGCTTCTTCCTGCTGCTACTCAGGGTAGAACAATGTGTCTTCCCTCTCAGGAACCTCTTTGTTCCTGAACTTGGAGGTGTCCCTGCCCCCCTCAGGGCAAGGTGATCTCGTGAGTTGTCTTGTAGTATAATCAGCACAGTACAACCTGAGGCACCGCTAAGATTCATAGATCAATACAGTGGCAAGTTGAGGTATTTCAATTTGTTTCAAGTCAAGGTTGTCATATATCAAAAGTATTACCTGTAAATGTATTGTCAGCATTTGGTAAATGCATTATATTTCTTTCAAAACGTGGCATCACTGATGATTGAAGTTGAAGCATCAGTACAAAAACTCTAAACATTCCTTCACACCTAGTGTACTCAGGTGTCAACCTTTCGATCCCGTGTCTACTGGCCTTCTATCACCACAGCACTTACTCAGTCAACCCAAGATCACTGTCATATTTTGGTTTATAGATGGCATGCAAGAAATAACAAGTTTGACTTACTGTCTTTCTTCTCATTATAGGAAAAAAGTAAATCCCTCACAATAAATCCCTCTCTGGCATCTTAGATGTACACAAATCTGAGTTTTTTTGTTGTTTTGGAAGCGTTTTTGTAGAACTAGTTCTCATATTGTATTTTCTACACTTTGGAAAGGTCAGAGCCTTGGAGATATTCCTAGCAGTGGGAATAGAATAAAGAAAACACGCCCTTGAAGTGATGAGTTACAGTACACATCATGAATCAATTGGAAAATCTTTTCAGATTCCACAGCTTCTCCTGGTCTGGATTCAATATTCCTCCCTGTTTTACCAATAAAGAGGAAATGAGGATGAAAGATATGCTGTGAAACATTTTTAGTTGTAGTAACAGCCACCACTCTTCTTGCTACAGTGACAAAAGTTTATGCTCTGATACATTTTGTGGCTGAGCCTAAATTCATTCAGAGTTATGGAAGAAGTTCCTGACATGCATATAAGGGTCCAAATCATCAATGACATCATTTTAGGTTTACTAATATGTAACAATATATATGTATCTAGAATTTATTTCTCAAAGCCAAATACACTAATATCCTTAATGATGAAAATATTTAATTAAATATTTTCACATTGAGAACACTTTTATATTACTGAAGTGACTGAATTAGATGGAATATTGATTCATTGATTAATCTGGAAAATGTGTATTTTTGATTCCCTTCTCTTTTCCTCTAGAGGTGCCCAGAGTTTCAGTAGAGCCTCGGAATCAAACCTTTACAGCAGGAGATGAAATGAGGATCAGATGCTCGGCCAGGGGCTACCCTCCACCCCGTCTGGTCTGGACCCACAATGACATGTTCATCATTGCATCCAGCAGGTGAATTCATCTTCTTTCACATGAATAGATTTGAATACTTTTATGTATCGTAATTGTTTGTGTTTTATGATGCATTTCACTTCTTCTCTCCCATTTGTCCACTCTCACTTCCATATGCACTTTTGATCATGCTGAAATGTCATGACAATACTGAATTGTGTATCTTGTGTGTGTTCAGACACAGGATGATGCCTGATGGCACATTGGTTATAAGAAACATGGAGAAAAAGGATGGAGGAGTGTATGGCTGCCTGGCCAGCAACCCGGCTGGGACAGACACAATTACCTCCATCCTCACTTACCTTGGTGAGTGCCACAGTGCAAATGCATCCATCCATCCATCCATCCGTTAGCTCTATCCACACTGACAACCATTCACACCATTCACACCATTCACCATTCACAACCATTCACACCTAAAGTCAATTATTAGAGTCGATAATTAACCTAACCTTTATGCCTGTGGATGTGGGAGAAAACCGGAGTACCCGGAAACAAACCATTCAAGCACAGGGGACCTGCAGTCAAATGGAAATAAATAAAATAGACATTAACTTTAGCTGCACTATGCACATCCATACAGTATGTACTGCATTTCAATTTGCACTCTTTGTCATACTGATTTTCTGTCTATTGTTCTATAATTCACATTCCCTAGAATCTCCTGTGGTGACAGTGGCTGTGAGTGATATTCTCATTGGCATTGGAGAAACCACAGTGATGGCCTGTTCTGCGTCTGGAATCCCTCAGCCTAACATCTGGTGGTACAAAGGTAACATATGCGAAAGAAAAACAACAAAAAGCAATATTAGCACGAACAATTATTAAAACTTCAGTGTAGAGTTATATTTTCATAGAAGGATTGAGTAGTTTGCTCACATAGCCTACCCATAACACTTTTAATAACCAAGCTGATCACAATCCACTGTCGCATTTATTCTCATTGCTAGGTGATGTCCAGTTGCAATCATCATCATTCTTGGACGTGGATGCTCTAGGAGGTACATTAACAATCAAGGAGTCCCAGGATGTTGATGCTGGAGAATACATCTGTGTAGCTGTCAATGCTGCTGGCAGCTCGTCAGGAAAGATCTCTCTCGATGTAGGAGGTAAGAGTGGCACCAAGGTTAGTTAACCTGTAACAGTGCTAATCAGTTTAATGAACCTATAATAAGGACAGAATAAATAGGAAGATTGCTACTTGTGTAGCCTTACCATAGCTGTGAATGTGAGTTTGGTAGTGATGGAGTCATTGCTTATTTCTTGTGTTGCAAGGTAGCTGTTTCATGGAATGCATCTTAGACCCTTAAACCCTAAACGGTCAATGGAATGGGTGTTATGGTTATGGCTCACAGTATACACTGGTGTGTAATGTCTGTTTATTATGGAACAAAGGCTGCTTTGGTGTAGTTAGTGAATGATGGCGTTGCCAGGCCAAGGACAGAACGTGTCTGGTTTACACCTTAACAAGTTTACACAGGGGTGTGTCAATATCGTGTGCATATGCGTAAAATATAAAAATAACTGAAACATATAACAGTACAATGCCTACCCAGAGGTCTATATATGTTGTAAAGCCTGTATTTGCATACTTCTGCCGAATCAACACATATAAAACCCCAAAATATTCAATATTAAATGAATAAAAAAGACATTGTGGGTGACAACAAATAATCACATAATTAAATTGTGAAAAATATATAAATGGGAACACACCACCGGCGAAGCACCGTGAAACATAGATTTGTAGTGAACAACCAAAGCTTTTATGATGGACAGCTTGATTGTCTGCACTTTTTTATCTTTTCCATCTTCAACCTTGATCGTTCCAGCCGAACCCAAGTTCATTCGAGAGCCATCAGATGTGGCGTCAGACATTGGCTCCAATGTGACCCTGCTGTGCCTCGCCCAAGCTCACCCCAAACCACAGGTCACCTGGAGGAGAGAGGATGGACTTCCAATTTTCAACAGGCCCCACACACGTGGCATTATTACACAGAGCAGCGGAGCACTACATATAAACAGTTAGTTTTTTAGTGGAATATGTGCATACGCATTACACATGAAAATGCTCTACATTGATGCCTACATAAATATTCCTTTTTCTCTCAGACCTGTGGGTGGAGGATGAGGCAGTATATGTCTGTGAGGCTCACAACCACTTTGGCAGGATCCAGGCCCAGGCCAGAATCTCAGTGACTGGACTGGGTAAGTGCAACATTTGAGAAGTCTTGCTTCTCTGACTCTGTCAATTTGTTTTTGTCTATTCCTCCAAGATCAAAAAGTAGTGTCACTTCAAATGAATGCTAGTATTCAGAACACCTTTATTTCTGAAATACAGCAAGCATTGTAATTTGCTTCTGGGCTCTCTGTTATTTATTATTGATTCATGTATTAACTTTTCAATCCCTAAGAGGAAATTGATAATGCTTTGAATGTCATAAGTTTAGTGGGAGGCAAAGGAATACCGAAGTGTAGCTGAACTGAAAAAGTGCTCAGATAGGCATGCCTTGAAATGCTTTTGCACTTCAAAGACCTGTGGAGCACAAAATGCATTTACACACTCACACATGCTTAACATTACTTTTGGCTGAATTTGCAGTTTACTGAGTTGTCCAATCAAAGAGCATATCTACCTTACATGTCAAGTACATTTTCTAAAACAATATACAGTACATTTGAGTGCCTACATCTGTCTGTACTGTATGTCCTTGTGGATGTGTGTGAGTGTGTGTCTATGTTTCAGTCTTTACATGTAAGTCTGAGTTCATTAGCACATTTCAGTTGGTGTGTTTGAACACATGGGCCTTGTGAACCACTGTTTCTATTTCACCGTTTTCTTTACAGTGGAAACACACTGAGCTCTTAAATGTGGGCCAAAGGTTAGAAACCACAGATCCACCCAGATGACATATATTACTGCCCCCCTGCCCCCATTTCCCTACTGTGTGTGTGTGTGTGTGTGTGTGTGTGTGTGTGTGTGTGTGTGTGTGTGTGTGTGTGTGTGTGTGTGTGTGTGTGTGTGTGTGTGTGTGTGTGTGTGTGTGTGTGTGTGCGTGCCTGTGTGTGTTTGTGTGTAAGGTTGTGTTCCCAGGCCAGTCAGGGTGGTCGTCAAATTCCCCTTGACGACACCGTTGTCTATCTATCACAGCCCCCACAGATGACATCAGCATTATGTGTGTGGTGTGAACACAGTCAAACCATAAAGACAAATGTGACCATTAAACTTATTTATAGGTATTCATATGTCAGGGAAGAAAGTGGTGTGTTGATAACTTTTAGCAGTTGTGGAAAATATATACTGTATGCTGTATTGTTGATGAATTTTTAGCAACCAAGCATTCCCAATTCATCATACACGCAAACACTTACACATGTGCTTCTTTTCATTTTTGATCTTTGATCATTAGTATATTATTAAGCCCTTTCTGATTCTGATTCAGATTTATGTCTAAAAATAAATACAACCACACTTTTGTGTCAACATAAACACAAACATTAAACATTTCTCATATTTCCTGTGTTTTATGACTGTCTTGGACGAGTTTATTTTTTTTGTTTTTTTTAAGGATGAACTGGTTTACAGTAATTGGTTGGGTTCTTTGATTGTATGCTTTCAGACACACAAAGATAGTTGACCTGTGTGTGTGTGTGTGTGTGTGTGTGTGTGTGTGTGTGTGTGTGTGTGTGTGTGTGTGTGTGTGTGTGTGTGTGTGTGTGTGTGTGTGTGTGTGTGTGTTTTGGTCTCTATGCACAGAAAAGGCTGCTACCCACATAATGTACATCTCAACAGTATCAAATAGCTTAACAGGATTTTTGTTCAGCTCTCTGCTAATATGAATCTACTTAATCATTTTCTTGAATACTTTCCTGTCATCCTTGCATGGTATCTGCAGTCTCGCCTGTCATTGCGATGAGTCCGACTGTGCTCAGTGTGATCGAGGACCAGCAGGTGACTTTGCCTTGTGTGCTTTTGGCTGGGAATCCGCTGCCTGAGAGGCAGTGGCTACATGACTACGGCTTGGTGAGGACACAGAGAGAAAATGTACAGTATTTAAATGTATTCCATGTCTTCATTTAAAATAGCCATGGTTTAATTTGAACCAATATTACCTACAAATCTTTCAGGTGACCTCAGACCAGTTTGTGACGGTGAGGAAGGACGGCAGTCTGCATATTGAGAGAGTCCGGTTGGAGGATACGGGTGACTACACCTGTTTGGCTGAAAACGTTATTGGGGCCACCAACCATACCACCACTGTCAACGTCTATGGTAATGAACAGAAACGTACATACAAACTAATTATAAACAGAAATGCATATGCACGAAAACGAATATAGAGAAAACTCAGTAGTTTAGTCTTTAAAGTGCTCATATTATGCTTTTTGGCTTTTCCCCTTTCCTTTATAGTGTTATATATCTTTTTGTGCACGTTATAGGTTTACAAAGTTTTAAAAGCCCAAAGTCCACCTCAAAGGGACTTACCATCTCCAACAGAAAACACTGTTCACAAACTGCTCCAAACAGCTCTGTTGTAGTCCAGCCTTTACTTCCGTGACAAACGTGCACCTAGTTGCTAGCGTGGCACTTCCTCATGCTCTGCAACTGACTAGCTAGCAGTACTTACTGCGCATGTGTGACTCCCAACAAAGATGGTACAGAAGTGTGATGCCTCACTCTGTAGCAAAAACAGAGAGCTCAACCCACAGGGTGAAAAGAGGAGCTGCAGCAATGTGCAGTACAACAAAAATATGGTGTTTTCTGAAAATGAAATCACATAAACCTATTCTGGTAAAACCTCTAAATACAATTATGAACCTGAAAATGAGCAGAATATGAGCACTTTAAGGTATCTTGTGGAGTTTTTGAGCACATTGTATGTGTTCAGCAGCAACTGTATCAGCACACTCACCTGAACAATAACGTACTGTATGTGCAGGAATTGGGGAAATGTATTAAATGTAATGTATTGCATACACTTAATGGAACTGAGCCATGGTTATTATTTATCACATATGCTTTTTCTTTTTCTGCTATGACGAGTCAAAACATCTTCTGTGAAAAAGGCCTATTGTAAATGTTTTATTATAATTGAAATGCCCCCTCTGTTTTTTCTGTTTCTTTTATTCTCTTGCCTCCTCCATTTCTGACTGCCCCGTTTAAATGTCTCCTTTACATGGCAGAGAACTCTTAACCCATGAATAGGATTATCTTTGAGGTTGCATTAAAACCAGGAGCAGCTGAGGGTAATGGCAGAGTTTGGAGCACAGTGAGAGGGGAAAATGTGTTCTCCATTTACACAAACGTCAGCCATTGCTAGATTCTACCAACTTAAATAGGAATTGTACGTGAAAGAACTAACTCCCTCATGAAATTAGGTCAGTCCTTTTCAGCTGTATATACACAACACACTGAAAATGTACACCATGTAGGTCAGTGTATAGTTACATTTGTCATAACCCATGAAAAATACTTTCCATAGAGCCGACATCATTCAAAGTACATGCAAAGATGCAGATAGAAGACCACCATGCAATACTTCATATTGTGTACACTGTGTGTGATTTGGTTGTTGAGTTAAATTCAATTTTTCATCTCCAAGAAGATGCTCCAAGCCCCCCAGGGCTACTCTTTTCTGCAGATTCCCGGGATCATGACAAACAACAAAAACAAGAAAGATAGTGAATTAGAGAGAGAATCGACAAAAAAGTGAAGAATAAAATAAGAGACACACACAGGCAACCAAACACACACACACATAATATACAGAGAACACTGGATTTTGTGAATACTTGATGAATGTATGTATGCAAAAAAACACATTAGACTCACTGCGCCTTTTTCTTCTTCTTATGTTTCCAGTAATTCCTACCATTCAGTATGGCCCTCAGGTGTTCAGCACAATTGAGGGCACACCCATCACTCTGCCCTGCCGCGCCAGTGGAGTTCCCATCCCTAACATTACCTGGGCCAAGGTATGTCTTGGCATTACCTCTCAGAGTATAAAGTAAGCCAACGTAAGAGCCAGTACTCTGTTTACGATGGTGGGCTGTTTTCCTGACACTGAAGGCCTTCTTTTTCTCTCCATAAATGGCAAAAATAATAAAAGGTAGATGTGGGAAACCCCATGAAAAGTATGTACAGTCGGTGAATCAGGAAAAGAAATGTTTCATCACATTTTGGCCAACTATCACCAGATGACACTCCACAACATACAGCAATAGGAAAGCTATATGTCATGCCATTTTTTTACTGACAGCAAAAGGCATGAGGGCACTTTATGATGTCTTAAGTCACAAACTCCCACTCATCCACAGATACACCTCTTGACTCTTTACTTGTAAATTAATGCTGTTATGCAGCTCATTTGGAGTGGAAATATGGACTATTTGTCTTTATGTAGTGTGGCTGTGTAGTTTTGGGCAGAGATAAACTCAACTTAAAATAGCCCAGATGCTCTGCTTCAACTACAACGGAACAGGTCCTTATGTTGTTTTGTCTCAAAGGTCAGGGATGCTATATATTTTTAGTACAATACTTACTCTATTAATGGGGCTCTGGCAAGACAATGGTACATGCTAGGAATATGTGTGAGGGTACATGAATATGCCTCATGTGCTGCTCCATGAAATCAACTCTACCTGTATCCACTGGCCTGGACAGTGTGCTCACTGTCTTTACATGTGCCCTTTTGTGTGTTAGTATGTATTATAAGCCACTGTGTGTATGTGGAAAACTCCTCCCTGTTTTCCATCTTTTACACTAGTTTTCTTGGAGTTGTAAAAGCAATACTGTTAAAGTGAACAAGGGCTACAGGAACATATAAAACTAGACCCTGCTAAGTTTTGCACCAGCTCTGACGATGTGGTTCTCTCTAATTCCTTTACTATTCTCTATAACATCAGTTAAGTCAAGTCAAGTTAGTCATATCAGATCAAAAAGGACAGTCCAGAGATGAATCATGATGCACAGACTTCACATTTGCTTTGTGTTTTGGTGTATTTGATTGTATACCTATTAACATTTTTATTCACAGCCTTTTCATTCAACAGCAAACAAATGTAATTCAAATCATGAATTTAAGAATGCTAAGTAGGTCAAACCACACATCCTACTGTACCTTTTTTCTTGGACACCATGTCAAGTGTTAAAGCTTAGTTAATGAAACAAACTGTGGCCCCTGCCCTTTCCCTGCTGTGATTTGTTTTGTAGGGTGGGGAGCTGCTGTACTTGGGTGGTCCAGCCTTCTCCCTGGATTCTGACGGCAGCCTCCTCATCACCTCTCCCTCTGGAAATGAGACTGGAGAGTTCATCTGCACAGCTACCAATGCTGCCGGCTATGCCTCCAGGAAGGTCCAGCTCACTGTCTATGGTAAACCTCATCACCAGCTAAAGCCTGGATAAAGTCTGTACACAGATAAAGGAGATATACATAGCATTTAACATCAACAATTTGTTACTAAACTAATTTTAAGACATTAGTATAAATACTATGATCAGGTCTTGTCACTGAGTCAGATTTTGTAAGAAAATGACTTCAGCACAACAGCTTAACACTACAAATCAAGATCTAATATCCACTCTTTTGGCTTAATGATGACTGAATTGTAGTTGACCTTGTCCATGTTCAGATCCAGTATCCCCAAAGTTTTTTTAACATTTTTATTTACAATACACAGTCACTCAGTCATTTCGATAGCAGAGTTCCAAGTGCTCCGCAAGTCATTGGCTCCACTTTCCTCACAGTTCTGCTTGTGCTACTGTTTAGTGCTCAACCACTCTGATCGCCTTTGTGTTGGCAGTGATGGAGCAGTTGAAGGTGGCTTTTTAGAAAATACTAACTAACTAACTTTTGCTTGATAATGCCCATCTCCCTCAATCAATATGATCACCACCTTTAAAGTTAGCTGCTCTAAAAAAAAATACTGTATGGGAGGAATGAACACACAAAACTAACATACTCATTGCAACAAGAGGCAATTTTATCAATATTCAACTCTTTCTTTGCATATTTTTACTTTTTGATTTATTTATACATTGTATGTATGTCCAGTCCGTCCTAGATCCAATATTGGTGGTGCCGGAGGCTCAGCAAAGCCAATGAAAATGTCAGTGATTGAGGGTGTGGATGCCATTTTGCCATGTGAGGTCCACAGCGTCCCACCTCCCACCATAAGCTGGGCCAAGGAAAGGCAGCTCATCTCCCCATTCTCTCCCAGGTAAAACCCATACAGGACCACACACAGCAATGATGATCCAGTTTCACTAAAATCACCCCTATTTCTTTCAGACACACTGCAGCCTTAAAGTGCTCATATTATGCTTTTGGCTTTTTCTCTTTCCTTTATTGTGTTATATATCTTTTTTGTGCATGTAATAAGTTTACAAAGTGGAAAAGCCCAAAGTCCATCCCAAAGGGACTTATCATCTCCAACAGAAAACACTGTTCACAAACTGCTCCAAACTGCTCTATTGTAGTCCAGCCTTTACTTCCGTGACGAACGTGCGTCACTTTGTAACACACGTTATAATGCTCGCCTAGCTGCTAGAGTGGCACTCCCTTGTGCTCTGCTTCTGACTGGCTAGTAGTCCTTACCTTGGTACTGCGCATGTGCGACTCCCAACAAAGATGGAACAGAAGTGAGATGCCTCACTCTGTAACTAAAACAGAGAGCTCAACACACAGGGTGAAAAGAGGAGCTGCAGCAATGTGCAGTACAACACAAATATGGTGTTTTTTGAAAATTAAACGATGTAAACCTATTCTGATGTAACCTCTAAATACAATTATGAACCTGAAAATGAGCATAATATGAGCACTTCAAAATACACCCCATGAATAATATTGTCTGTTAACTATTAATAAACATTTGATAAAATCATATTATCCTGGGCGCCCATATAGCTCAGTTGGTAGAGCGGGCGCCCATATATGGAGGTTTACTCCTAGACGCAGCGGCCATGGGGTCGACTCGGACCTGCAGCCCTTTGTTGCATGTCATTTCCCCCCCTCTCTCCCTTTTCATGTCTTCAGCTGTCCTGTCAAAAATAAAGGCTGAAAATGCCCCCCAAAAATGCTTATGCTTAAATCATATTATCCTGGCTGTAACCTCAAAGTTAGATTTGTAGTTTTAAAAGAATAAGAGAACCTCAATGCTGTCTACATTGCTGTGCTCTGTCTCTGGACTGTTCAGAGCCTCAGGATATAGTTTGTGGTTTTATAAGATGACTGAGTAATCATACTCTTCTGTTGTACCTACTCTGCGCCTACCATAGCAGCTGTAATTGTGGTTGATGGTGGATTAGTAAGAATTACTAGAAGAGTATCTGTTTACAGAAATTACTGAATAAACCATTGAGTGAAAAAACAATCACTGAGTGTGTGTGCTTGTTTTGTACTTGGATGCTTTGGAAGACTGATTTTTACTTAGACTTTCACCTTACAGTTGAGTTTATTGCTGATTTTGGGTGTATTTCTTCATCCCAGGCACACTCAGCTTCCCTCAGGCTCTATGAAGATCTTGGAAACCAGAGTGTCAGACAGTGGACTTTATGTGTGTGTTGCCTTGAATATTGCTGGCAACTTAACACAATCCATTGAGCTGAATGTTTTGGGTAAGTATGTCATAAATACTAAAAAGATGAAATACTGATAGTATCAGTGGTAATGTAAGAATTACTGTTTGTCTACTATGCCTAAATGTAAATGTAAATGTAAATGTTGTAGAACTATCAAAAGATTACATAATAAAACATGCAATCATTTGGATCAAAGTTGCTAAGTGAATTCATAAAAAGTTAGATTTTCATCTAACTCTCATGTAATCAAAGGTGCAGGTGCAGATGATGTTACTAAAGCTTATTACGTCTTCTGTCCTGCAGTGCCCCCGAGTATTCAGGCTGGCCCCAGGGTAATGAAGGTACAGGTGAATCACCCTGTGGAGTTGACCTGTGTGGTGAGAGGGATCCCACAGCCCTCCCTCACCTGGACAAAGGATGGTAAGAGGTACCAAGTATCCCCTGATGGTAGCCTGGCATTGAGGAATGTGGGGCTGGCTGATGAAGGAACCTACACCTGCACAGCCACAAACACTGCAGGCAAAGACGAGGCCCAAGTTCGCCTTCTTGTGCAAGGTTGGTTTCAAGGTCTTGATCCCACAGACTTGCACTGTGTTCATTATACCTATGTGTGTTGAAATGTTTTCAGTTGGACAAAAATAAATATCTGACTGACGTGTGTTTTTGGTTTTTGAAAAAAATCAGTGTTAATGAAGCAAAACTAATTTTAGAAACAATTAGTGTATGGATCAGGCATCTGCCGCACAAAACATTATACACATGCTAAAGTAAGACATAATGTACCGTATGTTTAGTTTAGTTTGTAATTCTTTGTTTGAATGACAACTGATTAAATACAGTATACAGTAAAAGTTTGAAAGATGCATGCTGAAAACAATTGCAGATGCTTTGTGGTGTAAGTGTATTTTGTAATGTGTTTGTCACTGATTATGTGTTTGTGGGTTCTCAGTGCCCCCTGTGGTCGAGGTATTGGAGCCCCCCTTCAATAGTCCCCTGCAAGAGAGAGTTGCAAACCAGCGAATTGCATTCCCCTGCCCTGCCAAAGGTAATGGAAAATCTCCAACTAGACAGATGAAAAAAGAAGACGATTGATCATTTTGTTAGCCTGTGCAGAAAAACAAAACTTACTCATACTCCTATAATAAGCGATGTTTAGTGAGACGTTACAAGTTATTTCTGCTAAAAGTATGCACTATACTTTCACTAATAATGATGACTATGTCAAGTATCACACCTCATTTTCTAATTGCGATGGTTTGGGTTTCATTAACATCCTTCTCTCTTTTAGGTCTTCCCAAGCCAGTGATTCGGTGGTTGCGTAATGGCCAGGAACTGACGGGTAATGAGCCTGGTGTGTCCATCCTGGAGGATGGTACACTGCTTATTCTAGCCTCTGTGTCACCGCTGGACAACGGAGAGTATGCCTGTGCTGCTGTCAATGATGCTGGATCCACTGAAAGAAAGTACCAGCTCAAAGTTAATGGTGATTGACCTGTTCTCTGGTTCTGACCTGTGACTTTGGAATAGGTTTACAAGACATTTGCTGACACATCACTGAAACATTACCTTCTATCTTATATTTTGCATACATTTGATTCTGTGGAAACTAATGCTTAAATAAAGCTTGGTTATCACCTTTGAAACTTCCACAGTGCCCCCAGTTTTCCGTGACAGGGAAACGCCAGGCAACGTGTCGTTGGTCCTGAGCCAGTCCACCAGCTTGGTGTGTGATGTCATAGGAAGTCCGACCCCTGTCATCACTTGGTACAAGGATGGGGCTCCTGTAGGTGAAATCTGCTGTTAAACTGTATTTTTACAGTTAAAAAAATTTAATTTACGTTTACAACTCGTAAGATCCAGTTTTAGTACAAATGTGACTTTTAAAGGTAAATACACACATCAAAGACACAGTCAGTGTAACATGCTGCCTTATAATTTTCATAACCTATACTTAAACTGTGGTCAAGTAAGTCATCCAAGAGGATTGGATCACAAAACTTTACAAGCATAAAAGTAATGAGAAATTATAATGACCTTTCCTTTCATTTACTAAGTGCTTATAAAGTCTGAATGAGCTCTGATCACAGGGTACACTGTCCAAGAGAACAGACCTGAAACCACCGTGGATCCTGTGTGTGTGTGTGTGTGTGTGTGTGTGTGTGTGTGTGTGTGTGTGTGTGTGTGTGTGTGTGTGTGTGTGTGTGTGTGTGTGTGTGTGTGTGTAAAAAAGACCACCAGCCATGGTGGCAGCAATAGTCAAAGCTGTAATGACAGAATAATTATGATTGATGTGAGAACAGAAAGTTAGCACACACTTTGCTGTAACATCCCAGTTAGCTGGCTGCTTTTTGTTCCCTTGGCTGCCTTACAAGTTATTCCAGCAAGACACAGATAGGAAATTCAGAGCACTTACTTTAATCTTCTAATAATGAGCAATCTAACGACAGATGCTCTGCTCTCTGAATGTTTTTGACTCTAAGTAACAATTTAAAACTTTTCATGTTTTGTAAATTATATTTCTCAGTTGAATAGATCTTTGGCTTAGAGTTTAGAGTTTATCCTTTTATCATGATGTCTTACAATACACCCCATAATTACTGTCAGACAGTATTTCCCAAACTGTAACTTATGCTGTTTTTGCTTCTGTGTTTGATTTAATTTACTTATGTTGATCGACAGGTAGTTTCTAGTAACAGCATCCAGATTCTTGACATGGGAAAAACCCTGAGACTACTGAAGGCAGCCACAGCAGACGCAGGCAGCTACAGCTGTAAAGCCATCAACATCGCTGGCAGCACAGAAAAAGACTTCTTCCTGGACGTACTGGGTGAGTAAGGGCAGTGAGTACAGTAGTTGACTATGGCAGAGGTTCTTTCTTTTTTTGCAGCCAAGGACTCCTTAGAAGATAGAGAATATACAGGGGACCCCCTCATGTATGTCCCTTGGAATAATTTGACATAGCCTATTTTTTACACTTCTATAGTCTTGGCTATGTGAAAGAACAACACAAGAAAAAATGTATTAAAAATATACTGTATAGAATATGTATTGCAACATATGTAACACTGATTCTAGAAGTTCTAGATTTGTTAGATTAGAACATTATCTATGAGCTATTATAGATTTAAAAAATAAAATATTATTTGATGAACCATGAAGCCTTTTGTAAAAACAAAAAAAACAATAATTTAAATCAATTTAAATAAAAAAAAATCATGAACCCCTTAGCAGAGTGCCACGGACCCCTAGGGGCACAGGATCCCACTTTGAGAATCACTGGTCTATGGAAACTCTAAGGAATTATGACGAAAGAGCTGTGTGCTGACTAGCAGACATACAGATCTTGAAATTAATTCCACATCAGTGGAAAACCCTTTAAACCCTTTTAATACATAAACTCTGCCACATGTGTAGGACTTCTTGGGCTTTCTCATTTAATCAGTTTCTAGATGAGTCAGCTAATATGCACTCTTTATTTGTGTCCCAGTCCCACCGACCATTGTAGAGTCAGGCTCTCCTCGAGATGTTTCATCCATTGTCAAACAGGAGATCAGTCTGGAATGCAAGGTGCAAGGAGTGCCCTTTCCCACAATCCAGTGGTACAAGGACAGGAAGTAAGTGCCTTCCAATATTAGAGTATTTACTATTAGGGTAAAAAAATAATCAAACTAATAAAAAAAAACTGAGTTAAACTTCTGTTTTTAGGCTGGTGTTTCTTGGTGATCCCAACGTAGAGGTCACCAACAGGGGTCAGGTTTTGAGGATAAAAAGCGTCCGTCTTGGGGACAAGGCACGCTACCAGTGTATTGTCATGAATACAGCTGGCAAACAGTCCAAGGACTTCAACCTCAGTGTCTACGGTGAGTGTGGATTTTGACAGATCCTAGCCAGTCAGACGCTATGTACAAAGCCTACTCTTTACACAGTAACCTAACATGACTAAAAACAGCTGAATTATGGATTTCAGATTCATAATTTGTGTGCCATTGTTTCAGTGCCCCCCTCCATCAAAGGTGGTAACATAACCACAGAGGTCACAGCCCTGCTCGACACGGTGGTAACACTGGAGTGTGAGGCACGCGGAGTGCCGCTTCCTAGCATCACCTGGTACCGAAATGGAGAGGCCATCCTGTCCAACCGACAGGTTCAGTACGTCGAGCGAGGCCACTACCTGAAGATCCCTCGGGCGCAGGCGTCCGATGCCGGCCAGTACGCCTGCAAGGTGACCAGTGTGGCTGGGAGCGCTGAGAAGAGCTATGAACTGGACGTCTACTGTAAGAACCTGACATCTGACACCTGATCATATACACACATTTTGTTTTTTTTACTGTGCTGTATTTTAGCTTGAAACAAAACCTTTGAGAAATTCATCACTATGTGATTTAGAAAATCCAGAGAGCATTTTCACATTAAATCAGGTTTTTGAACTGCGGTACTCTTGGAACATAAGTTTCCATTGTCTCTGCATTTGCAATCCTTCTCATATATTCGGAGATCTGAATCTTATTATTGTATTAATCAGAGCTTTAAGGCATTTGGTTTCACTCACACAGCATGAAGACTTTTGCATCAGACATGAATCATTTCAAACAGCTGTGGATAGTCAGCAAACAATTTATTGTAAAAATAAAATCCTTGAAGGGCAAAAAAATGGTTACAGAGTGGAGGACTTGATGCATAAAGCAATTTTACATGTCGTTGGCTGATGAACGCCTTGTGTGTGAAATGTAAATAAGATATCAGTCAAGCAGAAAAGTCCTCGAAGCTTTAACTGTCCTTTTATTCCGTTTCTTTTGAATGCATCTCCCCCCTCCCAGTGCCTCCTACCATTGCCGGGGGTGATGATGGGCCAACTGAGAGGAAAGTGATCCTCAGTAATTCTCTGATTCTGGAGTGTGAGGCTGGGGGACACCCTCCCCCCTCCCTCACCTGGCTGAAGGATGGAGTTCCTGTGCGTGATGGTGAAAGTGTCCGTCTTCTCGAGCAGGGGAGTAAAATAGAAATCCTTTCAGCCACAGTGTCAGACTCCGGACGTTATGTCTGTGTGGCTACGAGCATCGCTGGAGAGAAGGAGGTCAAATACGACGTCAGAGTTTTAGGTATAGAAACACACAAAAATAACTATATACTATACTGACAATGACATGCACAACACATACACACACTCATGCCTCATTGTTTTAATTATTACATTGTCACCATCTGGCAGACCCAAAGTAACGAGACATGATGACAACAAGTGGGCTATCTTTATATTCAAAAATGCCTACTGTACCTTTTTTATTTTTTATTTTATAAAATATTACTTTTCTAGGATGTTGGCTTGCTTTTGTGTGTGCATGTTGTGGCCTTGCTTGTTCTTTCCATATCAATTTCTTTGTTGGACCTCAATTCTAGTTTTTGACTCAAATTGTTAATGAAAAAAAAGGATTTGTCTCCATGCATATCATATGAACAGCAATTGAAAAAATAAATAGAAGCCAAACATTTGAGTTAGGGTATGCCAGTTAAAAGACATCCGAGAAGGTTGTTACCTGAACTGGCCACCCAGGTACAAGTGTTTTATAGCTGCTTAGAGCCAGGATATCTCTTGAGGACTTATGTTGGTCCAGCTTACCTAAGCCATACTGTAATATGTAGAGCCATGTGGCATGAGTTGTCATCATTAATCAGAAACTATCCAGAAAACACTCTCATCAGGCTCTAAGTTGGATAAATCATGTAAGTTAAAACTTGATTTGCGAATGTGTATTTCAACCATTAACTCTTTCACAATCAGTTCATGCCAGAGGGAAAGGCAGTGCTTTATTTTTGGTATGAGATGGATGGAGTTGTCGCAATTTAGGAAGTACCCTCTCCCGTGTTTAATCCCTATGAGTAAACCTTATCGCTCCAACAACTTGTCATGTTTAGTTTATTCTTTAACAGTTCGTGCCAGCTGGAAAAACATTGTGCCGTTGTCGGCAGGATTTGAACCTGCGCGGGGAGACCCCAATGGATTTCTAGTCCATCGCCTTAACCGCTCGGCCACGACAACTCATGTTAAATGTGAGCTGATGCTGTTCTTTCATGCTGAGGCTGTTGCTATCTGCACCATGTGTGCATTCCACATGGGAAATAGACACCTGCCATTTCCCTGCAACCAGAAGATTTATTTTCAGAGAGACCCAAGCAGAAGATTCTATCTCTACATTCCTCATACCATTTTTACTGATCTTTTTTGTTATTGTTACTATCAGCAGCAGAAATAGAGGAATAATAATAAAAGTAATGGAATAACCGTTTGAAAATGTCAAATATAAGAAAATATCATTTTGAAAATAACAAATGCCAGAGTTGAATACACTACAGACAGAAAACATCACAGACTTTTTTTTAAAATCCTAGTTCCTCCTTTCATTGATGGAGCTGATGACGTGACAGACAGCACAGTGATCATCAACAGCCCTTTGGAGCTGGAGTGTCACGCCACTGGAACACCTGCACCTGTCATCACGTAGGATCTCCATCTCATGCATACAGATAAACAGATTTAAATACACATGCATACATACACAAATATGCACTGTAAAATTATTATTTTCCAGGTGGTATAAAGATGGAAAACCAGTCAGACAGGGTGAGGGGTTGAGGGTGGCAGCCAGCGGTCGACGGCTGGTCGTTTCCCGCCCTCAGGTCTCTGACACGGCTCGTTTCCAGTGTGTGGCCACTAATGAAGCAGGAGACCACGAGAGGGACTTCAATGTGGTTGTCCATGGTAACATATTAAAATGCTTTGTCATATATTTTGCACTATAATGTATTTTATTCTGACAGGCACTATAATTGACATAAATGTAATTTGTGCTTTAAATGCAAGCCACAGGAACGCTCCCACTTTGGGTAAATACTACTCTCTGCCTTTTTGTAATGTCCTTTTATACAAATTTGCTGCAAAGTGTTTTTAAAGGTGCCCTGCCACAAAAAACCATTTTTACTTAGATTTTTTTTAAATATGTTAGGTCCACATGTGTTTGTGTTATGTCGTGAATGTGAAAATGAACTGCTACCTCCTCTGTCAACTCTAGCCACTGAAAAGAAATAAGCGGAGGAATCCAATTACAAGAGCTGGTCAGTCTGACGTCATGTTGCCTGAGCTCATTACTATTCATGAGCTCGCCCAGTTGTGCTGGGTAAAGGATGCTGATAGCCAGGCTCTCATTGGCTAGCTGTTAGCCAATCAGAGTCAAGCAGCTTAGCTCGTTGAATATTAATGAGAACTGTCAGAAATCGTGCTGAGTCTTCCTGCAGGCTTTCTATACCACACTAGAATGGCTTGAATGGCATTTTTTCCACAAATAATGTTACAGAGTCCATGGTAGAACTTTGTGCATTACCACAAAGTAATGAAATACATGTGGCATCTTCATCTCCCCAGTTCCTCCATCCATTCGTACCACCGGGCCTGCTGAACGCTCAGTGGTTCTCCACAAGCCCATTAATTTGGAGTGCATCTCCAGCGGCATCCCTCCTCCCAGCATCACCTGGCTTAAAGATGGCCGACCTGTCGACACAACACAGGGGCACCTTAAGGTTGGTTTCCTGATTATTAATTTGTTCATTTTTAAACGACATACCATTGGAATAGGCACAGGGAAACCCTACATGTAGAATTATGCTGCTGTAATGCACCGAACACTGTAAGTTGTTCAAAATCTGTCACTGAAATTAAAAAACACTATTTTGTTGCAGGGTGGTAACTTGAATTGCTGCAATGCAATACAAAGAGAAAAATTAGGCACTGTTCTTTTTTCCAGCTTACAATTACTATTGACGTTTTGACTTTTGTGATGTGTTTTTAGCAGGAAATGTCTGCATATATGGTTATGCTTAAAAACACAGAAATAAAGCATAGGATTAGTTCTGGAAAAGCACTGAAGTCACGCCTGTATTGGATGATTGGCATCAGCTGTTTGATTCTAAAACTGACATGTAGAATATACTTTTATGATCACATTTTAACATATGAAGAAGTTACCAATCTGACTTTTGTGTGTCCTGTGTTTGTTTGTGCTTGTATCTGTCACAGCTGGAGTCGGCAGGCAGAATGCTAAAGGTCATAGAGGCAAGACTAGAGGATTCTGGGAAATACACCTGCCTGGCCACCAATGCAGCTGGTGAAGCCCAACACCACATACAGCTCAGTGTCCATGGTAACTTAAAGATAAACACTGCACTATATCTGTATGTTTCTGTCCGTTGTCTCACTCACCTCCTGGTTTCTGTCAAATATACTTCTCTCTGCTTTCTGTGTCGAGGGACTAGGTGGAGACAGAAAAGTATCATCTGATAAATTATTGTTCTTGTGTGTGTCCCTCAGAGCCTCCCAGTATCCCATACTCTGGAGAGATCATCAACCAGACCATCCTGTCAGGCTTTCCCACTGAGCTTGAGTGCAAGGCCACAGGCAGCCCATTACCTGGTAAGACGGCTCACAAACTTCCTCCTTCGCCCTGCTGTGCTCACTCGCAGGCTACAGGGCGTAGTTGTCTCTTGACGGCTGAGTTGGAATTGGCTGTACTGCTGCTTTCCTTATCTTTAACCATTAATGGAACAGTGGAAAATTGATCTCAGATGACTCCCTACAGGCAGCTCCACTCTCTTCCCACTTTCTTTCCAGTGTACAAATTCAGTACAGATAAGAAGTCACATTCCAGTGTAATTGAACACTCTTTTCTTGGGATGTTTCTGCATTTTACAGCCTGTGTTACGTCCAACAATCTGATATGTGAAAATACTTTTTTAGAAATCTGTTTTAATGTAAGCTTCTTTGTCCTAAGCAAAAATATAAAGCTCTCGTTTCTCAGCTACTTTTTGATTATTCTTGGTTGATTATTCAACAAAAAACATGAAAACATACATACGTATAAATATATACAGTATATATCAATATAAATGTTTATTTCTCAATATCTTTATGCCCATTACTGTGGGCTCACATATTCACAATCACAAGTAGTCAAATAGTGAATTCTATTACTTTTTTATGAATCTCTAAATGGTAAAATGAGTCAAAATATTCTGATCTGCTTCTGTGTTCCCAACTCTCGAGACCGGAAATGGTCTGCTTACTTTTTTGAGGGTTAAAACAAAACATTGCGAAGCAGATTTTAGCTTCTTTTCACAACATATCTGTGATCCAACCCTAAACCCTAGATGTGATCCAACCCTAAACTCAAAGCTAAAACACAAGGCTAAAAACATTTCTGCTTTTTATTGAATTGTGTGTTGATTCTGATCTGTAACTGCACTCCACTATTATTAGAATTCCTTCATTCTATATTCATTTTAATATTTATTTCATTATTTCCAATTTATTTTTTATTTTTCTTTCTGATGTCGTTTTTTTGCTTTATGTAATGCATTTTGAATTACCCTTTGTGTTTCAGCTATCACTTGGTACAAAGATGGCCGGCCGCTGACAAGTGCCGCTGGGGTGACCATGCTGAAGCGTGGCCAGGTGCTGGAGATTGAGCGAGCTCAACTGTCTGATGCAGGGATATACAGATGTGTAGCGGCCAACCTGGCTGGAGTTGCTGAGCTATCCCACAGCCTGCAGGTGTACGGTGAGTGTCTTTTTATATGACATGCAATAAACTGAGATTTGCTGATGTATTATGAAATCAGATAAGTGGACATCATAACAATGTATCTCTGTAATTAGGAGATGACTAAGTGACAGGGTTAAGATATATTTCAATTATCCACTGTATCCAACCTCTTAAAACCTTTTCTGTATCTGACTATACAGTATGTCATGCATTTATGCAATCATTTCCATATCCTTCCTTGCAGTGCCTCCAATCATCTCCAGCCGAGGTGGTACAGTAACAGTTGTGGTGAACGAGGCTGCCAGGCTGGAATGTGAGGCCACTGGTGTTCCTCTGCCCGGCCTCACATGGCTCAAAGATGGCAGCCCTGTGGCAAGTGTATCACATGGCATACAGGTGTATACATATTTCCGAAACTTGTATCACTATCATTATGTCGATTTTTATAATGAGGCAAAAATGTGGCATAATCTCTCCTCAAATAAGGATGAGAATTAAATTAAACATAGTGTACACATTATAAGCCAAATGTTTAATGAAATGTGTCAGACAATCATGGTATTATGATGATTATATTTGTGTGTATTTGTGTGTGTGTGTGCTGTGTGCTATGATCTGGTCTCTGATATGTTTCTGCCCCCCCCCCCAGGTGTTGTCTGGTGGCAGAGTGCTGTCTCTGACCAGTGCTCTGGTTAGTGATACAGGCAGATACACCTGTGTGGCTGTCAACGCCGGAGGAGAACAGCATAGAGAGTACGACCTGAGAGTTTATGGTGAGTAAATCAGCATGTGTCAGGAGTTGTTGCATTATTGATTTTACATACATTCAACGATTCAATCTTATGTTTGGACTTTCAGTGGTGGGTTTTCCGTTTTGCTCACTTTGCTCACCCTTTTGTTGCTCGCTGGCTCGTAGATTGAGCCCTTTATCAGCCAACAATGACATCATTTTCATTGTCATCATGAGCAAGACTTAAAAAATGCACTACATTACAAATAAAGTCAAGCCTTAGGGAAGAAGTGTTTTTTTTTTTTAAATTGGGATGCATTGAAATGAGCACGAATTTTAACATTAAAGTTGTTGTAAAACAGGCACTTTTTCTTGTTTCTCTTCTTGTTTCACTAAATAATGCTTATGGTTGAATGTAGTATGTCTTTCAACAGAGCGCCAGATGCAGCACGAAACCTGAGTTAAAATACTTAAACAGTATTTGAAAACATCCTCAAGCTAAACATGTGCATGGAGAGGAAGTATGATGTGACTAAGTTTAGCATTTCAATAAACCTTGTCAGTTTGCTACACAGAGCTGAGCTTGATGGCAGATCAGTTGTTATACAAGTCTGATCAAAGCTAATGTCACTGAGGTAATAGGAGTAGTAGTTTACATATAAAGTCTGTGCTTGTGTGTGTCTGTCCCTGTATGTCTGTTTGAACATATGCGTGCAGAATACAAACATCCAAATGATGTGTGTTTCCTCAGAAAGATCAAAAAGCGCTTGTCCAGAGAAATAAAGGCAGATTTGTTGTGATAATTGCTACCACTCTTTTGCAGCTTCCTGTGTCTGGCCAAATACTGAGCTGAGGGCCTGTTTCTGTCTTTCCCCAATGACCATATTGCAGAGGAAATTGGCCAGCAGTCATTTTCTAGACCAGACCAGATTCATCCAAAAAGGGAGGGGGTCCTGTCCCAATGAAAACTGATAAACAGAAGCTCAGATAATAATTGCCACCTGAAGTAGAGTTATATTTAAGTAGTCCGGTTTGCTGTTAGAATAGAGACATTGTCATACATGGGGTGGAGACATCCAGACATTTTCTTAGTTTTTCCACCAACTTGTTACTTCTAACTTGTTACTTGCCCTTCTGTGGCTCAGAAATGGGTCCAAGAAATGTTGAAGGAAATCTAGTTAACCGGTCTCAGCGACACCCATCTTTGGTTGTAATTATACTTAGATAGTCACAGGGGAACAAAAACATTCTTGTGGGAATTTACCTTGAGTCATTATGTATCTCAGTGCATGTTTGCAATTTCCATGGAAATTAGGTTTCATGAATTTCTTGGAAATTAAGCTGCTCTGATTGTTAATACCACAAACAAATGTTGAACTGGTTTAATGATGCTGTCATAGCCCAAGATAGAATAAGTACTTAAAGAGCACCAGATGCTTAATTTAACAGAGCCTGTGCATTTCAGGAAGCAATCAGTCTTTTTGCTAATGAGGTAATGTGAAGAATTTACAGCATTTAGAATGGTATAGGAGGCTAACTTTCAATTTCAATTGATGTAAAAGAGCACGCGAATAGTGTGCATGCTTACCTCATGAAGTGTCTCATTTTGTATAAATGATTCTCTTTAATCTGTCAGAGAAACATTTTCAGTAGCTTGCCTTCATGTCTGCCATAGTGCCACCGAACATTAAGGGTGAGGAGGTGAATGCCACTGTGATGCTCGGTCGTCCAGTGGAACTGCACTGCCAAAGCGATGCAATCCCTCCACCAACGCTCGCCTGGCGCAAAGATGGCCGTCCACTCTTCAGGAAGCCTGGTCTGACTGTCTCAGCGGATGGTAGTTTGCTCAAGGTACAGCCAGAGATGGAGATTATACAACTATTTTCTTAATCTTTAAAGATGTGATAGTGTTTTGAGATGTGATAGTGTTTTAAGACAACTTGAAGTATTCACATAGGTGTTATATGTTTCTGTTGTTCCTCCTAATTAAAACCTTTGTACTTTTTCAATTCACCTCTTTTTTAAAAAAAATTTTTTTTTATTGGCTTTAGAGTTTAGAGTTTGTCAGTTATTGTTACCAATCTTTCATGATTTTGTCTATGAATCTTATTGTTAGGTCGATAGTGCCCAGGTGCAGGATTCAGGCAGGTATTCCTGTGAAGCCACCAATGTTGCCGGCAAAACAGAGAAGAACTACAACCTCAATGTCTGGGGTGAGTTTATCTTAATTGTTGCTTCTATTTGTTTGTTATTCTGTCCATAAGAATGTTTGTGTTTGCTAAGATGTTGATTCTGACAAAAGTAAAACATTCAAGTTGTTAAATTAGTATGCAGAATACTATTGAAGCTGAACCCACTATGGAAGACCGCATGGGCCTGTTACCATACTGTAGTTATCTGTGAACTGACCTGAAGCCTGTTTTCTGATAGCAGCAATGGCTGGGCATAATTTTGGTTTAAGTTCTACATCCACTGTTGTAGGTTTAGATTCCATAGTTGATGTGTTCTCATATTCAGTGTTTATATTAAAAATAAGAAATAATATAAAAACATTTTCTAGTTACCTATTTACATTGTACTCACTTTTAACCTCAGTTAACCAGCACCTTACTTACCAGTAACTTGAATAAGACGTGAGCGCCTCCTTTTGGTGTCCTGTCATTATTACAGTTTCTCCCAGTATCCGCGGCTCAGAGGAGGTGTCTCCTTTAATTGTGATTGAAGGAAGTCTCATCACTCTGGTGTGTGAGTCCAGTGGCATACCACCCCCCAGCCTTACCTGGAGGAAGGACGGTTAGTGTGTAGAGACACAAAGACACATATATGGACATTGTATGATGCACGGAATACTGTGTGGGTGACATGTTTGAACACCATGTCTAACCTTTTGTGTGTGAACCAGGTTCTGGGCTCAAGTCGGACCAACGGCTCAGGGTTTTGTCAGGAGGTCGCCAGCTGCAGATCTCCAGCGCTGAGAGGACAGACACAGCATCCTACACCTGCACGGCCTCCAGCGAAGCCGGCACCATTTCGAAGGAGTACAGCCTGCAGGTTTATGGTAGGTGTGCGCCACCAGATTTGTGACACTGAGTGATCAAAGACATTCTGTTGTTGTTTTGCCTTTCATGGGGATTTCACTGTCAGAAAAGTTGAATCAGTTACAGGGTGGTAAAATCACTAAAACCTGCTTTGAATAGACAAGGGGAAATCATTTGTGAAAAATGTTCTTTTTTCTAGCATGTTGGACCAGGACTTAAACTGAGGGGATGCCAAAAACAAATTACACATTTATAAATACATGTTTGTATTATGTTTACAATTACTGAAACACAGTTAAGATAACTGGATCTACTTACACTGTGGCTGACAGTTAGACAGAAAGGTATATATTTATGCAACAAATGGTTATAGATATAGAGCGTGCGCACCAACTCACTTGCTTCTCTCACTTCAGTCCGCCCTTCCATTAGACGCAGCGAGGGCGACACCGATGACGTTGCTGTGACAAAAGGAGGTGATGTGACCCTCCAGTGTGCTGCAGAAGGCGTGCCACGACCAGCCGTAACATGGCTGAAAGATGGGCGGCCTATCACCGGTCAGCACGGTGCCAAGGTCCTGAACGAGGGAAGGCTGTTACAGATTAAAGATGCTAAGGTGTCAGACACGGGGCGCTACACCTGTTTCGCTGTTAATGTGGCGGGACAGGCTGACAGCAGGCATGATATCAGTGTACATGGTATGAATTATCATCAATTATTATTTTTTAAGTTTTCTTTTGGCTTTTTGTTCTTCAGTTTTACAGAGTTACAGTCCATCTCAAGGTATTAAATTGTCTTTCTATCCCTTCCCCTCATTCCCTCTCCTCTTGTTCAGTACCACCTAGTATAATTGGTCAGGTACAGTTGCCAGAAAATGTGAGTGTTGTAGTGAAGAACCCAGTTGCTTTGAGCTGCGAGGCGTCTGGCATCCCTCTTCCTGCCATCACCTGGCTGAAGGATGGTCGGCCAATCAAAGCTACGAGCTCAGTGCGCGTCCTCTCGGGTGAGTTCCTTTTTGACTTTCTGGACTTGATAACAAGTTACAGAACTCATAAAATATGCAGTATTTCAAACAAAAGAAATGTTAAGCTTCGTCACTCCATGTTATATATCATGTCATATATCTTCATACAGCTATATCATTCTTTCTTAGTTCAGTGTCCCATTCATTAAGGAACAGACTCAAGGAGTGCAAGCTACCAAGAATATGAATGATAGTCTGAATTTTCAACGGAGTGACTTGAACTATTTTGCTTCCTAGCTGGGTGTCAAAGGCCAAGCAGTTGCAATACATCATCAGTAATAAGATGTAATAGGATCATTGCATCTGGGGCCAAACTCAATAGACAGAGATTGGAGATCTGTGAAACAGGAGCAATTGCTTTGAATTGTGTTTTTAAACATTTAACAAGATGTATTGGGTGCTTCCAAATTAAACCGTGGCCCCTAAACTTAAGCATACTCGCTAAAACGCTCATACAGAATAATCTGTACCATTCTCTGCCGAGTTCACTCATTTGGTTTTTGACTTATTTACATTTTGTGCATGAGCTCAGGATAATGGCAATTATTTTTTGGAACCAATCAAATGTCATTGTTTAGATCTTATGGAGGTCAATTCAGTGCACTGTAGAGTTCACATTATGTCAGTGTTTGTTACTTGTTTTCTCAGGAGATTCTCATGAACCCTGTTGAGACAAAGTTATTTTTAAAGACTGATGCAATTAGTTTTAAATCTCCATAAAGTGGTTTGTAAATGTTTTAACAGCTGTGTGCCTCAGGAGTCTAAATTCCTTCTGTTAATCGATTCCAGTTTTCAAAGAGGGGTGATTTACTTTCAACAGGCTTTTAAATGTTGTTTACACATCCATTGGAAGTTTCACTTATGTGAAAAAAGGGTAGGTTTATGCTGACATAGCTTTTGAAAACATTCCATGATGACAATAAATATATGACAATAATTGGCCCGTTAAATCTCTAGGGGGCCGGAGCCTGCGTCTAATGCATGCTGCAGTCAAGGATGCTGGGAGGTATACCTGTATTGTGTCCAACAGCGCTGGAGAGGAAAGGAAGAATTTTGACCTCGACATCCTCGGTAAAGATATTAGAAACCTATTTTAGTATTTTGTTAGATGGCATCATATTGAATGACAATGTCTTCAACTTCAGTGTTGAGTATTAAAATACTATTTAAAAGTCTGTTTACATTTATATTGTTGGTCGTTTGATTTCATTTGAAGAGATGTGATGAGCATGTATTTTATTGTGAATGAATGGGGAGACAGTGAGAACCACATAAGTGATTTTCCGTCTAATTTGACAGTTCCACCAAGCATTGTGGACGAAGGAACTGTGGTGGATACTAAAGTCAAGGAACAACACAACATTACTCTCACCTGTGAGGCATCAGGTAATTGACATAATAAATACATATATGCATTGAAATCAAAATCACATGTTCTTCTAATGTAAATTGTCTTGATCAACCCTTAGTGTAAATGACTACTACTAAATGACAATTAAAGATACAGTAATCTCTAACCTCACCTAATTATTTTCCAGGTAACCCTGTACCAGAGATTAAATGGCTGAAGGATGGACAGCTCTTGTTGCCCGACAGACGACAACAAGTTTTGTCTCACGGCCGTTACCTCCAAATCTCCGGGGCCCAAGTTGCAGACACCGGCAGGTACAGCTGCCTAGCATCCAACAGTGCAGGGGATCGCAGCCGGCACTTCAACCTCAATGTCCTGGGTACAAACACAACTCGTTTTAATCATTTCTAAAATGAATCAGACTATTTGAGATGAATTTAAGAAATGTTCTAGATTTCATTTCTTTGCTCTTTACTCCTTTTTTGCCAGTTTCTCCCACCATTGCTGGGTCAGGTCCTGACGGTTCTTCAGAAGAGGTGACAGTAACTCTGAGCAGTCCCACCTCTCTGGTGTGTGAAGTCCAGTCCTACCCTCCTGCTCTCATCACCTGGCTCAAAGACGGCACTCCGTTTGAGTCCAGTCGCAACGTCCGAGTCCTTCCAGGTTTGAGATCACACGCACATACAATATAGTTGAACTGAATAGAATACAGTAGTATAGTACATCTTTTGTCATTCTTCACCCATGCTTTTACAGGTGGGCGCACCCTGCAGATTATCAATGCTAAAGAAGAGGATGCTGGTAGATATACCTGTGTGGCCACTAATGAGGCTGGAGAGAAACTGAAGCACTATGAGGTCAAGGTTTATGGTGAGATTCCTGCATCTTTGAAAGCATGCTTGCATGTATCTTTCTTTACAAGAAAAGAAGAGTACAGTGTAAAGTTTGTTATATGGCAAATCTCAGTTCCAGCATAGCCTATTGCATATGCTCACATGAACAAGTAAATGTAACTAAAATCACAGATAATGTTTTTTTTGTTTTTAACAATAATTTAACTTGTGACTTTCAATCTGTAAATTGTTGATGTTGGCTGAAGGGTGATTGTATAAACATACCTATATAAATGTGTCAATGTAATCTAAAACATGTTTCTTGACTCCAGTCCCCCCTCAGATTAATAAGAATGATATCCCAGGGGAAGGACTGGCCCCGAAAGAGGTTAAGATCAAAGTAAACAGCACACTGACCCTGGAGTGTTCAGCTCAGGCATTTCCTACCCCAGCACTGCAGTGGTACAAAGACGGAAAGGTATACATCTAATTTGATTCCAAGAGAGATTATAGGAGAAAATAAGAAAATAACCTGTAAAAGCTAGAACTCCTTTTTTCCTCCACAGATCCTGCGGGCAGATGACCATGTGTCTGTAACAGCCAACGGTCGTATTGTTCAGATCAAGCATGCTCAGGTGTCAGACACTGGCCGTTACACCTGCGTAGCCACTAATATAGCTGGAGAGGATGAGAAGGACTTTGATGTAAATATACAAGGTGAACTGGGTTGACTGATGCCGATGTGTTAACTGAGACTATTTGTGCATTATATGGGCTCAAAGAGTATTCTCAAGCTGTGACTTTTTATTGTAATACTAAAAACTTCACATTGAAAATTGTTAATAACTGAAAAAATAATTTGTGCTTTTTAAATAATACCATTCATTTTGAAGTCAACATCCTTTGACAAAAATGCAGAGCCATAGCCTTGATTGTGTTTCCAACCACACTTTGAAATAAAGTTTCCAAAATTGCTCAAAGAAGAGTTTAAACATTCTTTTCCCCTTTTCAGTTCCACCTCATTTCAACAGGCCTGGTGGAGTTGGTGATACCACGTCTTCCCCAGGCTTAGGAGGGGATGTTCGAGATGTGATTCTTAACAATCCCATCTCTCTGTACTGTGAGACCAACGCTGTCCCCCCTCCAACACTCACCTGGTTCAAAGATGGACATCTGCTGACCTCCAATGACAAAGTTCTGATCTTGCCAGGTGAGTTGACAAATAAAACAGAGAGAAAGAGAGGGAGCAAGACAGAGAATGAGTTCATACTAACATTTGACAGTGTTATTCTCAGGTGGGCGAGTGTTACAGATTCCCAGATCCCAGGCGGAAGACTCAGGCAGGTACACGTGTGTGGCTGTCAACGAAGCAGGAGAAGACTCCATTCAGTATGATGTTAGAGTGTTATGTGAGTAAAAACACTTTTCTTTGTGGTAGAAGTACCAGTCAGTTTAACAGAGCTGGAGGGAAAGTATTTTTACATACGTAGAGCAGTTTGTCATTGTGAATTTCTGTCCTGCACCAGTGCCCCCAACCATACGGGGAACAGACAGCGATTTGCCTGATGAGGTCACAGTGTTAGTTAACAAAACTACCCAACTGGAGTGTGACGTGGATGGAAACCCCGCCCCCAAGATTACCTGGTTTAAGGACAGCCAGCCAGTCAGCTCTGATGGGCCACATAGAATCCTGTCTAACGGGCGAACACTTCAGGTAACAACCAGGAAGCACAAGTTCTCTACATGTTTAATGCCATAGCCCATTTTTGTACTAAACAATTTCAAGTTAAAGTTACTCTAATATACCAGTTGCCTATAAGATCCACAGACAATAGAAACCCCTGTAAAATGTAATGCAGTCCATGCAATACATTCTACATTTATGAACAACTTTCTAAGGTCCAGATAAATCAAACACACATTGGGAATATCTGTCCCATTAAAAAGAAATGCTCCATCACTCAAACATGGTATATTCTGTCTATGTATAGTAGATCTCTGCTCTTACTGGATTCCATATTTCTCCATCTTTCCCAACCTTCAGGTGTTGACTGCTCAGGTATCTGACACAGGGCGCTATGTGTGTGCGGCTGACAATGTGGCTGGAAGTGCAGAAAAATCATTTAACCTTAATGTTCATGGTGAGTCACATGTAAAATAAACACATTTACCGTACATTCAAAATTGTCTTATTTGATCAATTTGTAAAAAGATAAACTGAAGATACATCTGCATTTACTCTCATGTTGAAAATACTGCTTTTCACTTAAACTAAACTGTTGGGATCAAACTGGAAAAAGTTATGAAGTATAAAAAGCATATTTGCTATAGTGAGTGTTTTCTTTTTCCTGTCAGTGCCTCCCACCATTATCGGCCTGAGTCCTGACAATGTGACTGCGGTGGTGAACAACTTTGTGTCCCTCTCTTGTGAAGCTACTGGTTTCCCTCCTCCCACCTTGAGATGGCTAAATGACAGGGGCCCCATTCAGGCCAACACCAATGTACTCATCATGCCAGGTACTGCAAATGTGGGTCACATGTAATAGAATGAACATTGAGCAGTGGGTGACAACAGGAGCTATTTTGCATTAAAAGAATAATTATAATATCTGGATATGAGTGTGCCATAAAAATGACCGACAACAGCAGATTCTGAATGTGTCTGTGTGTTCATTTGTGCCTTCAGGTGGTCGTACACTACAGATTCTGAAAGCAAAAGTATCTGATGGAGGAAAGTACAGATGTGTGGCCATGAACGCAGCAGGAGAGGCTTACAAACATATCTATCTCACCGTTTTCGGTTAGTCCACATTCACACTTTGTGTACTGTACACTGAGTGCCTGATTTTACATCATAAACTTACTGTAAATGTTTTCCTCTATCCTTGGCCTCTCAGTTCCTCCAAGTATCCGGGACAGTAGTGGGGACTCTCCTGTTGTGGTGAATGTGCTCGTTGGGAAATCAGTAACTCTGGAGTGTGAGTCCAACGCTGTACCTCCTCCCACCATCTCCTGGTACAAGAACGGCAGGGTGGTGACAGAATCAGAAAACCTGCGCATCCTGGCAAAGGGACAGATGCTTGAGATCCAAGGCTCAGAGGTAAAAGATGAATTGATGCCATGTTGTCTGTTCAGTTTCTTTTTATTGATAGCTGTTGTTTTTAATGTTTTTTGTTGTTGTATATGTCTCCTCTTTTCTCCAGGTATCTGATACTGGACAATATGTTTGCAAAGCCACCAATGTTGCTGGACAAGTGGACAAGAACTTCCACTTGAATATCTATGGTAGGTCATTATAGATATTCATTTATTCAAAAATGTGAACATTCATAAAACACATCATGTTTTCAAACCATGTTTAACACTTACAACATGATATTGAAGAATTATCTCTGTCTCTTTCCCTCTTCAGTACCTCCAAGTATTGATGGCCCTGCAGAGGAGAGTGTTGTGGAAACCATCAGTAACCCAGTCACCTTTGCCTGTGATGCTAGTGGAATCCCTCCTCCGAGCCTCACTTGGTTGAAGAATGGACGACCCATAGGTACGCCTACATTTAGATTTAAGTGAGCTGCACTGTAAGTGTTTTGTTAATCATACAAACTACAAAAAAACTGTTTTGTCATTTGTTAATGTACTCCTGGGAAATGATATTCATTATTCATCTGTATCTTACATCTAAATCAAATTACCTAGCCTGGTTGACACCAGACCCTTCTCAGTTGTAACTGAGAGTGGGTCTGAGGAAGGTTCATTCACAGCGCATTTCCAAAGGGGCGTCACCAACGGACGGCGCTCAAATGCCTCTGGGCGCAATTGGATAGTCCTTCAACCAATCAGACCAACGATCTGGGTGACGTAGCAGCAGCGACAGCGGCATCAACGGGTTGCTGCACTTCGGTGGCTGTCATGTTGAATGTAAACAAAAAGCTGCTTGCCGTCACCGCGCTATCGTCATCGTGTAAAGCCCGCCTCAATGGTTGCGGTTGGTGCCTTGATTTGGAAAAATTGGAAATGGGCTTGAATGGGCTCTTGGCCAGACTGACTTGCAGAGCAAATCTCAAATTTGCCGAAAGTTCGTCAGGGTTTTCCTAGGCTAAAAATTACCTGTTGTTTCTCAACAAACTTTACACAGGAAACACAGTGGTTGAGGCAAAGTGTAAGGGGTAACATTACATAACTAGGTACAGTAGCTTTGTCATTGTCATTTCATTCATACCAAACATTTGAACTTGATATTTCTGTAGAGAACTCAGAGTCTCTGGAGATGCACATCTTCTCAGGAGGAAGCAAGCTGCAGATTGCACGGTCACAGATTTCTGACAGCGGCACTTACACATGTGTGGCTTCCAACGTGGAGGGCAAGGCACACAAGAGCTACCACCTCACCATACAAGGTACATGCACATGCATAGCATAAGTCATTACAAAAAAGTTCCAACCCTTTTCTAGAGATCAGTTTCAAATTAAAGGAATGCAAAAGCTTGTTTGTTTCCAGAGAAGCCCCATTGAATATTACAACATATTCTTGTCAGGCTTTATGTGTCGACAGTAACCTGTCAAGCTTGTCAAGGTTATATGTTATCATAAATAAATGTACTGTATTTACCATTTCATGATTTCTCATGGTATTCATAGGATTGTACTAAGACCAGTAATTCTTTCTTAGTCCCTCCCAGTATCTCTGGATCGGAGCTGCCCAGTGAAATGGGAGTTCTGCTAAATGAAACCATCCAGCTGGTCTGTCGAGCCCGGGGAAATCCGACTCCAACCATCCAGTGGTTGAAGGATGGGGAAGTCATCAACAATACGAGGATTGAGGGGCTCAGGTAATGCTTGCCACACAAAAGAATAACAAAATAGAAGAAAAATGGGGATTTCACAGTACGCCAATTCAGTGATAAATTATGCTATAATGATCATAATGATGATGTAATTTGTGTTCAGGATCAGTCCAGATGGCAGCACACTCACTGTGACTGGAGCTCACACCACTGATAGTGGCAAGTACACCTGTGTGGCCACCAACACTGCTGGAGAAGAGGACAGGATATTCAATCTGAATGTGTATGGTGGGTTTATTCCATTTTACTACATGTATCGTCCAGTACAAATAGTCTGAGTCACTGTTGTCCTCGATGGTGGCATGACGAGTTTGTTTTCATGTCACTGACCCTGCTTCCCATTTTACTTTTCCAGTGCCTCCTGTAATAGATGGCAACAGTGAGACAGTTGAGCACTTGACCACAGTTCTGGACAGTTCTGTCAACATTGAGTGTGTTGCTGCAGGCTCTCCTCCGCCCCAGCTCAACTGGCTGAGAAATGGCCTGCCTCTGCCAGTGTCCTCCCACATACGGCTTCTTTCTGCTGGGCAGGTGCTCCGGTAGGTCAGTGGACAGGGCTCAAGAGGAGCATGTTACACACGGTGCTGCATCAAGAACAACTTCTTGTGCATCTTGTGTATGGGAAAATGCTGGTCAGCAATTATTGCAAAGCATTGTGTGAGATATAGGTGTAATTCTTTATCTGTATTTTGCAATTTAGTATTTTGTATTTTCCTACTATTAAATCACTATGGAAATTCACCCCGCATAAAACAATTTCACTGTAATGGGTTGCATTAGAAAGTGTTTCATGGCTTACTATATGCTGTTTCAAAGATTTCGCTGCTCTACTAACAATAAAAGGGTTAAACACAATGATTTGTTGGTTCTTTTACCCCTAGTTAAAATGTAACGGGATACTTATATGTTGTACCTTTTGCATTTGTCAGGATTACACGAACTCAGGTATCCGACAGTGGCACCTATACCTGCGTTGCATCAAACAGAGCAGGAGTGGACAACAGACATTATAACCTACATGTGCATGGTGAGTCTGAAAACATTACTTGCTTCTAAAATCTGAGGAATAAATCACAGCAATAAATAATAATCATTTGTATCTTTTATTACTCTCCTCAGTCCCACCCGGTCTGGATGGGGCAGGGAGCACAGAGGATGTGACTGTAGTCAGAGGAAACTTGGCTTCTCTGCTGTGTATTGCTGATGGCACGCCGATGCCCACTGTGTCCTGGCTTAAAGAAGGGGTAACTCTAATTCCCGACTTTCACCACAAATTACTCAACCTGAATACCACTGTGCAAATCTTCCAGGCCCAGGTCAATGATACAGGGCGCTACACCTGCGTGGCTAACAACACCGCTGGTCAAGCAAGCCGCCACTTTAACCTGAAAGTGCTAGGTGAGTAAAAGCATATTATAGCTCTTATTTTCCAGCTTCTGCTTTTGATTCATGGATGAGAAAATAAATATAGTTTGGTTTATGTTTTCTTATTCAGACCCTCCACACATCAAGGGCTCTGGTGTACCAGCAGAAGTATCTGTTGTGGTTAATAATGTACTAGAGCTTCACTGTGAGGCCTCAGGTATACCTACACCCTCTTTGACCTGGCTGAAGGATGGACGCCCGCTCCCACAGACAGACAGTCTGCGCCTCCTCCGGGGAGGAGAAGTGCTTCGTGTGGCCTCGGCACAGGTCAGTGACCAGGGATTGTAACAGTGAAATTTAACACGTTTCTATAAAATTTTAAACCATACTTTTTTTACATAGTGTATATGATAACATAATTGTGGCGAATATTTTTGGCTATTGAGTCTTTTTCCATATTTTCTTAATACTTTTCTTAACTTTTACTCAGTTGGAGGACACAGGCAGATACAGCTGCTTAGCCCACAGTCCAGCAGGAGATGATGACAAGGAGTTCCTAGTTCGAGTGCATGGTGGGTAACACAGATGTGTAATACACATTGCAGTGTGTGTGTGTGTGTGTGTGTGTGTGTGTGTGTGTGTGTGTGTGTGTGTGTGTGTGTGTGTGTGTGTGTGTGTGTGTGTGTGTGTGTGTACATAACATGTGGAAACAAGGCATGAGGGTAATTAGATTTAGTCAATCTGTATTTAGTTAATAAAAAAATATTTTACTGATATTCTGTTTTCATACTTGTCTAGACAATTAATAAATAATAAGGTGAGACGAGATTGGGCTATAAAAAATCAATGTCAGCTCGGGATCTTTCTGGTTTTTCGGTAACAGTTCCGCCTAACATTGCGGGGGAGAGCACACCTCAGGACGTGTCAGTGCTGCAGAACAGACAGGTGACTCTGGAGTGCAAGTCCGATGCCGTTCCACCTCCAACTCTGACCTGGCTCAAAGATGGCCAACCATTGCAGGTCAGAAATCAAACAAACAACTGTCCACAAAATGCTATGAATTCTCCTGAAATGTCTTTACAAATTACTTTTTTCCTTTGTGTAGGCCTCTGCCCGTGTGCGTATTCTGTCCAGTGGCCGTTACTTACAGATCAACATGGCTGAGCTCAGCGACAAAGCTCAGTATACCTGTGTGGCTAGCAACATCGCTGGCAAGACCACGCGACAGTTTAACCTGGCTGTCAATGGTACAGTTACATCTTTATCTACAACTAATGTAAATATAGAGATACTGTACTGTTTATCCTTTCTTATAGAGCTGAACAATTCCGTCTGTAATTAGTAATAGAGCTGAATTCATTACCCAGATACAAATGAGTAAACAAATATGTATGTGTCACCTGTCCCCTCAGTGGCCCCAACTATCAAAGAAGGCTCCCAGACAGTGTCAGTACACATCAACAAGCCAGCAGTGCTTGAGTGTGTTGTAAGTGGAGTGCCACCGCCTCGCGTAACCTGGAGGAAACATGGCGCCATATTGGCAGGAAACAACCAAAGGTAAATTAACGTCATATAACAGTGATGTGTTTTTGCTGTTTTTATCTCAAATGAGTATTATTGTCATTATCATACAACAATTGCATATGCAGTTCTATTTGATTAATATCATGTGTTAATGGTTTCCAGGATATTAAATCTAGAGAGTAGATTTTAATATTTTTGCACAACTCAATTATGGGCATTTCCTCTGTGCTGTACTTTACCCAGTTTGTAAAATTGTGTGCAGGTACTCATTTGCAGAGGATGGGTCATTACACATCCACTCTGCTCAGGTGACCGACACTGGACGCTACCTGTGTATGGCAACAAATCAGGCTGGGACACAACACAAGAGAGTGGATCTGCAAGTATATGGTGGGTGGTAAATATGTGCATATTAAAGACATGAATACTTTCAAACTATCTCAGTCACCCGCAAACACAGTCATCCAATAATTTTATGATCCTCGGTTCTCATCTTTCAGTCTCTCCTTCCATCGCTGAAAGCCGCACCAATGTGACGGTTACAGTCAACGTTCAGACCACCCTGTCTTGCGAGGCCACCGGCATACCCAAACCCACCGTCAGCTGGATGAAAAACGGTCGCGTCATCAATACTGACCAGAACGAGAATATGTACAGGTCGATCCAAGTTTTCTCCCTCTCTGTTTTCTAATTCAAGACTATAAACTCACAAATACAAAACTGAAATTTAAGACCACATTAATTAAAAGCTTTATTGCTTTAGCCTTTCATTGTAAGATTCACTGTTTATATATATATATATATATATATATATATATATATATATATATATATATATATATATAAAGCGTGGACATCAAAGTGAAAACGTGGACATCAAAGTGAAAACGTGGACATCAAAGTGAAACTACTCTTCAATCCTAACTTTTTTGTTATTTCCAGATTACTATCATCAGGCTCCCTGGTAGTTATAGCACCAACAGTGGAGGATACAGCAGTGTATGAATGTGTGGTCTCTAATGAAGCAGGGGAAGACTCCAGATTCATCAACCTCACTGTCCACGGTGAGTAACACAGCATTTGTTTACATATTGATCATTCTTTTTACGCTATGTTCATGTCATTATGTGATTGAATTTATCTTTCTGTTGTAAACATTTTTAACATTTAATTTCAAGATAAGATATTGTTCTTACATTTTCTATCTTATGTCCCTCTAGTTCCTCCATCTATAGCAGATGAACCCACAGAGCTTGTTGTAACCAGACTGTCCCCGGTGGTCATCGCATGCACTGCATCTGGCGTCCCAGTGCCCACAATCCACTGGAGCAAAGATGGCATGAAGCTTCCCAAAGAGGGACAGGGCTACAGCATCCTGCCCACAGGTTAGAATCAGAATTAATGTAAATAGTACAAAACTTTCATTTGTTACAACTTTTCAAACGGCCACCCAAAATTCTTAAATTGCTAGCAAAATATGTTTGACATAAATATATCACATACTCTTGTATTAATATTAATAATGTTTTTGTATTCAGTTAATTCTTCAACTGGTCTCAAAAGATACCTACTGCTGTGATTCATCTAATACAGCAGTTACGATTATACTAAGTGATAAATGTTTCAGGTTACTTTATTAGCTTTATTAATTATGTTGATTGGGTGTCTGTGCTCAGGTCCAGTAGAGATCATCTCAGCTGAGCTCAGCCATGCAGGACGCTACTCGTGCACGGCCAGGAATGCTGCAGGCTCCACCCACCGCCATGTGCAGCTCACAGTGCAGGGTAAGAACATCCTGAGAAACAATATATTAAGAGACACACTACTGTTTAGGGACTGTGTAGAGTGCAAAAAGCCCAACAATATGCATTGTTTAGAACTTAACTGCATGTTCAGTGATACAAATAATACAATGTATGAATTGTGCATTAGGCTATGACTCTGACGTGCTTTTACTTAATTTTTTCCCATCCCTCTCCTCAGAGCTCCCAGTGATCCAGTCTCATCCCTCCACCCTGGATGTGATCCTCAATAACCCCATCACTCTGCCCTGCAGGGCCACAGGCTTGCCCAGACCCACCATCACCTGGCAGAAGGAGGGCATCAATATACCCACCACAGGTAATTAATCCTGTCTATGTGTATGTGTCAGTAATCATAAGTTATCAGTCATAACATCATGTCTCTTGCTTCATGCCAGATGGAAGTTTCACAGTGCTACCTAATGGAAGTCTGCAGATCACTAAGGCCTCTGTGTCGGATTCTGGGACATACATATGTGTGGCTCAAAACCCTGCAGGCACTGCACTGGGCAAGACCAAACTCAGAGTACAAGGTGGGGCACACACTCAAGTCAAAGTAACTTGACTAACAGATGTATTATGTAATTACTCAGAAGTTGTGTACAGGGATGTAAGAAGAACACCTTACAATAAAGAGTATTCTGATACAATACCCCTGCATTAAATGAGACTTTTGAAAAAATAAAAAATATTTCAATTTTGCAACATAAAACAGAGCTGACTGTCTTAAATAAATTCCCTTTATCCTGAACCTGTAGGTAACGGTTATGTGTCTTACAAGTTCGAACATGCACTCCCTTCAGGCATCTAAATCCATGTTTAGCAGCCCCATTGCTTATTTTGCTAATGTTGTCAATACATTTATGTTTTAACTCCATGTGGTTTTTCTATTTGCTGTGTCCTGCAGTCCCTCCAGTGATCAGCTCAGAGACTCAAAAGTACCTGGCACCTGTGGACTCCTCTGTGACGCTACACTGCCAAGCTGATGGTTCCCCACCCCCCTCTGTCACATGGCATAAAGACGGGCAGCCGCTGACTGAATCTGTACGCCAACGGGTGCTTAGTTCAGGATCCCTGCAGATCTCCTTCATCCAGCCAAGCAATACTGGACGATACACTTGCACTGCTGCCAATGCAGCGGGCACTGTCAGCGTTGTGATGAGCCTCACAGTACAGAGTGAGTTTCAGTCAATACAGTATTTCAAGCCTCATTACTGAACACCATACACTATGTTTGTATAATAAGATTTTACAACCACAATTCATATAAAACCTAAAGTACCATTTATCATTGAAAAGATGATGTTGCTACTTGGCATGCACTTCATATTTGAGAGCATTTGTTTTCAGAGTGAACACTTCACTAGGTACACCATCTGTGATTGAAAGGAATTTTTTGTTGTACAGCATTTTCCTGATCTTAAATTAGCGATCCAGCTAATTTGTCTCAAAATGTAAAATGTAGTGTACAGGGCATTAGGGCCTGCCAATCCCCTCTGTGATCGTATATTTTATAAAACCATAACTAGACTAATCTTGTGAAAAAAAAATGTGATAATGACTTCCTTTGCAGTCCCACCTTCCATTCGAGGTGGAGAGCTGGAGGTAGCAGTGGTGGAAAACAGTCAGGCTCAGCTGGTGTGTGTGGCGGAGGGGGTCCCTCAGCCCAGCCTGTCCTGGGAGAAGGACGGTAATCCTCTCAGTGAAAGCACAGGGGAGTACACAATCCTGCCCTCTGGAGAGCTGATTATAGACATCGCTCAGGTAAGGGAAACATAGGGAAAACAACAAATCATCTTTCTGTTTGTTAATGTCTGTAGATTGCTGCAAAGTGAAATTGGCTTGTATTAAATTTAGCTTACAGTAAGTAGGTGGCTTAAGTGGCTTGTCTTGCATCAAAAAGATGCATTTAAAGATTTTCTGAAAATTCCCACTCGCCTCATCTTCCCTCCCTCTGTACCAGCCTGACGATGCTGGAAGTTATACGTGTGTTGCCACAAATACAGTCGGACAGGACAGTCGGACAACAACCCTGTCTGTTCATACTCACCCCCTCTTCACTGAGCTGCTCAGAGATGTGGCCCTCAACAAGGGAGAGCGCCTCCTACTGGCTTGTGGAGTCAGTGGCATCCCACCACCTAGAATCACATGGGCCTTCAACAACAATATCATCCCAGGTATATAGCAAGGTCCCCATTGATTAGGAAAATGTTTTGAATCTTATATCCCCCCCAATTATGTGGCTGTATGTGATATATTAAATATATATATATATATATTAATTAGATTAAAGACTTTTAACTGTGTTTTTCTCTTATTGTCTTTTACTGCCTTCGGTTAATGCTTTAGTTCACTACGACCACATGAACAGCCACACTGAGCTGGTGATCGAGAGAGTGAGCAAAGACGACTCTGGCACCTACACCTGTGTGGCAGAAAACAACGTAGGAACCATCAAGTCACTGGGCTTTGTCTATGTCAAAGGTAAAACCACACTGCCATGAAACTATTTCACTCAGCTTCATTTTACTGATGTCCCCCTATGTATGTAATGTATTTGTTAACAAATGACTCCTCATGTGGGCACAAAGTGGATGCTGGTCTATGAACAGATAATGAATGACACTATAGTTACATACATTACAACTTAAAAATGTCCTTATAGCTGCATACAACTGCATTGTAGTGTGTTTTAATCCATTTATTAAATGTTTGTATGCTGTTTATAACTGCTAAGTAGGGACATTTAAAGTAAAAAGCTACCGTGTAACTCACAACTTAACCCTAATCAAGTGATGTGTCCATGATGTCAACTTGTTCTGTCTGTCTCCAGAGCCTCCTATCATTGATGGGGACCTTCACTCCAACCGTATTGAACCCCTTGGTGGTAATGCCATCCTGAACTGTGAGGTCCGGGGAGACCCCCTGCCCACCATCCGGTGGAGCAAAAGTGGGATAAATATCCAGATCAGCAACCGCATCCGTCTGCTGAACAACGGCTCTCTTGCCATCTATGGCACAGTGGTAGGAAAACACATGATACCACTTATGTGTAATACTCTGTACATAATGTTGATAAAAAAGTTATTTTAGCTTTTCAAAAAGGCATTTATAAAGTATATATATATATATATACTTTATAAATGCCTTTTTGAAAAGCTATATATATATATATATATATATATACATATTTTGGAACTTATTAGTAAACTTATTGTAATAATAAACTGTGTTTTCATTTAATTTTATACAGAGTGAAGATGCAGGCAACTACATGTGTGTGGCAACAAATGATGCCGGAGTGGTGGAAAGGAGTGTCACCCTTACCTTGCAGAGTAGGTGTCTTTATTCTATGTGTCAGTCCTACATTGTTTAGCATAACATTTAGCATTTGCTACATAAACAATGTGAAAGTTGTTATAACCTAAAAGAGTACTCCGGCGTTTTAGTATTGTACCTTAAACAGTGAAAGCATCAGTAGCTGTTTTCTTTGTGCTCCTTGCGTCTAGTAAACTGGTTTTGATGTGTGACATCATTGTAATTCCTCCTTAAAGGTTTAATCACACGGATCTGCCTTTCTTCCAGGTGCACCCACCATCATAGTGGAGCCAGTGGAGACAGTGGTAGATGCTGGATCCACAGTAGTGCTCAACTGTCAGGCAGAGGGTGAGCCTACTCCCATGATAGAGTGGTCCCGCCAGGGGCGCCCCTTGCTGGGCAACGACCGCTTCTCGACTCTGTCCAACGGTTCCCTCAGGATCAGCAGTGCCCAGAAGAAGGACACAGCTGAATATGAATGCGTGGCCAGAAACTTGCTGGGATCAGTGCTGGTCGGGGTCACTTTTACTGTACGAGGTGAGCTGGACTTTGTGGGGATTCTTTTCGTTCTGCGATGTTTTTGAGTCAACTTCCATTAAAAAAAAATATTCATTCTCTTTTATAACCTCCTCAGTGAAAGCAAAAACAAACAATCATCTAAATTGACAAGTTAAGTTACCATGCATTCATTCGTTTTTCCAGTTCATGGGGGCTACTCAGAGTGGGCAGAGTGGGGTCGTTGCAGTGTGTCCTGTGGTGTCGGGTCCCAGAACAGGTTGAGACAGTGTAACAATCCTCTACCTGCCAATGGAGGACGTCACTGTGCAGGATCAGACACAGAGACACATAGTTGTCAGGGAAAGCCCTGTCCAGGTGAGAGTGCTTTGATAAGTCAGTACTTGTAAAAGAGACTGTGTGCAAATAGCACATGTGGTAACAAAGGCTGTACCATTTTCCCTCTGCAGTGGATGGGAACTGGTCAGAGTGGTCTCTCTGGGAGGAGTGTTCTCGTACTTGTGGTCAGGGCAACAGAACCAGGGTCCGGACCTGCAGTAACCCTCCAGCTCAGCATGGAGGCAGGCCTTGTGAGGGGAAGGCAGTGGAGGTCATCATGTGCAGTGTCAGACCTTGTCCAGGTGAGTGACCAAATACCTTTTCTGTAAATGCAGCAGAAGACTGTAAGCTGTATGAATAGGGGGTATGATGAGGTGCACCTGGCAGGAATGATTGTCTAATCTCAAATGGATGTCCCATACAAACACTTGTTATCTAAAAATCTCATATTTGTATATTATTACACTTTTCTCAATTTCTAAATAGTAAAGTCAACTGCCCATAATAAATTGCACATTTACCATAGATTAAAAGTATAATATTTCTCTTAGAAATGTATTGGAGTAGAAGTAAAAAGTGGCATCAAATGGAAATACTTATGTCAAGTACAAATTCCTCAAACTAGTAGTACTAATAGTACTTTAGGTATACGTATGTGATATGTGACTATAGACCTGTATACATTGACTGTCTGTTTCCACTCCTGCAGTGGTGGGTAACTGGGGGTCTTGGCTACCATGGAGCCCATGCAGTGAGACCTGTGGTAAGGGCATGCAGTCCAGAATCCGCCTTTGCAACAACCCTCCTCCAGCATTTGATGGGCCGCAGTGTGAGGGCACCGACACCCAAACACAATTGTGCAAGGAGAGACCTTGTCCTGGTGAGGGCTCAGGGATTGAACTTTGTAGTAAAATCAGATTGAAAGAAATTTCAAATAATGAAGTCCAAGTAACTGATGCTCCCACTTCTTCTTCTCTTGTGCCCTTCAGTGGATGGGAAGTGGTCGTCCTGGGTGAGCTGGGGAGCCTGCAGTGTTTCATGTGGAGGCGGGACCAGACAGAGGACACGCCTCTGTTCCAGCCCCGCCCCTCAGCACGGTGGCAGGCAGTGTGAAGGCAACGACGTGCACATTGACTTCTGTAACAGCGAACCCTGCCCTAGTGAGTTATACTAACTTTTATTCAGTCGTACTGGTTAGATTTTACAAATGCAACATCTTTTACTTTACAGGAAAAAAAATATCCTCTATATCTGTATATTTATCTGTATATCTATTTGTAAAAATGTCTTGTTTTTTCCCAGTAACGTACCTGCTCTTTTATGTCTTTTCCGTTTCTGTCTTTGACATTTTGACTTTGTTTCTCTCAGTCAGCGGTAACTGGGGTCCATGGAGTAGCTGGGGCAGCTGCAGCAAGACATGTAACGGAGGTCAGATGAGGCGCTACAGGACATGTGACAACCCCGGACCTGCCAATGGTGGGAGAGCATGTGCAGGTGCAGATACACAGATACAGAGATGCAGCACAGCCAACTGTCCTGGTGAGTCGGCATGTTTAAAACTTTTTTTAGATTATCACAAAAAGACTAAATTGCCTCTAAAACTCAGATTATGAGGTAATTAAAATCACCCTACTGTGTGTCTGTTTCACGATGATGATGTTTGTTTTTGGGGTATATCATTGCAGTTGACGGTAACTGGGGCTCATGGCAGCCGTGGGGAGAATGCTCTGCTTCCTGTGGGGGCGGAGAGAGGACACGTGTCCGTCTCTGTAACAGTCCATCTCCTAGCAACGGTGGTCGGCCTTGTCCAGGAGACTCCTCTCAGCTGTCCAGGTGTAACAGTCAGGCCTGCCCAGGTGAGGCATTTTTGTAAATATATATATAGATTCTGTATATGTGCAGTCGAGTGCAGCTCTCAAAGTGTTCTCAAATACATTACCATCTTTTTCTTGTCAGGTGGACCCCAGAAGGCACGAGGAAGTATCATAGGGAACATCAACGATATTGAGTTTGGCATCGCCATCCTCAATGCCACCATCACAGACAGCAAGTCTGGCGGCAGAATCATCAAGGCCACTATTACTAATGTACCAAGGACATTAGGTCAGTTTTCCAACAGTTTCATATGTTTAAATCTTTTACTTTTAGATGAGATGTGCACCAAATAATACCTGTCTCCTTTCAACTAGTGTACCTAAGTTGTTCTCTTGAAGTTTCTCATATAACTCATAATAACTGAAATATGCCCTTCTTTTCGCTTTAATTTCAAGGTCCTGCAATGAGAAACCTCATCTCAGTCTTGAATCCTGTCTACTGGACCACTGCACAGGAAGAAGGAGAGGCTGTCAACGGCTACACTCTAACAGGAAGCATCTTCAGACGAGAGACACAGGTGGAGTTTGCCACAGGTAAGAGTAGACTACTGTATTATTACTACAATGTGAGCTATTTATATAATACACATTGTGGGTTCAATCTGGTGTTTGTTGTGGACTGATGATTTTGGATGTGAATAATGTTAGTAGGGGGAAATAAGACAAAGATCTGTGGTGTAATCTTGGTAGGTGAGATTTTGAGGATGACCCACATTGCCAGAGGCCTGGACTCAGATGGAGTGTTGTTACTGGACATCGTAGTGAACGGTCACATCCTGCAGCTGCCCTCACATGCTGACATCAGCGTCAAGGTAAATAAATAATCTATGCGGTGATTAGACTTAGTGGCTTATTGGTAGGTGTTTTTATTACTCAGTTTCTTTAGATTAGATTTCATCTTGTATCAAATCTGGGGAACAGCAGTAAAAAAAAAAAACATTACTCTATTTTAACCAGTTTACTACAAATCATATATCCATTACATCACTGCATAACCTTTTATAAACAATGCCATATTTTGTGGAGCTTAGCTACAACATGTCAAAATACTTTAAAGCTGCCTCAAATGTACACTTTGTTTGACTCAGGACTACACAGAGGATTACATCCAGACAGGGCCAGGCCAGCTGTACGCTCTGTCCACCCGCATGTTCAGCATCGACAGGGAGAGTGTACCCTACTCGTGGAACCACACCATCTCATACGACCTGTCAAAGGGCAAGATGCCCTACCTCGTAGAGACACTGCATGCTACAGCCATCAGTGCTAACTACTACCCCCTGGAGGAGATGTTGGAGTATAGCATCCAAGCTAGTATCGCCAAGGGTGAGAATACTGGTCTGTAAGAGGACTGAATGTAGGAATAATATTTTGATTATGGGTGAGAGATGGACTGAACATGGCTCCTAACTTAATAATAGGCTCAGTTTTTTCCCTCTGTTGTTGCTAGTAATCCAGTTAACCTTTTACATCTGATCTTTCTTTTTTCCTACATATTTTTGTCTCAACGATAATTTAAATTAATGATGAAATGTTTACATGATTCCAGGTGATCGCAGTAACCAGTGTCCTCAGGGATTCACTTTGGTGTCTGCTGGTCCCTACTGTGCAGGTAATGTTTATCACAACATATTATGCTGTTCCTAACTCAGTAAGAATCAGTTGAATCTACATTATAGTCTATGGCTAGTTAATAATAGTGGTATGTTGAGTTAAAAGTCTATTTCAGAGTTGCTTTTGAAGACACATAGTGGATTTAAAAGCACCTTTAAAAGATCGAACATGTTATCCTAACATACTTAGCAGAACTTTCTCATTGTTTGCTGAAATCTGTTGTGATTGTTGCAATATTGTTGTCAATGTATCATTTATGTGCTGTAGATGAGAACGAGTGTGAGGTTGGGAAACCCTGTTCTCATGCCTGCCACAATGCCATGGGCACCTACTACTGCTCTTGTCCCCGAGGCCTCACCATCTCAGCTGACGGCAGGACCTGTCAGGGTACACAACTCACTTCTGAATCAGTGCTGTCAACATTATTATTAAACACACGGGTCCTTGTTTAGATAATTCAGTGCTCTTCATTCTTGTAGACATTGATGAGTGTTCACTGGGCGGGAACGTGTGCCATGATGGACAGGACTGTGAGAACACTATTGGCTCTTACCGATGTGTCATGCGTTGTATGCGCGGCTTCAGGAGAACAGCCGATGGTCTCAGCTGCACAGGTACACCAACAAGCTTTATTGATCAGCTGAGCATTTATTGTGAGTGTTGCTGATGTGGAACCTTTTACGATTGTCTTATTTGTTGCTCAGATGTGAACGAGTGCCAGGAGTCCAATCCGTGCAATCAACACTGTCTGAACACGATTGGTAGCTATCGATGCGCCTGCGAGCCGGGCTTTCAACTCAGGAACCGACGCTGTATAGGTAAGACGGCTATGCCTCTCCGTATAGTGCTTTATCTGTATTATTCATAATAGAAGGTTACTATTTTTGGCCTTTTTATATAATTTCATTGCTTGAAAAATACAGTCAGATGCCCTCACCTAAAATAATTTCCTTGAAGAAACTTGTTCTGGGTTTAACCTCTTCTCTCTCTGATCACCCTAGATATAAACGAGTGCAGACAGAGGGTTTGTCGATCAGATCAGCAGTGTAAAAACACACGGGGTGGTTACACCTGTATTGACCTGTGCCCCAATGGTATGACTAAAGGTGCCAATGGGACATGTGTAGGTGAGTATTCACAAACAAACAGTGTTCCGTGTTAAGCCAGAGAGCATTTGCTGAAGTAAAAAATATTAATAATGTATAGACTGGGAGAGATTTTAATTCTGCACCATGATTTACTTCTGTATCCTTTGTCCTGTAGACATCGATGAGTGCAGAGATGGCACTCATCAATGCAGATACAATCAGATCTGTGAGAATACCCGAGGCAGCTACCACTGCACATGTCCACGTGGCTACAGATCTCAGGGAGTGGGACGACCCTGTCTCGGTATGTACGTCCTTTATGTCTCTCATAAACATAACAAAACATACATCCAATTTTTTTATGACATTCAAAGGGCTTCATTTGCAGTGATCAGGCAGGTGCTACTTCCACCTAACAGTGTGTAATTCTGTTTTAGCTGAGGATTTTTGTCAAAGCATACAGCATGTTAATCAATTAAAAAGTGTGAAACATTTTTGCAATGCTCTTTCCTTACTCTTCTAATCCTGTAAATAACTGCTGTCGTCTGTAACGTAGCACGGACATTCTGCCAGTGCTTGCTTGCATCTCTAAAATGCTGCAATTAAAACCGCGGACTAACACATAATATTAAAGACCCTGCAAAGATGTAATGCATGGTATCAGGTCCTCTAAAGCTCTACATTAATGCTGTGTCTTCTTACACTGTCAGATACGCGTATGAGAAAGGGTAGGAAAAGACTACAGAGGAAGGGAAAAATAAATGTCTCCTACTTTGATGCATCAACCATAAAAAGACCAGCACCATGACCTCACCGCTCTGTCTGTCACTCTGTTTCCCCCACTATCTTCCAATTTTCAAACTCTTTCCTTCATGTTTGGATCTGGCTATTTCCTGGAGTTGCTTTATAATGGCATACATTCACTGTTGCCCTTGTGACATCATTAACATTGTACACTGTCTTTCTGAAATATTCATCTGGCATGTATTGGATTTCTTACCTGGTATCAAATGTGAATTATATTTGATATAATTTCTTCAGTAGTTTCAGAATTGAGTTTGAAGTTATTATCTTCAAAGCGTTCATTTTATTTGATATGAAAGAAGATAATCTCAGTCTCCCATTCAAATTAGACAGATGTATTTATAGTCTCAATACATTTCTGTCTTAGGGACATGAAAATGTATTGTTGTACAGTGGGGTAATTGACATATACCCTTTTTCCCCCCCCTCATTCTCATCTCCCTCCTCTATTTTCATGGCCCGCACCACCTCATTTGTTTTTTTCATCCCTCTAAATATCACCTTTTCCTGTTACTTCATGCATTCTTTTTGCACCTTTTTCTCCTTTTTTCCTATCAATCTGTCCTCTTTTCTTTTCCTGCTGCTGGTCTTTCTTTGTGCTGAGGGCAGACATAAATGAGTGTGAGCGGCTTCCACAGCCCTGTGCCCACCAGTGCATCAACACGCCTGGCAGCTTCAAGTGCACCTGCCCGCCAGGGCGCCGCCTTCTGGGTGATGGCAAATCCTGTGCTGGTCTGGAGCGTCTGCCCAGCTATGAAAGTTACTCATTTGGCTACCAAACATCACAATCCTCTCCTGAGCACAACTCCTACCAGCGACTGTACCACAACTTGGCCTCTCAGAGCTACCACTCCTACGCAGCCACCGCAAGGGGGCGCAACAGGAGCCAGAGCCGCAGAGAGACTCCCGTACATTCCTCACAGCAGGGCTTCCTCGCTTGTCAGCAGGGGTTTGAGTCCAGGGGTGGCTCCTGCTTAGGTAACAATGGAGGACAGGCAGGGTTAAGATGAGGGAGAGTATGAAAGTTGTTCATAGAGAAACTTTCTTTGCTTTGCTGCTTGTGGGGTTAGCTGCAAATATGGAACTGTGAGCTTTGAAAATGTGTCTTAATGTGTCATTTATGTTTTCTGATTTCCTTTCTATCATTCTGTGGCTGTTTGTGTGTTTGCATATATGTGTGTGACACCAACAGACATCAACGAGTGTGAGGTGAGGGACGCCTGTCAGCATGAGTGTATGAACACACCAGGGAGCCACAGATGTCTCTGTCCTGGTGGTTACCGCCTCATGACCAATGGCAAGACATGTCAAGGTGAGAACCACCAGCTACTCCCTGTTTCCTTCCATCACCATCATTTTGTGTTCATTATAGCATGTACTGTAATGATGATAAGCTGTTCGCTGTATTGACAGATATAGATGAGTGCCTGGAACAGAACATCCAGTGTGGAGCGAACCAGATGTGCTTTAACATGAGAGGAAGTTACCAGTGTATTGACACACCCTGTCCACCAAACTACCAGAGGGATCCAGCCACAGGGTAAACGTTCACCTTCACAGAAATGCACTCAATTAGGATAACCCATTAAAGAGATAAACCATGACCGCAAACTATTTGTTTAAAGGTGCAATGTCACGCGTTTTTTTGTCACATACAGCAAACATCTACTGACTATCTGCTAGCTGCCTGTCCCCTGAACACACTTTAAAAAAACGCGGTCTCTGTAGACAGCCCAGGCTCCACAAACGGCAACAAAACAAACTGGCACCATGAAACATAACAAACAGTGTTCTAGCCAATAACCGACAAGAAGGATTTGGGGGTTGGGGGGTTAGTGCGTGGAAGGGAGGGGGAGGGGAAGGGATGAGGAGGAGGAGGGAGGGGCAATCTAGCCTCCGTTTTGTTTTACAATACTTCGAACATCAACAAGAAGTGACCTCACCCAACATCACTTAGAGCACCTTTAATTTAAGGGATTTGCAATCATGGAAGAGTTTCATTTTTAGATCCTTTAAAACTTTAAAGGATCAGTTAATCAAAAAAATGTTTTTCACAAAGCCACTGTGGTACCATATCATGCAGAGAGTTTCGGATTTAAAGCTACAGTGCGTAGTTTCTGTCGCCCCCATGAGGAATTCTAAGTAACGACAAACAAAACTGTCGGCGCGTCCACATGATACAAGCCTTCCGTGACCGCACACGTGTTCAAAAATAAACCTTAACTATAAACACTAGGTGGGCACTTTCACTTTCACTTTACACAATAAAGTCACTAACTATTTATCTATCTATCTTAGACAATATTTATTATTTTTCTGCTTTCCCACAGTATACTCAACTGAAATCTGCTGTCTATGTTGTGTCTAGGTTTTGCCTGAAGAACTGCCCACCAAATGACCTGGAGTGCGCACTGAGCCCCTATGCCCTGGAGTACAAGCTGCTGTCTCTTCCCTTTGGCATTGCAGGAAACCAGGACCTCATCAGGCTGGTGGCCTACACACAGGACGGAGTGATGCACCCCAGGACCACCTTCCTGGTGGTGGACGAGGACGTCACGTTACCTTTTGCCCTTCGAGACGAGAACCTGAAGGGAGTGCTGTTCACCACTCAGGCGCTACGAGAGCCCCACACGTATCGCATGAAAGTCCGTGCCCTCTCCTACAGCGAACACGGAGGCATCGAGTACCAGACTACCTTCATCGTCTATATCGCTGTCTCTGCCTACCCTTACTGAGAGCACTTTAAAGGACACGAGACAAAGGTGTGGTGATGAATTTGCGTCCTAAATGAGTGAGTGGGTGTGTTTTTTGGAAATAGCAGCAACATCAGTAAACAAACTGAAAAAAGACTCTCAGTGTGAGAGGCCCGTGAGTGCATACAGCCCTGAGGACTTAAGGAAGTAGATTTAAAGTGGATACATTACAGACCACTAGAGGTTAACAGGTAGCTTGGATAAAACTGGCTATTTATTGGCTCTAATACCTGGAATCCTCACCTCAGTTTGTCAGAACTTTCTCAGTGAAACATCTGATATTTTTGCCTTCTTATTTTCCCCTGCCCCGTCAGATTTTGTTCCTCAAAGCCGAAGCGTCCACCGCTGGCTGGTTCAGAAAGTTAGCTTTTACCCTACTCAAGAAATCTTAGCTAGCCTTTTATTTACATCTACCTATTATTAAATTATTGGGAAGTGCTTGAATGAGAAAATGGGCAGTTCCCACCTTTATTCAGCCCTTGTGTCATCAGTCACCAAAGTGGAGTTGTGACTTCAGATACGGTGCTCATTTTGGATTGAAAACCTGACTGTCACATATTCTACATCCTCAGGTAGCGGCCAATCATTCACATAAGTGCATCAAATAGAAACCCTATCTAATTATTACACTGATTACATCATCAATGTGCCATATACTGCTCCTTCCAATAGTTGATACCAAGATGTATTTTATTTTTATGACTTGTACATATGTTTTTTTCTGCATAATGTATTGCCATACTGTACTTATTGTACCCATTTTGTAATAAAAATGTATTATATATATATACACTGAAATTAAGCATTGTGTATGTCTGCAGCACTACTGCGTAAAACAGCCCTGATCCTTTTAATTAATGAGCACGTCACATCTGGGAGTGTGAGGAATAGGGAATGAGACAAAATGATCAAGCTACTTACAGAAAAGTGTAAGAGGAACATGTCAGAGACAAGGATTTACCCTGTGTCTGCCATATTATTCTTTTTTATCCTTGCATTTGTTTGTGCAAAACTAAATTTAACATGTGAAATTAACAATCATAATGTATAAATATATAAATAGGAATGAAATAATTGGATAGGATATTTACTTTTATCTTTCACTTACAGTGCATTCAGAAAGTATTCAGAGCCCTTCACTTTTTTACCTTTTGAAATTTAGCTCAGGTGCCTCCTGATCTCCTGAGCTGTTTTTACACCTTGTTTGGAGTCTCACCTGTGGTTAATTTAATTGATTGCACATGATTTGTAAAGGCACACACACACCTGTCTGTGGAAGGTCTTACAGCAGACAAATGCAAGAGCAAAAACTAGCCATGAGGTTAAAGGAACTACTTGCAGAGCTCATGAACAGGATTGTGTCGACGCACAGATCTGGGAAAGGCTACAAAAATAATTTCTGCTGCATCGAAGGTTCCCAAGAGCACAGTAGCCTCCATCATTCCTAAATGGAAGAAGTTTGTCACAACCAGGACTCTTAGCTGGCTGCCCAGACAAGCTGAGCAATCGGGGGAGAGGGTCCGTGTTTGGTGTTTTAAGCCCCTAACGTCACCTTTTAGGCAGCGCGGCAATGGTTATGTTTAGGGTTAAAGTTAGGGTTAGCTGCCTGGAAGGCGACGTTGGAGGCTTAAAACACCATTGAGCGAGAGGGGCCCAGGTGACCAATAAACTGATGGGTCACCTGTGTGGAGAAACTTCCAGAAAGACAAACATCACTGCAACACTTCACTGATCTGAGCTTTATGGCGGTGACCCGGGGGACTGGTTAGGGTTGAAGGGAAAGCTAGACGGAGCAAAGTACAGAGAGATCCTTAATGAAAACCTCAGGACCTCAGACTACTTCTGTTGATGTGATGTCAGTGTCAATTTAAACCATTTTAGCATAAGGCTGCAACATAACACTGTAAAGAAAGTGAATACTTTCTGAATGCACTGTAAATCCAAGATTTCAGTTTTAGCAGTAATAAATACAGACCCTGACTTTTATTCACCATACTTTGTGTGCATGTAATACGTCAACAAAATTAATGATAAAGTAATGATCAGCATTCATACCTTATTTATTTTTGTCAAAAAAGCACAAACATAAAAAAGTAATATCGAGTAAGGCAGTTTGCACATCAGTTTATGTTCCCTCGTCTTCTTGTCCTCCGCTAGAAGAGCATCTGGGACTAGAAATACATGAAGAAATCAGGCCGTTTCTTTCATGTAAAACTAGACTTTACTGCATTAGTAAAGGAATCTAATGTCTGGATGCATCATCACTGATGACAGTATTCAAACATGAAAACCAATGTCTCAATAACAACTGGTGAGAACTCTCGAGTAAAACAACTGGGACGCGTGTTTTAGAAAAAGTAACATACATTGGAAAATTCCACTCCGTGTGTGATTGGAAATGAGCAGGAACAAAACATTATGCTGGAACTGAATTCCCCTAATCACTATGTCTACATAATATTTTCAAAAGAGCAACTTTTTGACCATTACACTTTGCTTTTATGTTCATTTATACTGTTTATATTTAGAACTCAACAACTTTGTTCTAAAAATTCTTCTCTAATACACAAGGGCAAATAATTCATCAATGTAAGCTACAATATTTCCATGAAAGCAAAATAAATCATTTGGCAACATGATCTACCTGATTAGGCAGATAAAACTTTTACATTTCCAGTTTTCCTGCTTGGGTTATAAAATGTATGGAAATAAAAAGCACGTTACGTGGTAGTAACAGCATGACTTCCTATTGCCAGACATTACCATGTGTGGAGGATCTGTTTGAATGAATGAGCGCAATTTGAAACTGATTCAATACCAAAAAAAGCTTAATTTTTCAAGAAGAGACACATAACATAAAAAGGACAGGTATGAAATGCTTGAGAAAATACTCAAAACTGGGATCATGCAAACAATATATTTGTTTTAAATCACATATAATTCCCTCTCCGTTTTCAGAGAGAACATATTCATTATCTTAACTTAGTCTTTCCTGCAAATCAAGCACGCTGCTATTGTCAAACCTTTTAAGCAGTGTTGCTCATTTCGATCAAGTAGGGATTTGGCCTTGAAGCAAAAACCACTACTATGAAACAAAACCAAGAGGAAAAGGTTTAATCCTAGATTATTTTTCTGTTAAATACCAAAAATAGAAATAAACTATCTGAGAAAGGATCCTCAGGGAGACGTCAGAAATAAATGCAGCTCCTATAAACGGTACCAGCAGAGCCACGTGATGCCCCGTACAGGAGCAGAGGGTGCATGAGAGTCAAACACGAGGGATGTGAGGTACAGTAAAATGGGATTATTAAGAGTGGCGGTGGAGTTGCATCGTGGGTAATAATCCTTAACCGGGGCAGCAGGCAGCGTGAAATGATGGATGGATGATACATTGCTAAGAGTCACACCTATGATTGAACACAAATGTGTTGTTCATATATGAGTGTGTAGGTACAGTACTGTGTACAGCAGTGGCTCCCAATCTCTTTGGCTTGTGACCAATAAGAGGTAAAATGATTCAGTAATTTACAAAAAAGCAAAGATTAATGGAAGGTCTCACATAGTTTTCCTGTAGCGGGAATGTGGTTGTTTTTTTTTGCATTTGTTCTACGATTTATCTCCTCTAGGTTGGGAACCACTGGTGTGCATAGAAATGACACTGAGAGAAAGTGGGATACTGTGAGTAGATCAGGGAAGCAGCACAGACACATGGGATATGAGGTTCTCTGTAGCACCCTGTGAGAAATATGATTTAGTCGGCTGTAATCATTAATGGGAAGAAGGAAGAAAAACTTCTTTTTTTTTAACCTAATGTGACCCAGATTTGATTACATTTTTTTTAGTCTGGCCTTGAACACAGCAGGATCACATTAGGGTGAAAATCAGTTTTTTCCTTTAGTCCCTATGCCATCTGTTATGATTACATAAACAGTTTCCTGTATGTGTCAGTGATGCGGCGCTCCTCTTTTAGACCGTCTTCCTTGCTGTTAGTACCCTGACGATGCTGCCCACTCCTCCAGCTGCCAGGGCCTAGAGACACAGGAAGAAAAATATGGTGAGGCTATTTATTTATTTTACGGAAACTGAGTCTCTGGTAGCTCATGCTGTATGCAGAGTCTTGGCCACAACTAGTCCATCTCAAACTGGTCTGTACAGTCCCACCATGGCCTCAAACTACAGACCCCATACATGATGCTTTTTAAGGAAACATTCATATGTTATACTTGTTAATTATCATCACTACTTCTAAACATGTATCACTTTTCGTTGACAGGTTAGAGTAAAAGTATTTCTAAAGCAAAAGAAAACATCGTCACAGACTTTATGTTTGAACCACTTCTCGTTCTCTCTCATGTCAAAGGCACTATGTCTTCCGAGCCTCAGGCTTGGATTGTCCTGGACGTGATTTAATTTAAATCTTGCTCATCTGCTTCATCTCAAATGTCAACTTACTCCCTTACTCCACATGACTCCCTAGGCAAGCCAGTGTTATATACAGAATCAATAAAGGATGCAACAATGAGATTATTATCAGTGCAAATACTGACTTTGTAAAGCGGATCAGTCACTGATCTACGTTAAATACAGTTGTTTGACTCATTCATTTTAAAATTCTTTGGTTTGCTCAAGTTGAATGCATTGCATTATAACAGCGCTTTTTATCTTTAGAAGAGTATAATTATATAAAATGTTTACAAGCCTAAACAGGAAAATGGTCAGTGAAAATCAATAGTTTCTCTAGGAGGTTTTTTGGAAAGATTCCCTCTCACTTTGTGATTAGGTCAGACAATGAGGTGTAGCCTACATATTTACCTTTTCATGCCACTGCAGTAGGACCGCGCTGCTGTTTTCTGACGGCTTCTCGAAGCCCTTGTAGATATATTTCATCAGCAGGTCAACACTGTTCTTGTCGAGGGACTGCACCCCCTTCTCAATGTCACTGCTCTTAAAGGCGCTGAGCACCTTCAGCACCAAAGCCTCAGCACGATCCTGAAAAGAAAAAGGGGGGGGGGGGGGGGAAGGGGGGGGGAACGACGTGTGAAGACAAAAGTTGCTAAAGAGTGAATACTAGCCTGGTTCCAGACATCTGAATCACTGCCCACATCTCTCTACTGTATATGTCCAAGGTACCTTATCTCACAAATGTCATTTAGAAGTTTCATCATTTAAAAATCTATAAGCCTCCTTAGATGATTAATTAGAAAAACAAGAATGTGTCATTATTGACCTAGAAAACCAAACCCACCTTGACGTTCTGGTTCTTTGTGTTGATTGGCGGGTTCTTCAGGACTGCTTGTAAAGCCTCCATGACATTCCCTGTGCAGGAAGGGTTAAGGATGCAACACACAGGGACCCACCTCCTAATCACAATATGGCTATAAGCCCAAATATGATACATTAGCCCAGTGTCAAGACCTCTCAGGTCATCAGTTGGTGGGTTTTCTAACTGTACTTAGAATAAGATCCAGATTCTCCCTGATGACCTGAGATCTGTCACACATGTCTCCACTTTCAAAAGCGAACTCCTCAGGCTTATAATCAGTTACTGTTGAGGTGTGTGTCTGTGTGATTTATGTATGCAGGATGGCTGTGGGGTCCTCGCTGTCTTTGGGTGGGTGTTTGCACATGCATTTCAATGTAAAGCACATTTTAATTTACATGTAATTAAATGTGCTTTTATACAATGCAAATGGACACCTTAAATGATAGGTTCACTTGTATGTATCTTAAAACAATACTCCCATGTCCATATGTATATTAAAAGAGTTATAACTATATCTGTTATAGAATTCATCCTGTCCATACTGCGTGTAAAGATATACCATCTTAATGCAACTTGAATGTAACTGATGGAAAATACAGTCCTTGTACTGGCAGAAATACATGCTAACAGTTCAGCAGGAGCTTATATATAAGGATACAGTACTTCAGTTAGACAAATCATGTACCTTCCACAAAAAAACAACAACGCAGTTTTAGTTATCTTTACAGTGTTTCTGTGCTCAGATAGTAGCACAAAGAGTGAATGTGTACTCTTCACAGCCAGAATAAGCCAGTAGGAGCAGTGTGCCATATGGGATTGTACATAAGGACCTGTGGCTATGGTTTTCATGTTCATAATTGGAATATTGTTATTGTCACATTGTAACATGAGGTGGGAGGTAACTGTCGTATTCTATGAGGAAGTGCTGCACTTTCTTGCCTTATAAGGTCTAGAAGACTGAAGCTCCTGGCTACAGACTTTACAGAAACACTTCCAAGCCTCTCCATAAACAATTATACCCAAAATGTAACTGCTGTATCAAATAGAAAACATATTTTAGCACAAACCTCTGCGTCTGCAACACTAGTTTTACTAGGCTAGCCTGAAGAAACACAAAGTTGCACCAATATTGAAAAACAGCGGTCAATAAAGGCTTTACAAGATTGAATGGTGGTGAACTTGTAGTTTTGCAAATGCACTAGCTTGCAGTTAATATACATACATAAACTCATCCTGTTCTGTCTTTTAGCAGAAATCCCTGGAATGCGACAGCCAGGCAAGTCTGGACAGTGACCGGCCTAATTGTTAAAAAAAAAAAAAAAAAAAAAAAAAAAAAACGCCCATTCATACAAGCAACAGAGGAAATATGCAGATACATCTAATGTTAAACCCAAAATACAAAAACAGACTTGTCGGCTGTTTTCCTCAGAAAACCGTGCATGCTAACAGACAGACTAGCTTATCATGTAAAGGATATTGTCTGATGAGGGAGTCCACCTCTGCCTCGTCGGGACCCAGCTGGTTTTCTCCTCCGTCCTCCTCGTCCACAAATTTGTTCTCGTCGTACTCATCCACGTCCAGTCGCCTGAAGCGGGCATATACAGTGTTCTTTGACAT